>JAWQUT010000214.1:724474-747770 GCA_033807755.1 Ellobium chinense
GAGAGAGAGAGAGAGAGAGAGAGAGAGAGAGAGAGATCACCGTGACCAAAGAAAAAAAAATACCACAGTACTGTTTAAACGAACTTATTTTCTTGTGGCATATATAAATGTTAACGGTGAACTCTGTTCTCTCATGTTTCTCAAAGCACGTATTCTTGCGCTTTGAGAGTTACCTGAGATGTTAATATATGATTGAAATCTAGAGATAAAATGCATCGTCCTCACCGATTTCTTGTCGATCCAGCCGATTTATGGATCAAGTCTGACCCTATGTGTAACTCTCACCCGATCAAATCACTCACCTGTCAGTGTCACTGGAATTTCGTGTTTTGTTTTCAGGCTCCAAGCTTGGGACCCTCGGCGAAGTGGACATTTTTCCATGCCCCACTATACCTTGTCCATTCAAGAGGACGACAATGGTCAATATGTCTGTCCACTTCACTGCCAGTGAGTCGTTATAGCCACACATCATGATCATCATCATCATAATTTTTTTTATATTTAAGAACAGTTAGAACAGACGTAATCAGACGTGGTCATCATCATCATTATCATTGATTAATAAAGAAACCCACATCGCTGTCATCATCATTGATTAATAAAGAAACCCACATCGCTATCATCATCATCATCACCACCACATTTTTAACATTTATACAGAACTGTGTGATTGTGATCTCCTGTCACTGTATCATTAATTACAGGTACATTGAGACACGCCGTAAAACATAAACTCAAACTCAAGCTACAGGTACATTGAGGAGGGAGACCAGAAATATATGGGCGACGTAGACGTCGCTAGAACTCAACAGAACTGTTTCAAAATTTGCAGTTTTTTTATCAATTTGTCCTCCCTAATGTACAGTATATAGAAATTGTCCAGTAATTTAAGGAATCTTTTAACAAAAGCTAGATGTATGTAAAAACGAGAAATGGGGAGTCACAGCAATTTGTGTTTACAGTTTTACAATAAGACCGGTGAAAGCGTCATAAACTGAGGCCAAACTTCTTGTTTGCCGATATTTCCTAGACAAGATTTGTGACAGCACTATAGCAGGGGAGCGGCGGCGAGCCTGCTGGGTGCGGTCACAAATCGAGCCTTGAAATCATGTGACAGCAAGTCAATATTATTACATGTACCTCAGTGCTCACCTCTTTTCTCCCAGATGATGAAATCGCCAACGCCACCTCCAAAGTATATGGCTACATAGCAGGCGTGAAAGTGCCTTTCCCACTGCCAGACGAGAATGCATGCCATTTCATGAAGTGTCCCTTACGCAAGGGAGATTCTACGGTCTGGAACGACGGCGTGTACGTGGATCCCCACTATCCCCTGGTTAGTTCAGGAGCAGCTGTATTGATACATGTGTTGTATGTTTGGGTCGGGGTTTCAAGTATTGTTCAGTATCCGCTATGCGTACCCAATGCCTGATGTGTCCGCGCTCAGGGCTCTGAAAATTGAAAAGCATAGACAGGAAACTCTCTTACTAGGACAGCGAAGCAACAGATCTTCAGAGGAAGACTCACAGTACAATATTATACTGCAATGAACTAATGAGGTAAATGAGGTATGCAGAGTTTCCAAACGGGACTATGCGGATTAAGAGACTTTAACCATGCCAAACATAACAACAAAGAAATGTGAGTAATTCTGCTCATTTTATGGCAGAATTATTATGATCATATGTGTCGAGAAGTTTGGCCTCATAACATCCATTGCGTTATGCTGATTCTGGTAAGCAGGATATTTCATGCAGGGCTGAGCTGGAATGGAAACAAGGGCGGCAGAAGAAGAAATGGGAAGATAACATCCAAGAATGGACTGGATTGAAGCACAGCGAAACAATGAGAGCCATCGAGGACAGAGGGAAATGGAGAAAGCTGGTCAACAGATCATGTGTGGTGTCCCAGCGACTCAAAAGGTTATGGGATAGGAAAAGATAGGTTAGATGGAGTTGGTTCACCAACTAAGTCAGTTCAGATAAAGAGGAGTTCAATAATTAGCCTATTAAGAGAAAAATGTCTGGAGATCAAGTTTACCTCAGTTCGAGAAAAACTGATTAATTTTTTTCCAGGAAAATTCAATAATTTTCAGATCAGCTCTCAGTTGCCCTTGGTTTTTAAAATAAGTTAGTTCAAGTTCAGTTCAGTTCAGTTCATGGATGCAGAAGATGATCCCATGAGGGTCAGGATAAGCAACAGGTGGCAGATCTACATTACAGATTCATAAATGTAACAATGACTAAGTTAGTTAAAACGCGGTTTTTAATTGAATCAAATTATCGTCCAATTAATGATTAAGGGCTTTACAAAAGATGGGATGTATTTTGGACATCCCTACAGCATAATGTACCATACAGTGTACATGTGTTTCAGTTGTAATTGGTTTCAGTAAGTGGCTCTCTCTTCAATCTCAGTAGGATGAAAACTAATCCTCATCTCGAAATACTGTATTCCCCAAATGAGTATTTATTTACTGTATATAATTATAATGAACTCGCCACAAATACATTTTCTGCACCAGAAAAGACATCTTTGTTGCATAATTTCACACCCCTCATCCTGCTTCCAGCATGAAAATTTTACTGGACAGGTTAAATCTTGTTCTAGCAAACAGGCAATCTCTATAAATAAGTTTGTCTTCTTGTGGGACGGTGAGAAATGGCTAATTTTGAACCATTGCCTGGGAATTTCTGAAGTGGTGTCCCTTGCTGTGTTGAACAACGAGACGAAGAAGGGAGTCGTAAGCATGTAAACTTCAAAATCGATAGCCCCAGGGAGGGTGACGTCCTTTTTAGTGAATATCGTTTAAAGATTCAGCAAACTGTCATCACGAGAGCCAACTTATATTTTTCGCCTCACCAAGAACTGCACTATTCGGCATGCGTAGGATCGCCTACTACTGTACTACCGGAGTTCACTGGCACGTGGAGGAAGTCACCCCCGCCTTGCCTGCGCCATCTCTACCTTTCCACCAGTCTACAGTCTGTTGCTATCTTCATCCATAGTGAATAAGATCATAAAATAATAGACTAGTATATATATTACAGAAATACTGATACTGAGTACAGTATTTTGAATTCCGATTTTTCTTATCTCAGGGTACGTATGTGGTCACTACGTATATCTGTTAATAAGTACACTTTTGGTCGGCTCCAGGGTATACACATTATGCGTGCTCCTCTGTATACATACTGTACATATTCATAGCCTGACCCAGTTGGAAACATTACCATCCTGTTGACTAATTTGTTTTTTTTAAATTTCCATTTTTACTAGTAATAATTAATATGCCATGACTGGAATAAAGACAGACGTTTGCCCCTGAATACATACATGTATAATTATAGTTGTAAATTTAACACACTATATTAGTAAGTACGAGGTCTGTCTCAGAATAAAGTTTCCCTGTCATGCTGTCTTCACATATAATTATAAATACCCTTATTTTTGGTATCAACTGAAAGGTTATTCAAATACCTATTCAACATAAGAACCATCAAGTTCCAGACATTTCTCCATTCGATGTACCCAGCGGTCAAAGACAGTGACCTGTGACCGCTTGTCCAAGGTCATGAGCCCTTTTCTCATAGCCTCTTGAATCTGGTCCTCGTCCTCAAATCGACGACCTCGCAGCATTTTTTTCACCTTGGGGAAGAGGTAGAAGTCGCATGGGGCGAGATCTGGCGAATAGGGCGGGTGTTCCAATAATTCCCACGAGTAGCCATCGAGAAGCTCGTTCACAACTCTGGATTTGTGAACAGGCGCGTTATCGTGATGCAGGATGACGCCTTCTTCGAGCAAGGCGGATCTTTTTTTTTTCCGTATTACTGGTCTCAGTTTGTCTTCGAGGACGAACCTGTAGTAGTCACCATTGACAGTTACGCCAGGTGGGACTGGCCAGCTCAGTATGAGGGCACTCATGTCGAAAAAAACAATGTGCATCACCTTTCTCTCCCCTTGTTTTCTGCGGGCTTTCTGGTCTTTAACCCTATTGTTTTTTCTTCTGTTGGCCCTATTAACATTTTGTGTTATTGTACATATGTAACCGGGTGGAAAGGCAATACAGTAGTATGGTATTCTTACTTTTTCTATTTAAAGGGGAGGAAGGTGAGCTTAGTTAGATAATTTTTCAGATGTTACATATTATTTTAAGGAAGCGTGTCACCAGGGATTTTACCAAATTACTGTGAATGATCAATTTTGAGAAGAAGGGCCGAAAAAACCTACTCTGTAAATTTTTGTCCCTGCCGGGGATCGAACCAGGGTCTCTCAGCTTGCAAGTCAGAGCGTGTTACCAACTACACTACAGGGACACTAACTTCACAGCAATTTAATTCTTAAATACCTACTGCCTGAATCGGTCCCTAACTTCCACGTGCGAATCTAGTGTTTATCCGTGACCCTAACACACTTCCCGACTGCTCACACTCCCCCCTGCTTATCCATGTCATGTCCTCATGACAACTTACAGTTCTCGATGAGTATGAGGTCATTCTTATAATGATATCTCTACTCCATCGGCATACTGTCCACAATGAACCTGAGGCCATTCTTGAATGGTTATCTCAGTTCTTAGAATACTACCTCTCGCTTTGTCTTATGTCTCTGCCTATGGGTTACAGAACCCTCTACTCTCGTTACTGCATCCCCAAGGCCCTAATGAGACATCCTGCCGACAACGCCAAGTGTAACCGGGTGGAAAGGCAATACAGTAAAGTATTCTTTCTCTTATAAGGGGAAGGAAGGTGAGCTTAGTCAGATAATTTTTCAGATGTTTAGGACTGAGGCAGTGCGTGGTCAGCTAGCGATGAGGAAGCCGCTCTTCTGAGAGCTGGAGCACCCTTCGTCCGCCATGCCTTGACTGTTTACCACGGAGAAAAGGCTTAATTACGGACCGCATTGGCACGGTTTGGTTTACACGTATTTTGTACTGGAGAAACGTTTGTTTTGCACTGGAAAGAACGTAAAAATTAATAAATTTCATATTGTATTTCATGTGTGAAACGGATGTGTTTCTGAACTTCTTGATTGAGTGAACATCGGCTTTTATTGTTATTGAGACTGGGGTGCTTGACTCCCTTCCCAAGCCTCATACCTCATACCCTAATAACATAGGGACTTATTTACCACCATCATCACCCCATCTATAGACGAACCTACCCTACAATCATCATCATCACCACCTTCGGGGATCCTCCTTACCCCACCCGGTTACACTTAGATCACAGGTCATTTTATGCTGTACTGTATTTAAACACCCTAACACTGTCTGGCAGGGCCCCAAAAAAGGGGGATTGTATATATTAGCTGATTAATTGGCTTGTACACTATGAGTGATTTGCCCTTCTAATAGGTGTCACAAACCTTCTGTGGCCTCGGCGCATCCGAATCAAGCCATTGAGCCGACTGTCTTTTCAACTCGGGATCAAAAATACACCCAAGTTTCATCTCCAGTGACGATTTTACTGAGAAACTGTAAACCCTCTTGCTCAACACGGGTCAAAACTTGAAAAAGTGCCGAGCCGTTTGAACACGGGCTTGTTTCTGCTCTGGTGTCAACAAGTGGGGCACCCACTTTGCGAAGACTTTTTTCTTGCCAAGATCGTTGGTCAATATTCGGTGAACTGTTGCATTGGACAGACCAACTACATGATTTGTAATTCACTTATTTCCTGCTTGCTCTTCTCGTATCTTCCTCCACAGCTTTTGTTCTCGCAACACTGTCGCCACAAATGACGACAGGGGGCCTCCCAGTGTGCTCTTCATCTCTCATGTCAGACCTCCCACCTTCAACCTCCCTGATCCATTTCCTTACCGTTTGAATTGATGGGACACTATTCTCCATAACTTGGCAAAGATCACCATATGTTTCCACAGCAGACTTGCCGAGAAGAGTTGTAAATTTGATCACAACTCGGACATCGTAGCGTGAGAAGGTTTCAGCAATGTTTTGCTCTGCCATTTTCCTCGGATTTACCTTGGACAAAGTGCACAAGTACATCAAAAGTGAAACTTCACAGCTCTATGATACATTCACCAAAGCACTTGAAATTTGGCATCGAGATTTCTTAGATATGACGTCATTACGTCACAAAATTTGGTGGCTGTAGGTTGCGTACTTTTGAATTTATAGAGGAGGGAAATTTTATTCTGAGACAGACCTCGTATGTGATTAAAACTACGGAGAAATCCATGGACTGAGATACTGATACTAGGGAGTGCAGTCCACTGTTTCTCAGCCATTTCAAGTTTTTTTTTCATTGACATTTTCCATATACTGTATAAATGTCAAGAAATAACCACTAACCACAGGTAAATATAGTTGATGCTTCTCAGCAAAATTTCTGGGCACTGGATCTTTGCTCAAGAAAGTTATAAACAAAAAGATCTGAAAATGCCGAAGTGAGATACTCTGTTACTTACCAAGTTGTCTGAAAAGAGCTCAGATATGTTTGTCACGAGTTCATATGCTCTGATTATTTTATCTGAAGTAGCAAACAATATGTGGTAATAAACTATCAGCGAGACTTTGAGCAAAGGTACCTTTTTCTTTTGTGGTGGGGAATTAATTTTGTTAGTAACTGGTGCCATTTTCACAGTAACCATTAAAAATTTAATAAAACTGCAGACTAGTATGATGGTCTTGAGAACACTTTTAAACTTTATTTACAATACATGCTTACGTTAAATATCAGCAGACACATGTACAATAGATAACTTGATCTAGATCTGATTTTTCTGATTAAGTCAGAAAGAGAATGTCTAAGGGAAACAAAAAACGAAAGACAGACAAGGCGGAAAGTTTCAGATGGAGAGACACTTTACGCATTCATCAGCTAGCTTTCCTCACTCTCTTTCAACATCACGACATCACGCAGAACAAGTAATGGTGGGCATAAGAGAGTAAAAATCCTGACATTCCAGTGGTGTTTTCTTAGAAATGGTCAAGCAGAAGGAAAATGTAGTTTTATGTTTCTGCAAAAANTAAAGAAATGCTCCTACTCAACTCTGGTTTGATATCTCCTCATGTACTCCGATGATTTTTTTTCGTCTTTTTCAGATTCAGCTAGTGGTAATGATAACCATTCAGACTGATGGTGACATGGACGTGTGTTTCACATTTCCGGCGGAGATCACAGACTGATAATGTGCCATTGTCTCTACATTAGAGGCAGGAAGATGAAGTGCAGTGGGACCTCAAAAATGTGATCAGTCCATACTTTTGAAACTGCGAGGTGTGACAATTCACCAGTAAAATTTGACATTCTGAATTACAGGGATGGGACTCAGTTGCAACCATTTCAGGGGAAACTGTATTCTAGATGGCTTCTTCTGAACACCACGCCTATAAATTAGATATACGTAAACCAGGCTATAGTAAAAGGTTGACAGCATTACAGTAATTCGTGGACGTGATTAAGGTTACCCTTTTATATGCTCATTAAGTACACTATTCTTGCACTTTAAATTTGTAACAACATTTTTTCTGCAAGAAACACGTTTTCATTGTGAGGGTCAATAAAGCATTCCTAGCTTGACCCTAGGTCAAGTTCAGAGTATTTTCCTCTTTTCTGCTGACGAGTCCTATCTCTGGAATGGGTCATTTTCCTGTAACTAACTTCCAACTTCCTTAAATCTGCTGGGTGGTGCTCCAGATGTTCAATTAAACTTCACATTTTTTCACTCTATTTCCATTGTAACTTCAATAGTAATCAATGGAATATTTAGTTCATAAATCCATGAAACAAAATAAATTCCAGGGTTCCAAGAGGTACTTAGTTATATTGTGTGAAATTTGGCACCCCGCATTTGTGGAGCAGTATTTGTAAAGAGCAGTAAAATACATGCGACCACTAGCTGGTATCAGTAACTTACGCATGGGGTATTTTGTTGTTTATCTTTGTTAATTTCAGTACATTCCTGATAATGTAATAATTTTAGCATCACTTTGAAAATGCTAAAAAATTGTTTATGATGTCCTAAAGAGTATGCATGTGCAAAAGCATATGCAGTTAATGAATATGTTTGTAATTGGTGCTCAAATTTACGGAGCCAAATAGCAAAAGACGGCCATAAGGCCTTTTCGCCCAGAGCGTGATTTGAGAGTTACCATTCTTTGCATTTGAGGAAAATGACCCATTGTTTTCATCTTTTTCTGTGGGTACTGGTACTCAAGGTTGATGGTTTATGAAGTCCATCTGTACTAATAACAGGCATAAAACATCTGAGAATTTTATTTTGGGGTTGTCATGAAGTTTACAAGGGATGGAAAGGCAAGCTCTTTTTATTTTTTTAAGAATGCAAGTTCATGCATACTTTTTTTTCATTGTTTTATGTATATACTCGAACACACTTATTTATTATTACAAACTTCACAGTCATAAAATACCCTGAAACATTCTGTTTTTAACTTTAGCATAGTTCATAGTATGCATAGTTCATAGTATGCGTAAGACTAAACTGAGATAGCTTTTACTTAAAGACTTGCAAAATGTCTTGGAATCAGGGGCGAAGGCTGAGTTTCTCAAAAGGGTAATCAAAGTTGAACATGATCGTCACTTATAGTCACACATGCGCATGCGGTATTAGTCGAAAGTGCTATAATACCCGTTCGTAGAGACACATTCGATGTTGACAGTATGATACTGTAACAGAGTATGGACTTTGATAAATCCGTAGGCATCATCACAATACCTGAAAAGCTACAACAAAAGTTTGAGTAGTCTAGTTAAAAACAGGTTGGCTGAAAAGGCACAAAAAAGTACAGATTAGTTACAGGGCCAGGATCGCCAAAAATACATGTATATTATTACTCACCAACGTGTAATGGCTCCAAAATTGTAGAATTTAGATCCAGTTAGGCTAAACCTAGCAGGCCTAGGCTAATAAACTAAACATTGGGAACACGAACTTGCAGGAAGAACCCATTCAGACCGTAGGGGAGTGACAATCTGTCAAGCTTTAAAAAAAAATGACCTTTGGTTGCTTGGGTAGCAGACTGACCAACATCTTTGGACAAACCGCTCTATGCTCAGCGACCCCTTCCCCTCCCCCGTTTCCACCTCTAGCCAAATATCCAGAACTAAAACAAGAAGAAACTATAATTTTATTGAAAACGTAATTTTCAGGCCCAGTCTACACCATGAAGCCGAGCCCACCTTTTTGCAAATAGGTAGGCCTATGTGGGAATTGCCATCGTCAAACCTTGCCGGTTTTGAGAACAGGGAGCCAACTGAATTACTTTTCCAAGCCGTTTTGTCATTCATGTTAGACTAAAATCCCAAGAAGAATTTATGTTTATTTAATAAGTTTGTTTGTATGTTTCATAAAGTCAGAAACCTCCCTTTATAGAAAATAAATCTACCCCAAGGTGCTTTCCCCAACCAAGGATTTTAGGAATCAGCTACATTGCACTATAAAATAGGCAACGTGGCAACACCAGCACTGGGCTTATGAATGGAGGTATGTGTGATGCGAAACTGTTCATGTGGCTTTCTGTAAGTGTGGATTCATTTCTAAGCTGAGCGAAAAATAGAAGTGGTCATAAACTTGTGACTGAAGGCATGTCATTTGTCAGCAACAGTGTTAATTATTGTCAAATAGAGAGGCCCTTGATAATAATGAATTTCACTAAATGCTATAGGATAGTGTCTCGTTTTACCAGTGTGTTATTTTTGTTCCGCATCACATTAAACCGCAATAGGTGAAAGTACCACAAATCAAGCAGAGACTTTGATTAGCAGCACCTCATGACCAGCCGGTAAAATCTCCTTGCTTTCGTTCAGTTTTTTGGTGAGGCCACTCCACATTTAGCTGTTGGGGTGTCCAGGTTCTTCTTTATCCCTATTAATCAGTGAATGGAGCAGAGAAAATTTGAGGGGTATCAGGTTCTGAATGTGGGTCAAATTAAGCCTGACAAAAATAGGATTCGGCGGTGTTCTTGTTTAACTTGCCACGAAGGCCAAGGTCGACCAATGACATTTTCGGCTGGTAATCAGTGGTTATTTGATTATATGGACCCTTCGCCCCTGCTTGGAATAGACCTAGTGTATTTGTATTCTAATAAACATGTTCAAGTGCATTATGAGCTAAGGATTTAGTTTACTCGTTTGACATGCTGGCTGCTTACATTGCTTAGAGTTGCAGTTTTGTCCTGTCTCTGTTAACAGTCACTGAAGAAACAGGACCGTTTCACAATATTATACTATAGATTTTCGTTTGTCACTGGGTCAAATCCTCTTGGACATACACAGGTGCCAGAAATGGAATTTCGAGATAAGAAAGCGAAAGTACCACTGTAATGAGAGGAAATAAGAAGCCCTGTTTATTTCGTTTTAGGCTTTCCTGTCTAATAGAAACTCTGGTTTAAACAGAACATAGGTCTTTGGTCTGTGGATTTTAGTTTAACTGATGTCTACTGTAGTAACAACTCTTTACAGCCTTTCATACAATGTTTATTTTTAACTTAGAAGTCAGATAAGATAAATTCTGCAAAAGGCACACAGTAAACACTATACTGTAGTTGGTTTTGCTTCTAATGACGAAAAAAACCTGAATTTTACTATAGTTTGTGATAAATTGCTTTTCACTGTGAAAAATAATGTTTTTATGCAATCTACATAGTATGAAATTAATTTGTACAAATTTACCAGAGTCATGGAACAGACTCGTATCAGAATATATTTGTTTTGGCAAGTAAAGCTATTCATGTCTTCTGAATAGTCCTAAAAACTAAAAAGTATTCTCTGAGTAAATTCAAGTGATCATATTTTAAAGGCAGGTTATAAATACATTTGATTACAAATGCAAGACAATTTTCCTCTTATATGCTTTTGCGAAATTTTGTCATGAGTCAAAGCATTATTTCTATGTTGTGCCGTTGTGCCTGAGTACTGGATTGAATGGGAAAGTGAGGATGAGTACAGTGAATCAAGACATGTGAGTACATGATGTGCAAATGATACATATTTCGTGGAATATTTGAACAATTTGCTTTGATTTTGCATTTTCTGCCATTTGAGGCATGAATTCAGTTTCGCTTTATTATTTACAATTTTGTTTTTTTTTTGTTTGCTTTCTTGTACAACTACCTTCATGGAGATGATAAGGCAAACAGTCTTTAAACCGAAGAAATCTATACTTTTGTCATTTCAATTGTAATGAGATCTAGAATTCATTGACCACTAAAGGAAAAAGTAAAATGCTCCATATCCAAAGGGTTAGAGCAGCAGTGAGGTCAGGAAAGTCAAACTGCTTTTTGGTTCTCAGGACTTTAAATTTTAATTACCAGAAGTCTTGACAATAAAAGATTTGTGTAAACATCAGGGCTCCTTGTTTATGTCCTTTCACACCCAACTCTTACTTATCACTTGAGTCTTGATAGCATTCACATCACTGAACATTTATACCATCACTTTCACATGAGTAAACAGCCAAAGTGCAAAAAAAATCTGTAGAACAGAAAGCTCCTATTTCAACGCAACAAAAAGGCAACAGATAAACAAAATTTCTCTCTTGACAACATACAACTGAACATGCTTATTTTGAACATCAGGGCTCCTTGTTTATGTCCTTTCACACCCAACTCTTAGGCCGGCCTTCCATAGGACGGCACACGGCACCCAACGCACCTCACGCGTGAAAACAAAAGTGGGCACAAAGATTTAGAGTACCGCCTTACATAGGATGACACGGCACAGCAGTAACGAAAACCGCGTGTGTTGAAAAGTCAACTTGTTCACTTTTTGTGAGGTGTGTGGCAGGTGTACTCGAGATGGACGACTACAAGAAGAAGCTTATTGAGCTTGTGAGAGCCCGTCCACTTATTTGGGACCCCCAAAATCCAGACTACCATAACAAGGAACAAAGAAAGCAAGTTTGGGAAGATATTGATCGTAAATTTCCACCAGATGAGTTTAGTGTACTGTGCAAAGTCGTGAGCCGTGTGCCGTCCTATGGAAGGCCGACCTTACTTATCACTTGAGTCTTGATAGCATTCACATCACTGAACATTTATACCATCACTTTCACATGAGTAAACAGCCAAAGTGCAAAAAAATCTGTAGAACAGAAAGCTCCTATTTCAACGCAACAAAAAGGCAACAGATAAACAAAATTTCTCACTGACAACATACAACTGAACATGCTTATTTTGAAAAGTAACAGTGGGTCTTAAAATCACTGGATTATTCAGTTTTAGCAAACTTGGCCAACTTGGCATTTGTAGACTGTGAAAGAGGCGTTTTCTTCTCCCCAGCACTGCCAGTATTTTTCTTTTTAATGTCCTCTTGTGTGATGGCCTCAACTTTCTCACTCTCATCTGTGGGCAACTTTCTCTTCTTTGATGCATCTGAATCACTTAATGCCTTGGCTTTTTGTATCCATGACTGAAACATAAAAATATACACAGATACAGAAACAATCTACTCTTTTGTATCCATGACTGAAACATAAAAACATACACAGATACAGAAACAATCTACTCTTTTGTATCCATGACTGAAACATAAAAAACATACACAGATACAGAAACAATTTACTCTACCCATGTCAGAAAATAAATTGCAGTAACCCTTACAAATCATGACCAAGTTTTGGGCTGAGAGTTAAATTGGAGGCTGTGCCACTCACATGTTTGAAGAATGCAAAGCTGATGACAGGGTTGGGACAATTGATCATGCAAACTTGGTGGCCGCTTTGAAAAGGAACACATTAATCCATTATACTATATCATTATTTCACCTAAACCCATGTCCTCCTTTTGTGAAAATCATGCTCAGGTCTTGTGTGATAACACGTGATGATCAATTCATGATGTTTACAGTTCACACTGTTCACTCTTTTCAACTTTACTACAGAAGACACTATTAACAGTACATCGTTTGACATCCACAAGCACCAACAAGAATACTTCCAATATATGTTCATCGTTTCGATTCTTAATCACATTATGCCTCTGCAGGTTTTCAAAGTTGAAAAATACTTTTGAGTACACCTTTTACATGGATTGTGCAAGAAAGAAAATCTTTCTCACCTGTCTCTCATCTTTGGCTAATTCTCTGAAGGTTTCAGCCATTTTCTGACCCAGATCTTCCTCTGAAAGGTCAGGATATTCTTCTCTCAGCTCCTCTTTGTTGGCCTCAAGCCAAAGGTCAAAGCCACTCACTTTCCTACCAAGGAATAGATAGTGAAATATATCACAACATGAATGGGTTAATGTGTATCTCAACAGGATTTGCAAAAGTCATCCACAATATCATCAAACCGTGTGTTTTCTCTGAAGGTCTCAGCGATTTTCTGACTCAGATCTTCCTCTGAAAGGTCAGGATATTCTGCTCTCAACTTCTCTTTGTTGGCCTCCAGCCAAGGATCAAAACCACTCTCTTTTCAAAAGGGGAAAAAAATAACAAAAAATATCACAGCATGCATGGGTTAATGTGGATCTCAACAGGATTTGCATAGGTCAATCACAATACCATCAAACAATTGCAGGAGAAAATAATTAGTCTCACTTGACCACAACTTCTTCCATAGTCTGTATCAGAACTGCAATCTAGTGGATCTGACTGCAAGATAAAATTTTTGTGCCCTAGATCTTTTCACAGAAAATGACTGCAAATCATAAATGTACACTCAAATATTGTCTTTTAAGAAAACCCTCAGTATGAAACTTGTTTTATAACATTAACAAAACATTTTGCAAGTCCTGAATGTATTTTATCTTGCCCATTACAACATGCGCCTAGCATCAATCTGAAATCTCACCTATTGCAAAGCAATTCTGAATCCCCAACCATGCTATCTATTTTGGATTAATGATACCCGGCCTCACTAATAATAAAACTACCTCTGCACAAACAACCTCCATGTTTTGCCTCAGGACTGATGGTACTATTGTTTTCTTCCCCTCTCCTCTCTTCCTGAGCATATCTGCCATCCCATCAAATCTAAACACTTCAAACATGTGATGAAGTCATACCATCGACTGTTGCTCTTTCTCATCATGGGTAACATGAAATTTGCTCATTATGAAATAATTCAGCAAGTCCTGCGAGTTTCATAATAAGGGTGTTCAGGAGTAAATAAGCAGTCATCTTTATTCACCTAAGTATTCTACCAAATATGCTCCTAAATTGTGCCTCTGCAAAACAGTGCAGCAGATCAGGTGCTATGCATTTTCATGACCACTCCATGTTCTTAAAATGTGAGACATTTTAGTCACAAGTGCATCATAAATCCTACAATGAACATTACAGGAGTGTTGCAAAACAGCTCCTCTCAGACAACAATCCTGCTCATACTTTTCTGAACAGCCGTGTGTGGAAGTATACAAAATAGTTGTGGCAGAAAAACGAGTCACATTTTAGGTGGGGGAAGTGTAGTGGGTAGACTTGTGTCCATTTCTAACTGCCTACTTGTACAATCAAAATCTGTTTAGTCATTCTGATTGTTTGGTATAATACTTTTGTTTCCCGTTCACTTTCACATGCCCTCATGCAAAAGTAATACCGCTCAACCCACATTTAATTCATTCTCATACGTACTAGCTCATTTCCTCCTGACAGCTAATAAATGTCATGGGTACTATTTTGCTAAGGTGGCACAGTAAGATATGGTTGAAAAAATATGAGTCGTGTTTCCCATCAAACTCCCAGTGCAAATTTTGCTTAAGTAACTATATAATCTAATAGTCATTTCCCCATAGCTTTGAAAGATTGGTCAATTTTGCAGTATATTTCTAAAGACCTTTTTTTATTTTTGATATTGTCTCGTTTCATTTATAAGGACTTATCTCTCATCATGTGGGCAAATATAAATGGCTGAATTTGGGTGGGAGTGGGTTAAAGACCATTGTGTGTGCTCATACAGAATGAACATGCTCAGAGCAAAGGCTGGTTGGAGAAAGTTTTACCCCAGCATACACTGCATACTTCAATCAAAGGTTTCTTACTTTTTCACAGGTTGGTTCTCTGACTTTTCCTCCTGAGGTTCTTGTGATAAAGGCTCTTGTTTGACACTGGAGATGTTTTTCTCTTGTACTGTTACTGTCTTGTGTTCGCTCACTGTCTTATCTCCTTTTTTAAAACCCATCAGCTTAGACTGACCGCTTGTTTGCTGTGAACAAATTCAAGTTAGAGAAAATGTACTGAACAGCTGAGGCAAATGCTACTCAAAACTTTATTTTATGAGGAATGGAAAGGAGGGTGCATAAACAAGGAGTGACCAGCACCATCATCATCTATGCCATAAGACAGTCACTGCAGAGGAGTGAGCACTTAAGGGTCTGCCCAGAGTGCAAGATAATTGGTTTTGCTAACCAGTAACAAAAACAAACTGTTTACTTCTGCTTGTGCTTTCTACAGCCTGGACCTGATAAATAAAAAAAAAATTTGGTTCATTTACCTTCTGCAGTCCTGCCAAATTTAAGAACAAAAAAAATCTGGAAATGACCCTGAAAAAAAAATCTGCACTTAAAAGGACTATGGATCAAAACCAGGATTACTGGAAGATAATTTTAATATACACACACGTGCACAAAAATTCCAGTTTTCTGTTCAGTGCATTTGTGGGTGGGTGGGGGGAGAAGAGAGACAGAAAGAGGGGGAGAAGAGGGTGTTTTAGATCATTCATGCCTAGTGAATTAATTTTGCAGTACAGGAAATAGAAAATTCAGTAAAGTGAATAGAAGCAATAACTAGAGTCACCAGCCCACTTGCGGCCATGAGCGAACTTCCCTTTACATTAGCTCCACTATCACACCTAGAACGTTTTTTTTTTTTGGCTGCACATACGACATGTGAAGATAACTGTGAATTGAAAGTGGCGAGAGGCACTCACTGTTGTTATTTATGGCAGAGATTAATAAAATGTTGTCAGGAAAAATGGCCAAGGTGCGGCCACCTGGCCGAGGTGCGGTCACTGGTAAGCCCTAAGTGCGGCCATCTGTCCTAGATGCAACTAAAAGCATGACCTAAGTACAGCCGCATGTAAATGTACAGGAAAACAAGCTCACAGATGAACAAACTGAGAACAAATGAATACATACAGTACAAAGACCATTTCATAACTCAGAGATGAACCTTTATGCAACTTTACTCAGAAAATATGTATTCTAAATCTGCACAAAACGATACTCAGAAAAAAACAACATACACTATTTTCAGTTTCCAAAAAGAAAAAACAACGATCCTCAGTGTTACACAAACCAGTGCTGCCAACCAGTACGAAATTTTCGTATTTCGTAGGAAAATGTGACCTCAGTACGAAAATACGATTCGTACTCTTCAAAATTCGAAAATCGACTGTCAGTATGAAAAAGAATACCGTGAATGCCTTCTGCAATGAAGTTGGGCGCTTAAAGAGCTTTCTTGTACTGAAAATCATCTCGTACAGTACAGTATACATACTGGCATTCCGTTATGCGTAGAGTACACAGCACTATCGATGTTGACGCGCGTTTCTTCTTAGTTTCGTTTGGCGTGTATGTTAGGCCTATTTCCAGGCCGCATATCGGAATTGCTAGATCCAGAAGAAGTTTTGTTGAAACTAGCAGTCTCTTACAAAGATACCAGTAATGGTAACCAGCCGCAGGAGGCTTTATGCTTTTCAACTCATCTCCAGACAACATTGCGACGTTTGGGGCTTTACTTTGATGCCCGACGAATCCTGTCAAGCGTATGCATTGTGCCATATCCAGAGTGCCTATACATTAAAATAATAATTGAAATAAAATTGAACTTGAACATCACCTGTGTAGGCTATATAATATTTCATTTGGACTATTAGTGTATACTGTAGGCCCTCAAAGCATTAGATGACCTACATCTGGCATGAGCATGTGTACTATAGTGTTGGCGTCCGGGTCAAGGTTAATGATCTTTACTGTACTACTAGATCTAGAGGGCCTGAAAGCGCCAGCTTTCAAAGTCCCAGTTTGGAAAGTTTAGGGCTAGCTCTAGATGGATTTCTCTTTCCTGCGATTTTTGCTTTATGCGTGGCCGCACCAAGCCCAACATAAAATTTAGCCTGGCCTGGATGCGGCCACCCCCGTACCTCACCAATTTGCCTTATAATCATCTTGATCTATTCACCATATCAAACTTTAAGCATATTAAGACATACCCACAACAAAACCACAGCAATAAATTCATGTATAAATGAAAAGAAATGTTTGAGTCAACCTACTTGAAAATCTCACCGGAGTCTATTTTACAAAGAGCAAACCAAAATTTGCCGCCTCTTCCACACTAACAGTAGGAGATGAACCGGATGTAACCAAAACACGTTCTATTGAACTAACGGAAGTTACGCTGAAAAGTTTGTGTGAATACAGTCCATTGGAGTTCTAGTTCTGTAAAGTGGCCGCACCTCGGCCTGGCCGCAAGGTGGGCAGGTGACTCTATAGCAAAGTCGGGATTTGTTGGGAAAGATGTTGGGAATGCACTGAAATATTTGGGGTTTCCATAACCTCAAATGTTTGGCAGATCTACTTTATTTATTTGGTAAGGCATAAACCAACAAGTTATCATCAATTCATTAAAAGAGGTCCTGCATTCAAAACTGATTCTGTCTATAAATGTCATGACTATATGAGAACATGGCCCTGCTAAGGTTTTGTTACCTTCTTGTTGGAGTTCGACCTCTTAATACTGACAGGAAGGGGAGCAATGATAGGAGATGCCTTGGGCGTTGTCTTCTCCATCTTGTCAAACACTTGTGAACCTTTGGTTGATTTTCTTTCTATTGAGCCAGACATCTGTTACAAAGAGTGGCAAAAATATGGCAGGTGATAAAAAGAAGTTTTTGTTGGCTAATTCTATCTCTGTCACAGTTGTGATTTTTTCATTACTTCCAAAACGAAGTGTTCTCACTTGCATCAAATTTATGGATGTAGTATGAAAAATTGTTGAAGGGATGAGAGCAATCCTCCAAACAGCAACACAGGCTTACTGAATATGTTTTTTTTTTGCTTTAAAGCTGGGGCTTTATGACGCTTCAGCAAGACTACAACTCCATGTATAATGTGCCCTTTCCACTTGTAACAGTAAAAGCTTCGGCAGAATTTTCCTATTGATTTTGCTCGCACAGTGGCCAACAAGAGACTCATAATATGAATCACTGATTTGAAGTAAAACAAGCATGTTCGAAGCACTCAGAAATAGAAAGCCAGAGCAATGTATAGAGATACCTTGAAAGGATTAGGTCTTCCGGACGGTTTGTCCCTTGATTTTGGTTCCCTTTCAACACTGGTTTTCAACATAGGACCTGTTGGAAAATCAACTGTTAACCATCATGCCTGTTTTCTTTGTGGTAAATGACTATGCACTAAGGGAACTAGAAAGGATATTATATAACAATGAATTCTATAATCATAAATATACTGTTTAAAGCAGTCTTATTTGCTTCTGAATTTTGTGAACTGAATGCAGACAAAAGAAAGGAATAAAAATGTAGCTGGACAGTTACAAACAGATGGCACAGCTAAATCCAAAAAGAACAAAATGACACTTTCAGAATGTCACTATATGCACTGGAAATTTTTCAAATCATACCAACCTGAGCTTTTTGGTGTATGGCCACCATCTTGTGATGCTCTGTCATCGCTGGTTACATCCATATCTTCATCACTGTTCTCTTCTGGTTGTCTAGAAAGTCTAAGAAAACACCATACCAATATTGTAGGACTTAAGCTATGAATAAGGTAAGAGAATGAATTTTCTGTGATCTTGGAGAGATAAGTGCAACTTTAATAGATGCTATGATTTCAATTCCACAAGCCCATTGAGTTTTGTTGTAAAAAGGCTAAATGCTTGAAAATTCCCTGAGACAAACTTTAACAAAAATCAAAAGTACAATTTCAATTTATAAACCAAAAGAACCACCAAAATTAGCTTAACTGATTAGGTTATACAACTTCACAAAATGTTTCTGATCAGAAAACATCTTCACCAAACAAATATAAATGCCTCCTCCTATAATTATCAGTTCCATCATAAGAATTTCTAGACGTGAATATATTATTATCATACCTGGAATAATGTGCATCATTTTTGCTGGCCTCATCATTCTCATTATCATCTTCCTCATCACTATCTGCCATTTGACCACACCCTCCCTGTTCTGCCTCCTCCTGCCTCCTCTGCATAATCTCGCTGACACGTTCTGCGAGCTGAATGCGCTTGAGACGAGCTGCGTATGTAGCAGCCAGGTGTAATACACTCTGATCCTCCATCAGTTCACACACCTCCAGAGCCCTAAAATCTCTTTCAGATTTGGCAGCGAACTGGAACAAAGGAGAATATAATGTAACAGATTACACCATTTTGTTGGGGAAAAGGTGGGAAGAACATGATGATAAAGGAATGAAGGTAGGAAATATGAAGCAAGTCCCCAAGTGCAGACATGAGGCAGATATTGCCACTTCTAAAAATTTCTGTACTTCTTGACTCTGAATGTTTTTATCTCAAAAATGGTGTGTGAACCAAGTCTAACAATGTCCACCTAGGCATTAAGAGGGTTTTCAGTTTGTGAAGGTGTGAATAGGCTGGAGGTTGGTGATGAAATACTTTTTTCTAGATAGACAATAAGCAGCCATGAACTCTAGGGCACACACCAGGTTGAAGTTAATCTAGAAATGCATTATCACACTACAGCATAAAACATAGATTTAGAACAATCGGCACTGAAGATTTCACATTTCTAAAAACTTCAAGAGGTTGGGGACCCCAAAGCTATTTGAAGATTTACTTACAGCAAATAATTTCATTAGAGTCTCTCTGATGGGTTTCTTTAGCTCCTCCTCATCCACCAGCTGTGATCCAGCCAGGTTACAGGCAAACAGGTAGCTTCGCTGGTAGGTTTCCTTGGAGAGAAATGATTCAACATAAGAGCTATGAGCTGCACATGTCCTAAATAAAAGTAGACTAGGAGGTTCCCTTCCTCTACTCCTCCATTCCTGACTTTTTGATTGAGACTACACATGAAGCGGACTTTATGGTCTTTTATAACAGAATTCCTGCATTGTTGCTAATCTTAGAAGAATTGGCTTTTCAGGATCAATAAGGCACCCTCTTGCTTAGGTTTTAGGTTAACAAAATTTGAAAAATACATTTCCTGTTCTTTTTCAGTTCTTTATGAAGAAAGTCATCATTTGCCATGGTCTCAAAGCTTTCATTTGCAACACATCTTTGTCCTTCTATTGCTTTGCTGTTGGCATTGGTACATCCTGCATATCTACACCTCTATCTTGGCAGCCCACTTGTGAAATGAGCAGAAATTCTAGTCTGAAATAAAATTGATCCACTACAACTATGCTGGAGAGAGTATTTGCTTTCAGTCATGCTTCTCTCTTACAGCCTAAGTACACATAACAGAGGATTTATTTAAGAAAAAACCTCACAAGAAACAACAAAAACAAAAACCAATGCTTCATTCTGTCATGTTATAAAGCTTCTGTTATCTTTGTGCTCCATATCCATCATTCTCAGCATAACAGTGATTTTTGTAGCCTTACATCTTCCTGCTCTAACACAGCTTTCAAAATCTGCATAAAGCACTGACACCATCTACTTAAGCCCTCACTTCATACTGCGTTTTCTCCGACTCCATATCACAGAAAGGTAGCTGAAAGGGTAAAACTGCTAAGGCTGGACGGGGCAGAGTGGCTGGATATCTTGATCCTTTACATGGAACACACCTGAAACAAAAACAAAAACAAAACAAAAAAAAAAACAAAAACCATTAAGCTTGTTTCATATGATTTTAATATGCAGTGACTAAGCCATAACATCCAGCAATTCTTGAAAACCTCTCATGACCTTTGGATGACATTTTCATCTAGGATGATGATTTATATTCCCAAAGTGAGACAGCACAAAGAAATACATAATAAAAGGGTAGTTTCTGTTGCCACCCCCTTCACTGGAAAGATACTTTATTCTCAAATCTCATACACTGAGAATTTTGTTATCAGCTCACATTTACACGTATGAATGATAATGTTCACATGGCTGTACAATCTGTCATACTGCCCATAGTTTTGCACCCTCAGACTGAAAAACTAGCCAGTTAACTTATAAGGAACAAAAATACTTGTCAACCATTTTCTTTGAAGCCCAAATTATGCTATGGTTATGTAAACTTTGCTCACACCTAATTTTTGTTATGAACTGAAGCTTATTGATTTGATCATTAGATGCCTAATATCTTCCCTTTGAAATTCATTTTTCTTCAAAGTAACCGTATCTCACCTGATTTGCTGCTGTCTCTCACTGACACTCACCATCCAGTAATGGTCTGACTTGCCTTTAGCCTGATTAGGAAAAACAAAGACTTGTGACCTTCTCGACAAAAGACAGGTCCACATGTTTGTCATTACCTTGAGCAGATCTGGCTTGCCTTATATATTTTCCCTTTATATTTCTGCACACATTTATACATATTTCAACACTTGCAAAAGAAAATCCCAGTTTTCAAACATTTAATTCTAAACCTGATTAGCTCACCAATTCAGTAAAACCATGATCCTCAAAACAGCACATTATTCAAGCATGTCTTGGACATTATAGAAGCTTCCTGCAGTAATTGGAGAAAATTTTATAAAAAAAAGAGCCATTTCACTTACATTTATGCAGAGAGAACTTTTAACTGAAGAATGAGCTTCAAAAGTTTTGGACAACTTTTCATGTAAATCCCTCAACGCAATATATCAATGCTACTGCAGATATCTGTAGCAAATTTAATACTCATTAACCTACAGTGAAATGAGACACATCCAAGCTTCTAAAGAAGGAATTACGATGATACCTGAAAAATAAACGTTGTACCCATGTGAATAAAACATACATGTTTTAAATCTTTTATTATGAAAAGGCAGCTGGGTGCAAAAAAATAAATTTAAATACACTTACATGCTGCTTCAGGTTAGCAGTTGGGCACCAGGTGGATCCATAATGTTGACTCAGCATTCTTACTACTCCATTCAAGTCCATGGAGAACGGTGTACCTTCCTCAGAGAACCTGTGATTTAAAGTGATTTCCAGTTACAGTGAAGTACCCATAATATGGACATGCTCAGTATCAAACATGGATACTGAATACCACATTTTTGGTCAATATGTATTTCTATTATAAGTACACTGTTGGTTGGTTCCAAGGTCTACACATTATCCCTGCTCCACTGTATATGAATTGTTTAGCAACATCTGTACCAAACATATTTTGGAACAAATTTACACAAGCATAGTCATGAGTCCAAAAATGATAAAACTGTTATGGTTAGGCAAAACATGAAATAAACTTTTAAGCGATATTGCAAACACTTTTTACTACTAAATATAGACAGTTGAAGTTGATCACAGATTTCATGAATTTGTATTTGCCAAGATTTGGAGAAAAAAAAATAGACGCATGTATCAGAGCACTATTTCACCAAGCCTCTAAACCAGAAGTGAGGGGGGAAAAAAATAACTGGCAAACAAAAAATTATAAATATTCAATTGTCATTAGACTAGTCCAACATTTGATACATCTGAAATCTTGTTCTAAAGAAGAATATAACACACTATTATATAAATCATCCTTGCTTATATCAACAGGAACATTACGTGATATCCAGAAACATTCACCAGATTTTGGATGGAAAGCCAGACAAGTGTCATATACTACAACTCATACCCGATCCACGCTAATCTAGAAGCTGGAGACAGAGGCAGGGTGTCATCCTTCAGTAGCATGGTCCTCCCTTGACCTCTGATCTTCATTACACACACACCAAGGAACTGGTCCCCAGGAACGCCCATTCCTTTATGGTAGACAACCAACAATTTGTTTCCATGTGATGCCAATGCCACAACATTGCCAGGTATGGAGCAAATCTGACGCTGCAGCCCACCGATGGAAAATATTCTGACAAGACGTGATTCAGTTGCAACAGCTGCCCAAGTCTCAGCTACAGTTACTGCCTGATGAAGCGATAATTGAAAGAACATACAGAGCTGCCAACCTCCAAAACTAGATTTTCATATTCCAGGCATCAAAAATTCATATTCTGACCCTGATTTTCATACTCACACCAGTGCAGATAAATAATCTCGCGAAAT
The DNA here is from genome assembly GCA_033807755.1 of Ellobium chinense. Lineage (NCBI taxonomy): Eukaryota > Metazoa > Mollusca > Gastropoda > Ellobiida > Ellobiidae > Ellobium > Ellobium chinense. The sequence goes on from JAWQUT010000214.1 coordinate 747,577, forward strand.
TTAAATGAATCTCCTTTTGGCTGTTTAGTCATACTTTTAGGCTTGAAGATAGCTACTGTTTTCGTATCACACTAAAAAGCTTTTCTTCAGCTTTAAACTGAGGTAATGGGAGTCACTCACTGTGGTAAAATAATATACTTGACTATCAACAGCTCTTTCCAAATCCTTTTCATATTCCTGTGATCTAAGTGCTA
>JAWQUT010000214.1:748058-790558 GCA_033807755.1 Ellobium chinense
ATGATTTTCAGTACAAGAAAGCTCTTTAAGCTCCCGACTTCGTTGCGGAAGGCATTCACTGTATTCTATTTCATACTGACAGTCGATTTTCGTATTTTTAAGAGTACGATTCGTATTTTCGTACTGAGGTCAGATTTTCGTATGAAATACGAAAATTTCGTACTGGTTGGCAGCTCTGCCTGTTACTAAACAAGTGAGTCTCATATAAAAGTAGGATATGGCTTCCAGCAAAACAAATCTCACAAAAATTTCAGGGTTTCTCTATCATTAAAAATCTCATGGAATGATTTATGATAAAAGGCTATTTATCGCACAAGTATAGCGGTATAGATATATGAATAAAAATGGTGTCAGCCTACTACGAAATATCACTGAGTTATTCTTCAAGTAGATAACTATTGGTGAACAAGGGATCTCATTAAATGTGAAAGGCACTAAATATTAGTAAAATTCATCTTTCTATGTTTATAAAGTTCGCCAATCAATAGCCTGTTCTTCTTCTTTGATTGTTGCAGTATGCTTAAGAAAAAAACAACCAAAACACTATAACATGGTGCTTATTTAAGAGATTGAATATCGTATTCTCACCTGGATACATTCCCCTGAGGGCAAGTCATATGACCACTCTTTGTGGCTGTCCCATGACCCAAAGTGCATACACATCAGTTTGCTGAAAATAAGGAGAAATGTTAAACTGCAAACAAATTCTTTGTATTCTTGACACACCAGTCACTGTTTGCCATAACCTAGTCTAGTAAAATTTAACAAATACACAACAAAATCAGAGAAACTATTTAACGACCGCTCACATACAACTGGATGCTGCTGGTTAAGTCCTACAGCATAAGATCTTACACTTCAGTAAGGACAATATGTTGCAAGAGAAAAAAACAATCTTTGTTTAAAGGAGCACATCTAGAAATCTCGTCTCCCCCTCCCATACATGTCACTATGACCGGCTCTTGTTTATGCCACCAACAGGGTCAGTACTTTGCACTGTGTACATGTGATGACATTAATGTTCCCCCCACCCCTTACATGTGCACAAATTTCTTCCTCATTATTTCACCAAACTGAATAGCATATTTTTGATGTAAAAATCAATGGATAATTGCAAGTCCTCATGATGCAATGTTTTTGAATGCTCAGTTGCAATTATGCTGCACTGGTTAAGAATTTACACTAATGTAACTATCCTCAACATGAACAGATTTTCTAGAACACCCAGAGGGCAGAAAATTCAGTAACATTAATACATAAAAGATGCATTCACAAAATTCATGGAATATGGACATGTCTTGAAATCTGCCACCCCATAAAACACATTCTGTAAACCACAGATAAAAGGTTCCTTTCAGAATAAATGCCTCGATAGACAAAAAAACCACTGATGTATGATAAAATCGTTGGTAAGGTTTCCAGAAATCTTCATGTATTTACGACATGTGTCTCTGTAACCATCATCAAGATAAAACTAAAATATCTGTACAAACTGATGTTGCCAGTTAGGAAGTCTGGTGGTCAAAATTTCACATCTGCTGCTACTGTAATATATACATTTGACCAGCCATCATGCGAGTAAAAATTTCTTCTGAGCATCTAACAAAACCAAGGTAAATGCAGTTTTATTCACTGTGTCAACAGTCTGTTCTTTGTGTGTGTATGGATTGCACAGCCTGGAAACAGAAAATACAAATTATGATATCACAAACCTGGGACTATCTTCATCTCCCCTAGATGCAAGCATCACAGCCTGACTGGAAAGAGCTGCCATCACAAATTCTGACTTGTTGTCTACATGAAGTGCATGGTGTGTTGCTGTGTCATGAAACTCCACATCAATGGAATTCTCCTCATCAGAAACATACTGACGCACAATCCCAACCGAATTCCACACCTACAAAACAACAAATTAAATCAAGAAAACGAAAGTGAGAAAACACCAGAAAAATCGTTAAATCCTGTAGAATAGTGTTAGATTGTCACGTTTTTTTTGTAATCTATAAAAAGCCAGATACTGTAAAGGTGTTAAAAGTAAGTGCTCTGCTTTATAAATATGTATATTGTATATGACCTGAAATATCTACAACAAAATGACCTCCTGCTAGACCAAGCCAGGAAGTTTATCACCTGACTTCATCTAACAATTACTTTTGTGGGCTGAGAGCTTGCAAGCTTTCCTCAGAAAAATGACGGGCAGCAATAAAATCTTTCCCACTAGAGGGGATGCCGGTAACAAAAGAAGTTACAAAGCTAGCTACAAAATAAAATTCTACATACATTTACTTGGATGTAGTCAATTATGAATAAGGAGAAGATAAAGCAAACATTCAATTCTGAATATAAGGCTGTGGTTATTGTAATTTATTGAATTTTACAACTTACTGCCATTTGAGGAAAGTTCAATATAGGATGTGATCACTTCTTGCCTCCAATGCAATTTGGTGGGGAGTTTTTAATGATGGTTGACATAATAATTCCTTTACATGTTCCCTACTCCTGGCGAGTCTACAGGTAAAGTTTATATTTTTCTCTCAGTAGACTAACTGCAGTAGTTAGAGGATAATCCCTTCCTTTGTGCATCTTGAACTTTTAGTAATCAAAACTGAATACCACAGTGCTGAAAATTGCAGTTTTTGGCTGCTGTGGGTAGTGATCATAGGAAATTGTTATCTCAAAATAAAGTAGTTCCTTGACAACTAGTTTCCATCTTACAAACACTAATGCATATCATTTCAGAGGCATTTTATGTTAGTAAGTTTAATTCTCATGACAGACAGCCCCTTACCTCAGTTCTCTTAGTTTATTCTAGAACGACATGTACAGAACATTACTCCGTGATGATGTGCATTAATGTGTGATACATATGTGAAGTCTAGTGGTGAAGAAATTACATAATTTGAGATACTTTTTCCGAAATCGTACCCATAACAGACAAAAATGCACCGTTTAGCGCTTTGGTGCTACTTTTGCTTGCAATATGCACGGACCTTCCAATGTGCACCAATGTAATCTACAACTACAAGTAATCAACCCTCCCATATGGACAGTGCCTTACCATAAACCTGCTTGAAAGATGCTCCGGTGTTGAGCCTGGCTGGAAAGGAGGCTGAAGAGGTGTGGGCTTAAAAATGTCAGCAGGAAGTGACATCATGGGTATGACAGGCGCAGCGGGCCTTACATCATCTGCTCTGCTGCTAGTCATGGATTCTAACAAAGATTTGAATGAGGACAATTACTTAAGACTGGACACTTACTAAATGACATGGAATCATCATATTAAAATTACGCAATTTCCAAGAAAAGTCTACAACATAAACCGTCAGAGAATTAGATAGGCTAAGGAATTTGCAAGGTATCTTGCTGCCTGGGATTAATACTGTCGTAAATCCACAAATGACTGATCATATTATATATATCTTCAAGAGGATAGCTTGTTACTCAGTACTAAGCCTTGTTCAAAGAAGATAATGTCACAGAATACCATTTCTGGGCTAGTGCTTGATTTATACAAGACTTCAGTAGGTTAACCAACATAATAAACAAAACAAATCACTAAATAACTCATTCAGAAGTTAAGTTTCAATTAATTGGTTTGTTTGCATTGTGTATGAAAAAATTGATACAAGCATGCAAAAAAAAAAAAAATTGTGATTTTGAAGTGGCTGGAATGAAACAGGACCATTTGTCTTCTTCACTAGACACAAGACAGTTTTGATAATCTGCAGGCCTTTCATGCGTTAAAAAAGTGTACTTAGTTATGAGATCTACCTTAAGACTGAAATGACAGAATAATAATAAATATGTGCATGTAAAATTCATACTTAATAAGGTACTCATTTGATAGCGAAATTTTAAACTGATACTAATTATCAATATAAATATCTCGTAATTTCCCAAATGATGTTGTGATTAACAAGGTTTCATGTAGCAAAAATAACTTGTCATAGGAATTATATTTAAACCTTCTCAAGTCCTCAAGTCTCCTGTGGTAGCAGAAACCTATGGAGACGTAACCAGAGTCCGAAATTTCATATATCCTGCAATTTCTGAAAGTGTGTATGTCATAAATTCTTACCTGCATCTTCATTATCTAAGAGAGGATTCAAGCTCCTTTTGATGCTGCCAATATCAATGCTGTTTTCATCATCCTGATCAAGAAACTTGTCAATGTCATCTATATCTGCACCATCATTGTCAGGATGTCCACTGGCCGAGGCCAGCAAATCATCATCTGCATCATCAAATGCTGATTCTGCATTTACGTGTTGCCCAGTTGGATTTGCAGCCTTTTAAAAAAAAATAAAAAAGATAAAAAGAAAATTGGGTGGTGGTCTTTATAAAGAACCTGTACACTCAAGAATGTGTTAAGTTCTTATACATCAAATTTAGTGGGTTAATTAAAGTGGGTCATGAAAAAGGCTACATGGCATATTAAATGGTAGGGTGATGGTCATTTAAAAGATTATACAGTAAGTATGCATCATTTTGTGTTATCTCTATTTTCAATCAATGAATTTTACATTACAGTTATGACCCAACCCTTTACATAACAGTCTCCTTTAGACTAACACAAAAGTTCATGTGAAAATGGTCAACAATCTGAACTCACTTCCATATAAGATTTTAGCTAGTAATCATAACACATGATTGACAATGTAAACAAAAGCCATTATTATTTTATTTAGTTTTCATCAAGTTACACATGAAAGAAGTCTAATGAGCAAAAAATATCGATAATCCAAAAACAGAGGCAGATTACAGCAAAAACTAACTTATTGAGAAAACTAGGAATAAGAACATAATGTGGAGTCAGGTTTCACTTTCCTACATAATCTTTCACACAGTTCGCTGCCTATTCACAACGTTTGTTGGATGACAGAACACTGCAAGTTCTATTTAATGGTGACTAGATAATTGCAACTCTTTTTAATGCCAATTTTTCCCATCATCTTGAAAAGTAGAGTCAAATGAATTATTAATTTGTACATAGTTGTGGTCTGGCCTGCCAACTGTTGATGGGTTCTCTGACATTTCCATGTAGCAGTCTATGACAGGTAAAAATCTAATGTCATTAGTTCTATTTTCATAATCAAATTTTTACTACCTTGTTTCCGGTTACTGCAGTCTCCAGAAATCCAAGCTGACCCTGGAAGGAAAAAGATGCCAAGATTATACATTGAATGCTAATAGTTAAACAATGAAACCCTATAATGGTTTACAAAGACAAGAAGGCCCGATTAGAAATATAAGACTGCATTTCCTGGCTTCTGTTTTTCTGGTGGAGAACATCTCACAGAAAAGGTTAACATTTTCATTCTTTATTAACATCCTTATCAAGCTCAACTGTGGTCTTACTAATTCCCCATCTGCCTGACCAGATATCATAATTCTGATGAACAACTAGCTCACATTATATCCATGAAAACTATTTTCTTCATGCTTTCACATCTCTTATAAATACAAGGCTCTGATACACTTCCTAACCAGCCACAACTACCTCATTTGAGATTTTTGTCTAACAGTATGGTGTGATATGTGACAACCAGTTGATTGCTACGTCTTAATGGCATCTTCTAAACCATCCATTCTTTGTATGGACAATCCATTCATGTACATCATAGAACAAACAAAAAGCCGTGACTGGTCATGCTGTCAGTGACCTCTGCAATGACATGGACATTAAGACTACAGGAGTGACCTCAGTCAAATACTGTACCATATTATCACAAAAGGCGATTTCAGTCCAGTTCTTTGGATTCCATGCCAGTGCTGTGATTGTAAGATGCTTTGGGTGGGAGTGCCTGAGTTATAGAGGAAAACAAAAGTACAAGAACATTGGTATCAAAAGAATGAAAAACAGCAGTCACACCAACGAGAAGGTTTGTATATCAAACTGTTCTACAAGGCACCATGATTAATGATAAACATTCCATGCAAAATATAGTTTAACAGTTTTATTATGTTTGTTAAATACACTGCACTGTGGAAAAAAAAACACCTCTTGGACTGATTTGGAAATAATTTTCCATGAGAATGCCATACAGTCTCAGTACTTTTTTTTCATATTCTCAGATGGACCAAAATCATGTGACTATGTTAATTGTATCAGCTGTGAAAACTTACAGATTATCCACTTGCAGCAATTTTCTGAGATTCATGAACAAATTACAAATTTCATAAGATTTCTCTCTAGACTAGAACAAATTCTGGAAGACAGTGATATTCCAAGATGATTTATAAATCTGTCACATATCTGTGACGCAGCCATAGACTGAGTTTCCTGAGATGTAAAATAGCAATGATGGTTATTGCTTTTTTTTTTCACTTTCAGTTTTATTTCTAAAGCTTATTATGTCATTTTTTAAAACAGCATTGTTTTGCTTACATATAATAGATGCAATAAGTTTTGATCACTGCAAAAATTTTGGTCAGTGGCTCCCACCGTTGCTTTCTCAACAGACTATGATTTATATAACCTGTCCAATGAAACCATATATATGTCATTCCATGGGTGGCCTTATATTATGATCTAAAAACTCTTAAAAACTGCATTTGTCACAGTGAATGCTGTCAAATTTGTTTAGCTCCTGAAACAACAAAGGATGGTTTAGAAAATGTTGAGGGGTGCCTGCGCAAAATATCATATCGTTAAATGAATTATATAAGGGAGTTAATGCCTTTGCGCAGGCACTCCTCGATTTATTATAAATCAAGACAAAGACTACATCTACATCATGAAATTGAGTAACATGTCAGGTGTTGGTTATAGCAAGTGATGACAGGATAAAGTCAATGACTCTCTTCCACAACCTCATGTAACATTCACTTTCAAGCAATAACAGTTTTATGGTATGCAGCAACTATGTGCATCCCATATTACCACTACTTACTTTTCTACCAGCTTGTTAATCTGCCATTCAAATATCCCAATGTCACCATTGACACACCCGACAGCGATGTGCTTGCCATCTGAACACATTATCATCACATTAATCACCTGTAAGGAAAAAAACAACATCTAAATGAATGGGAGGGCTCTCAATTTATGGGTCTGTAGGCCACATATAATTCCTTCTCCTGCTTCCAACCTCAAAAAAAATAACAACAAACCAAAAACCATGTAAACCTATGAGTATGACTTTCAGGGTCATAAAATCACATAAACGGCAAGAAACTCCTCTCAGCATCCTTGTCAAAGACCAAGACTATTTGTTAAAAATCTCAGAACGATCAACTGCAAGAAGGATTGAATTCTACAGCACAAACGTAGCACATCAAATTAGTGGTACCTTTTAAAACTGAATAATTCATGAACAGTTTGAAACATGGAAATATCTAATATAACTTTTCAGCTTCACGTTTTTAAAGAAAATTTAGCCCCTCTCTCTCTCCAACACCCCTAGTTTCTTACACTTACTACCAAAACTAGTCTTGTGAACCTCAGACAGACCACGTCCAACTCTTTAAGTTTTCAACTGAGAATGCAATTATACATAGATCCAAAAGCAGTATTTCTCTGATAGCAAATATTTAAAATAAGCCTATCTTATTGTAAAGTTTCAAAATGCTGCTCATGCTTCTAAGCAATAGAAGGGGGTCAAATCTGGCTGATACAATCAGTGTCCTTGCCAAACTCCTTATCTTAGCAGGGATGGGCCCAGAATAGGACCTAACCTCTGAAAAGAAGAACAATGTGCCACTGAGCTAATGGTGTTCTCAAAGACAGGCAGAGAAATTAAACTCTCGTATGAAAGGGATGGCAGCAGCAAAATTTTTCAAACACCAGGATCAACATACAGGTCTCTTGTTCAATATGGAAGTTGCTTTGTCAATGTGTCTACTTATCTGCGTGCTTAAATGCCCTTTTTATTTTCATATCTGATTTTAGTTCATCTGAAAAATTTTTGGCACTCTGTCATCTATGCATACAAGCCTGACAACTGTGCAAAATAAAATAGCTCAACACTTCAATAAATCACTAACCTCCTGAATGTCAGGACTGCTCACTTTCCTCACAACTTCCCATGATGAGCGCAGATAAACATGAATTTCATTGTTCACTGGGATCAGTAGGAACTGAAATGAATTGGTAGATCATGATATAAAGGAAAAGGTGAATTATTTCAAGTCTGAGGAACTACATTTATTAAGTAAAAATATTTGCTATGCAATCATCTGCCTAATCACATATATATATCCCAATCACTCTACAGCCATGATCCATCCCCAGTATCTTCTTCAGGTCATATGAGTTGGGAGTGATATTTCCCTCTTGTAACAAGTTTGGGCGAGGAATTTGTAAATTTTGAGAGGGGATTTTAAAAGATTTTTTTCAAATTCTCTGGTTTTTGGGCAGGAAATGGAGGGAGATCTGCATGTTCAACGAATTTTTGGGTGAGATTTTGAAATCTAAGGGGTGACTCACGCAGTCTAGATAAAACACTTAAATCCCTACATGTGTGATAAAGTATTATAGCAATAATGGTATAATAAATGAACTCAGCTGTGAGGAAGACAGAGAAACATAGGCAGACATCAACAACAGAACAGACATACTGCACAAAGCAGAACTGAAACAGAAACAGTTACTTCTTCACTAGTTGCTTTTTGATCACATGATAAATAAGTTGTGATGTGAATAAGTTTAGAATTAACACCGAAAAAATAATGAGTGTTCAGCTGAGTATAGATATTAGCAGACCATTTTACATGAAAAACAAATGGATTGTGATGCTACACTCTCCATGCACAAACTTTCTTGTTTTGTCAAGCTGTTATCATTGAAACATATCTTGTAACTCTATAGCTGCCATACTGTAACATGCTTTAATTAATCATTCATTAAATCTTTCAATGGATTTAAATAGGGAATGTGAGCAATATAAAGCAATGTTTTACCTCGCCATCTTGTGACCAACACATGCGACAAAGTGACTTGGCCTGACTGGAAAGGAAAAAAAAAAAAATCACTTTCATGATTACATTTCAATGAAGCTCAAGTGAGACCAAAGGCCGGCTCAGTTACAAGCATTTATAACCAATGTGCAAATTACATCCTCCTAAGTTACAGACCATTCCACCATCTGTTTCCTCAATTCCTATTACAAGCTCAAAACAATCTTTTATCAATACAGTCTCAATTTCTGACTACAATATTGTCATAATGTGATATCTGTCAAACAAGTCAAAGCCACAAGCCAGACGTCAACAGCTGAGTGCACAAATGTGGCTGCAGGCATCTAACATTATGCCCTTTGCACTTTAACAGGGGCTCACTTTGAGCAAATCTGAGAGAACAATGTCTTGAGTCCAATAAGCAGTAAGACTAGTGGATGACAAATGACATGTTAAAAGACAAATGCCTTTCAAGGGACAACAAAAGCAAAGTTGGATTAAATGGATACCCTAACATAAGTGAGGCAACATATGACCATGTGTTCCACTATCTTATTACACTTTAATGAAGAACAATGCATGTGTTTGATAATAGCACAATTCAAAAGCTGAACTTGTGTTTTTAAGGCATACATAGCTGGGATGAAGGCATTACACAGAGATTGCAGCAGCTGACAACAAAATTATTAACATAGTAAGGTTCTCTATAAAGAACACAAGATGTTTAGCATTTTTTTGCGTTGTAGTTGCACCTTTATTATTAAAGGTACCTTTTTTTCTGGATTTAATATTATTGTTTCTGAAAATTTTCAGCACTCTGCCATCTCAGATGAGTTTCCATTTCTTCATCCACAAATATTGACAAACCTGGGTTCATTGCACTTCACAAAGAGGTTCAAAGTTTTCTCAGTAGAACCATCTATGATGTTCCAAATTTTCACAGTGCCATCACAGCTGGAGGATGCCTAATAAGAGAAATATGTACATACATGTACAATTTGAGTCTCTGAGAATGTGTAATGGACTACGACAAAATTTACACATTTCAGTGCTACAAACAAGAAATGGGGTAAACAATTTTTCAAAAATTAGACCACACAGAAAAATGTTATGTCGATAAAATCAAGGCCAAAGTAAGCTGAATACATGTTCTGGCACTTGAAAGCTTTTTCATATTGCTGTACTCTTGCACAGATCGGACAAAAATTTGCCCGAGCTTATGAGACAGGCATTCTGCCTTCCCAAGGCAGAGTGACGTATCTGACAAAATCGAGTGTTCTTATTTCATTGTCTTGTTGGACTTGTCTTGCCCATATCCTTTTTGTGTCAAAGGCAGGTATTTGTATCTGCACCCGAAATAGTAGTTCTCAAAGCATCAAACCCACTAAGTGAGAGTTTACAACCACACAGTCGATGGCAGAGCGATGCATCTATATGTGTTTTCCCGCCAAAAGTTAACAGTATGATCTGTTGAACCTTGCATTATAAAATAGGTAATACTTAGAACTAACACTATGCAAAGTCATAAATTTAGACAGGCTAAACATCTGAAGTTTTTTTCATTTTCCTCAAAATCATGAAATGTACAGGTAAGTCGCTCTGCCTTGGGATGGCAGCACTGTAGAAGATACTGAGATGTTCTGCTGCATTTTTAAATTTTACAACCAAAGAAAGACGGAGGAGGGGAATGCTGTGCGTGAGAGAAGCTCTGAGGAGTTTCTATTATTGGAAGTATTCTTACAAGGGTAGATTTCTGCATAAATGTAAATGACTGGAAGAACTGATCACTGAATGAGATGGATAGTATTTAAATATCAGTTGAGCATTAAATAGGACTTGAAACAGTAAAGACACTAGGTTGCACTTATGTTTTTAAACTCTTCAGTGAATAAATCAAACAAAACATCACCACCATCCTAACTATTTTTGACAAGATATGTATATAGTGCATGTGTGACTGCAAATATTTACAATATAATATTTAACGCTGTTTTCTGAAAGTAACCGACTCATTCAGCCCAGTATTAATTGCTTTGCTTTGCCAGGATGCACAGATGAGAAAGGTTAACTCTAAATAAGGACCAGACGCATGCAAAGTTAATTGTCCGTTCTTGTTCATTTGAAGTTGGTTTCGGCATCATTCAGATCAAACAAATTATTGTGCAACAATCCAGTGGAAATGATCATGAAGTATATAAAAAAGTAGGTAGGTGAATGTAAATAAAACTGCTGATTCTCTCTGTCCTGAACTAAACTCCAACTGGTCAGTTGATCTGAAAGCAGATTGATCACACGGAGGCCTGCAAAGGTAATGTGGTCTGATGCAACCCCAAAAAGGCCCCGTATGTTCTAGGGGCTATACTAAAGGTGCACTCTGGATTCACAGTCTTGATTATCCACTGAGGGTTCACTCTCTGAATTTTGCATGTTGGTTTCTTTATTATCTTGCCCAATTTCACACCGTTAATAATGTTTAGGCGACTCTACATTGAAAGTATAAAGCTACCATAAACATCAATAATATGAGGGATCAATGGTTATCTTTATTTGGTCATATGTCTTGTTAATGATGTAAAAGAAGGCTATTTTAACAATCATCATACAATGTCGAAGTACTCCAACTATAAATTATCAACACTGATACTTCAAACCACTGTTTTGAAAGAGTTTGCAAACCTTCAGCCCTCATACCAAAGTGCAACTCTGAGGTACAATAAAACTGTAATAATCAGTTTGTCCTAAGTGCATCTGAAATGTATACTTTATATTAAGATGAAAACGAAGTCTACCTGAATAACGAAATGACAGAACAAAAATGAATCCTTGCAATGAAATTTGTATTTGACAGTCAGGTATACTTATTCTATGAATACGATGTTGATGTCTCACTATAGTGTAGAAGATACTCTAACCTTAGAAATACCTTGCACTGTGATCCCCAACAACAGGAAAAGATCTGTAAATACGATACCATGGCATACTGCCACAGGGCTCAAGCCCAGATGGTCACTGGATAGGAGAAGTAAACTTAAAGTATACTGCAGTAATGTGTAAAAAGTCAATTTTTCTACTCTCCCAAAGCTTGATACTTCGTGCATGCTATACTCAAAATAAATTCTCAAGTTTACTCACAATGAATTCTCTTGTCGGATCTATGGCAACACTTAAGACTGGGGCTTGGTGCTCAGAGTAGAGGCACACACATTCATTCTCCTCCATTGAGATCACCTTCAGCTTGAAGTCACTGAAACAGTTGTCAAATTAATAACAATACTGTATACATTAATATATATGATTTTGTATTACTAGTACTGTGCTTGCAGCTTGCTACATTTTAAGGTAAAACCCGGCGAGAGATAAAACAGAAAGGAAAGTAAGCACAAAATCAGGCAAATTTTTAAAAAATTTAGTGAAACTATGTTGACAGCCATGGCTTTGTGCTGCCGTACACACCCAATCAAAAATCCTACCTCAGACTGAAAGGTGGTTTTATTTGTTATCAGGGTTTCCCTACTGAAGGAAGGTCAGTGACATGAGTTTATGAACTGTGGGTGATCGAAATACATCTATAACATGTGGTTAGAAAGTCAAAGAGGATTCACATCTATCTAATGTTAGGTAAAGAAGTCCATACACAATGTAAAAGTTAAAACTGCAAGAAGATTTCAAAGTTTCTACTAAATAATTGTCAGGGCACTCAACTGGCTAAAAAAAGAGTTCTTGACCCAGATGACAAAATCTTTATTGACTTTTCCCATTCTTTTATGAAATCCCAGTTTTTTCATATTCCAGCTATTAGTTTGTCCCAGTCTGGTTATGACCATTAACTGAAAATTTAATCTCTTTAACGTGTGTTAGATGGCCACAGTGCACTGAGGATGTAAACATCCCAACTGTTTAAATAACTTGGCTATCTTGAAAACAGGAGTAATATATAGATAGTCGGAACTCGCTTAGAAGGACTTACTCTGAACCTGCCACCAACATGGACCCATCTTCACACACAGAAAAATGTCGACAGGGTGCTGTAAACCTTGTTACCATTCCATCTCCAACACCATCGGGAAAAGTGTGGATACGAATGGCATTTTCATCTGTTGCAGCAAAAAATCGGCCTCCCTAGAGGAAGAGATTTTAAAAGTTTATTATTAGCCAGTAAAGGGTGTAAACAACTGCATACCATACCCTTCAATGCTGTTAAGATTCAGGCTAAACAGTTCAAGTCTGCTTAGCCAAATTTATCTTTCTAACTACAATAACTACACATAGTCATGTTATCACAGAAGTGACTTCATCTGACACTCAACTTGCCATATTGAATTAGGAAAATAGAACAAAATAGAAAAAAACTCCAAAAGTCTGAGTGACAGGAGATCTCACAGTTTTCCATACACGTTTCTTATTATGCAACTGAAATAAACATGAAATTATTGAAATAGAGAAGTTACCTGTAGAGCATCCATCTCATTCAAAAATAAATCACAAATCTGAAGAGAAAACAATAACAAGTCTCTGTCTAACCTGAAATCCTATGGCAAATATCTTGTCTCCCACACTGACAGTTGTGGTGTCAGTATCCTCTTGGCCCTCCCATATGCATACTTTGCCATCACCACCACCTGTGAGAATGAAACTGAGGAAAAAAAAAAAGAATTAAGCATTTAGTGCATCACATTCATAATATCATCTTAAGATGAATAAGAGGTTTATTAGGGTTCTAGTGCTCCAGAACTAGGTATGACTGTGGGGAAAGCAAGAATGTTAATGGTAGATGGTAGGCAATATCAATATTCAGTCCTGTTATTAAGGTCAGCCTTGTGCCTGGGGATGCTGCAGGTATTACTCGCTTTACAACAGTTGGAACAGCACAGGAAATGACCCCGCAGCAGTCAAATGAAGGGTAGATAGATTAACAAAAATGGCCGTCAATGTTATTGACAGCAGTGTTTTCTCCATTTCATATTATCAGCTGGTGGGGATTTGTGAAATTTTTGCATGATTACAGGTTTTTCTCCAGTAATTCAAACTTTAGAGTGTGGGAGAGCTGGGGAAATCTGCGCTTGTTCAATCTATCAATGTATTTATTATTATAGAGGGGATTTTGAAATTTTGGGTGTGAAATGCAGTCTGAAGAAACACTCAGACTGTGTCATGTATCTAAATCTTTTGTTTCAATTCATATGACACATGAATGATCTTTCTTCATGCTGCATTAAAGTTTGGTACAATTCTGTGTGAAATGCAGTATTTGGGAGGAATTTCATATGTCACATATGTGTCCAAGAAAGATTTCCGCATGCAACACACCGAATCAATAACATAACCTAACCCTAACTCTAACCCTAACCCCTACCCTGGGTGTGTTGCATGCGAAAATCTCTCTGGCACACATATGGAATTTCTCCCCCGTATTTTCCACAGTCCACTGTTTCTTAATTTACCTGCATGAGATTCATTGAGAATGAGATCTAATGGATCCACCAGGAAAGAGATCTAATAATAAAGTACTGAGACTGTTTCATGGATACTTTTCTTCTTACCCTACCCCTTACAGTAAACCAAGCGCTAGGTAGGAGAATTCAGGATAATGTCAACATGTCATATAAACGAATGTTGCCATGGTTACAGCTGCACTGCTGCAACTCAACATAATCAAAACAGAAGAACCAAAAATTAAATGCTCAGGTTTCGATTGACCTCGGCCATTCTCGCAGGTGTACAACAAATTCTCTTCCTTTCTTCCCAAAATTTTGTCTGATGTACTCTAGACTAGCTAAATCCTTGGTAGTGCAACGACACCGGGCAAAAAGTCTAGATTATTATTTATTACTATTGGTAGGTTCTTTCACACTCACAGTGAATATTCATTCCCACTAACCTTCCTGAAGAATCAAAACACACATCGGTGTGCCCCTCTGTATGGGCGATTTTCAAAGGCTTCATAATAAATGGAATTAAGGGTTAAAGGGTCAAAGAGACTTCACAAAGTCAATGCGATTCCCCAGACAGGATTCACAGTTCACAAGGAATCTTAATTTTTGGCGCGGCCTCAATATAAACTTCCGGAAACGAGCAGATAAAAATTTCGCCAGTATAAAATTTATCGAAACACATTTATAAAATGCCTCTTAAGTTTAGTTGATTCAGCTTTCGCTGAATATTTAATTCGCATATAGGCTACCAAAGAACATTTCATAGCTATTTCAGACAAAGACCGAATAACGCCCAAGTGGACTACCCAAATTCACGGAAAATAATAAACACGGATGACGTCATCTGTTCACACCCACGCACTTTCTCTGTACTGTTTCCCGTTGTTTAGTCCTGATTTAGCGTTGTCCATGGTTTTTGTTTTTTTCTAAATGCAAATCAACAGAAAAAGTAATATGCTAATTTATTGTTGACATACTTGATCTTGAAAAAGCATTGAATTGCATGTATCAAAATAATTACAATAAATAATTCATGTTGCCTCAAAAAAGCTTCAGCTGAAGCGTATTGTTTTGGCTACTCGACTTTCGCTGTTGCTGAAATACTGGGAACTCAAATATGCCATTAAAAAAACGGGAAGAAAGAAAAACAAGAAGGAGGTCTGTGAGGCTGCGAGGTTGTGTGAAGCATCATCGGAAAGGTCGCCGCGGCATCGGAACGCCAGTTGGAAGTATCAGATTTTCCAGATGTCCATGGCATCGAGTAAGTGATTGGTGAAACTTTATTGTCTTTTTTTTTTATGTGGAAGTCGTGAATGACGATGAAGAAAGCTGTCTGTGGGCCAGTGTGGATGGCTTCCCTATGCCTATGCCATTGCCTGCCCACATTCCATTCACTCAATCACTGGCACTTGCCCATCCTCTTTCTAGTGAACAGTGGTGGGATCTGGAATTGCAAGTTACAGCGAAATTCCTCATGACCAGTTCTTGATGAGTGTAAAAATGAGAGGTCAAGTAGCTCTCTTTCTTTACGAAGTTGTTGGCATATGGCTTTTACTCTGGTAGCACCACAGAACAAGAATAAGGGCAGAATGGATACTGGGCCATCCACAGCATCATTAAAAAATGACTAATCAGTCCGCCATTTTGGTACACGTGGGTCCGATGGTAATCATATACGCATTCACTTACGAACAGGTCATGATACACCAGAAGAGTAATAGTAATAAATACATGTAGTGTTATGTAGTCTAATTGTGTGTATAGAGATAAAAAAGTCAAAAACGAAAAATGGAAGAACAAACCAGAGAGAAGACAATTAAATCTAAACTAATGTTTATTACAAAGAAACGATGGACAAATATGCAAATTATCAGGAGACAGAATATCTGCATGTAAACTAAAAGTACAATGCAGGGAATGCTACATGCAGGCCATTGTGATCAGGAATGATGATAATAAGTAACACACTGATAAGAATATATCAGTTACCACTTTCTTTGTCTGTGTCTCCCTCTCACTCTCTCTCTCTCTCTGTCTCCCTCTTTTTTCTTCTTTTAGAGTAGTATGCAGGGATTCTCCCACCAAGTGCTTGATTTAGGATTAGGGGCGTGTTTAGAGAGGAGTAAATTACACGGACATGACAGATGAACTATCTCAGGGTACTTTTTCTTCCCAAACCCCAACACCCTTAACTCTAAACCAATGCCCTTATTAATAGCTTTCTATTAGTATTTCACTCTCAGCACTAAGACCAAAGGTATTTAGTTTAGGCACTTAGTTTTTGGCAATTCATCAAAAACATAACAGAACATGACATAAAACAGAACACTGCATAAAAATAAGCAGTACTCTTCTCTACCTTATACATTAAATCTAGTTAGACCTGCAAATTACATTTTATCTCTGCATTGGGATGTTACTTCTTCAAGGTGTCAGAGATATTGTAAAGTACGGTATTTCATGGTTGGAAATTTTTTTTTCAGGATCTTTCGTTTCAACAGTTTACGAAAATTCTGGTTGGACTGCAATTAACATTTTATCAGTTTGTCAGAATGTTGTTTCTTCCAAGTTTCAGAGATTTCATAAACTGAAGTATGTCATGTTTTTCTTTTTATAGAAATTTTGTTTAGGAATCTTACTCATTTCAATAGTTTATGAAAACTGGCTGGACTGTGATTTACATTTTAATGGTATTTTAGAAAGTTGCCACTTCCAGATTTCAGAGATTTAGTAAACGATGGTAGATGAGAGAGCTAAGAGATATGAGAAGGGTTATAAGGCTTTAGAGTTTTCAGATTTCTTCATGCTGCGATGTGGAACATACATCTATTGAATGGATATTTGGGTTGCTTGCTACTGGCCTGACTAGGTGCCATTCCTATTTGACTATTCTTTATTTTTCATATCAAATTTCTCACTTCTGCTGGTATTTTTTACCAGATATCTCTACAGATCTTCACTTAAGAAGTTAACCTGATAGTTTGATTTATAATACAGTCGACTCCGCTTAATCGCCCATCCTCGGGATCACGGAAAAAGTGGGCGATTAAGCGGAGAGGCGATTAAGCGGAGGAAGTAATTTCGGCCATATTTTTGGTCAATGGGGTTAAATTTCTTTGATGTCGTGGTTTGATATTCTGCATTGACACCTTCTCGTCGCCAGACTCAGGACAAACTCGCGTTTGACGGTGTTGTAGCGCAAAATACTTTTGATCTCCGTGGTCTCTCTCATTGGCCCAGCAAACAATAAGCAGTAGGATGGCATGGTTGGGATAGACCATTCATCCACATGACACGTTCCCTGATCTTACCGACAGGCGCAATCAAGGCGTGGGGGGAGGAGACTATACGGCTTTCGGCGCATTAGCATTATCGGACCGACGAAGGCGGTGATGCATAGTATGAGACTAAGGGGGACAAGGGGAGGGGGAGGTGGAGGGGAAAGGCTTATCACACCTATTTCGGGGTGGCAACTGTCACTCGGTCAATCGGTCTGCCATCCGATGCGCAGGTAAACCGTCTGTGTACATTATTTGTTTGTCAACTGTAACCCTTCAACCGCTGATCTTTGAATTCATGGGCGCTGAAGTCGATTATCCGGAGTGAGAGGCGATTATCCAGTGACTTTTATATAGAAAAAATTCGGTTCCCTGGGAAACGAGGCGATTAAGCGGGAAAGGCAAATTAGCGGAGGGCGATTAAGCGGAGTCGACTGTATCTTTAATATGGCTTCATTTGTGTGTATAGTTTTATATTATGTAAGAGGAAGAAGTAGAATATAATAAAGTAACATAAGCCATAGAGATTTATGCTTTCAGTCACTGATATTAATGATATACATGTAAACCAAGATGATGGACCAGAGATTATTGAAATCATCCCAAAGTGCCCACTGTCCATTCTGCATATATATTCTTATGCTGTGATTAGCACTAGGCTCCTGTTGTCCATGCAGTGCCCTCACTGTATGACCCAGTGTGAGCTGTCTTATCATTTCACTTGGCTTGAAGGTTGTCACTCCTCAAGTGAACGAGTTTGATGCTAGCATGGCATAGTAAAAATTTATTTGAGGCTCACTGTGTGTCCAGATCTAGATAGATAAACCTAAACATGGTGCTGAGAGCTTTTTTTTTTTTGTTGTTGACAAGTCTATTGAGACAGCAGTTTCCTAGAACTTTCCTGTCTAGTGCTTGGTTTGTATAAAGGCAGGGGTAGGAAAGAGAAAGCACATAAGAGAATTCTTAGATAATAAGAATAAGTTTAAGGACTGTCCCAGTGGTGTTTTTTCTTCCCTGGCCCTTCCTCTAACCTTGAAACCAAGCAGTAGGTGGGCTACAGCTCTGAAGGACTAGATCTAGACTAGCTTGCATGGCTGAGTTGCAATACTTAAATTTGACTACTTTTTTTTTTGGTTTTGTTTCTGAAATTTGCACTTCTTTAGCACATTTAATGAAACATATTTCTTTGAAAATAGTAATAGAAGTCTCAGGGGAGACCCCTTTCTAACTGAGAGTGTACTTTTATGTTTCTTTCTCACTGTCAGAATAAATCATTCTTGAGATGTAAAAAAAAGTGAGACAGTGGAACTTGGTAATGCAGGGATGGTCATGACTTTCAAGTCAAAAGTTTACTGTTCTTACCATGTCCCATGCTGTGTC
This sequence comes from Ellobium chinense, assembly GCA_033807755.1. NCBI lineage: Eukaryota > Metazoa > Mollusca > Gastropoda > Ellobiida > Ellobiidae > Ellobium > Ellobium chinense. Next base: position 767,047 of record JAWQUT010000214.1, read on the forward strand.
TAAAGACAAGAGAAGAAACTTGAACTGCATTCTTAATATTCATATTTAATATGTAAGCATGCAAGTTGAAGACTTAGTTCAGGTGATGCTTACACATGCAGTTATTTAAGGGCAAGTGCCGCACCCTGTAGGGGTAAAATTGAGTCAAATTGTGTAAAATGAGTTAAGGGCAGTTTCTTGAACGGTGACAATCATGTCCTTTATCGATTCCTAAAGTTATTTTCATGATACCTGTCTCAAAAAGTTTAGTTTCATGCAAAAGAAAATGATCACCGTATCTCAAATGCATCTGTCAGGTAATCTTTATCGTCAATTATCTCAAAATCACAGTTTTCGCCACTCTATCCTTTCGATCTGACTTTTTTCTGGTCTAATTTACATAAAATTTTGCATAACAACTCTCCATGCCTGTGTTTGAGATTGTCACAGGATTTTTGCGATATCTTGTGTTTTTTATCTTTTATAAATTTTTAAAGTTGAAAATTCTCAAAATTTTCAGTGTTTTTTCTTGACATTTAAAAAAAAATTATCAAAAAAATTTATCCAAGAAATTAAAAAAAACTGACATTCTACAGTGGAGTCCACTTAAGATAAACTCGCTTAAGATAAAATCTCGGTTAAAATAAACCCTCATGGTCCCGATTTTTGCCTTCTTTACCATTACCAATCAACGACTGGTTAATATAATCGCTGACAACACAGCCTCCGCTTAAAATAAACCCTTCTTGTCGGCCCGCAAGTGTAAACCAGATGCGATTCATACTAAACTTACTAAAAATGGCTTTATAAGCCAAAGTCAAGCCCATACGCACTGCCTGCCGTCTTGATGATGTAATAGGGCCATGTGCGGAGAGGGGTTGGGTTGGGGCAGAGAGTGTAGGGTGGGAAGGGCGATGCTTCGTTTACCTTGTATTAGTCTAGTTAGTACACTCAGTCTCTGCATGCGAGGTCCACTTGAGATTAACCTAGACTAGCCTCCCTCCCCATCACCTCTCATGCATTCATCAGCGAACAGTTGGTGCCATCTCTCTCTTCCCAGTCCCAAACAAGTGGCTTAGCCTAATGTAGACTATCCATCCGGTATGTGTGTGTACACGAGTACTGTAGCCCCTTTCTTTTCTTTTCCTGCGCTTGACCAGTAAACATCGAACCGATCTCAACGTAAAATCCTTCGCATTGCATTCCAAAATGACAGTTGCAAAAAAAAAGGAGCTTCTCAAAGATGTGGAAAAAAATACCGTGAAACAGGTTGTTTCCCTTGAAAATGGTTAAGATAAACCTTGCTTAAAATAAACTTATTGACTCGGTCCCGAGAGGTTTATCTTAAGCGGACTCCACTGTATTTTAAACAAAGTGATCTTTCAAATGGGAAAAAAAAAAGCAGCATTCTATCATCTGTTATTCTCCAGATCGAAGGGTTCAAAGTTATGCATATTTTCCAACAATATGACCACCTAACAATTGGCGTTTCCATAGCAACAGAGGGAGAAAAGTGCAAAACACCCCAGTTTATCTTCCTTCCTGGCCCAGTCTGGCCCATTTTTCACCCCAAAATGACAAAGTTCCCTATATTAATGAAAATGACCTAGTTCTGCTGCACTTGCCCCTAAAGCCAGATATATTGCCTGGTGGTCAGCCTGTAAACAATGATCAAAACAGTTTTATCAAGACATTGGCTGTTGAACCACTCAGTTCATGCAAAAACTTATATGAGGGTGAGATAGCTTTGCCTTAATGGATTTTTGCTTTTCCAGAATCGTTTTAAAATAGCTATTTAACAACAACAAAGGGGAACAACATAGGGGAAACTGTGATTAAGACTGCCAGATGCTGTAGATGGATTCCACAGTAATTACTAGTAAATGCATAGTAATGCATACCCCGAGGATGGTGGTGATGGTATAGTTTCCTCCATCTTAGCACAGCTTCTGCCTAGTTGCAACATTTTCCACATAATAAAATGCTATGTATTTCATTGACTTATTGCACCTCTTTTTGTCAGAGCATTTTTTTTGTGCTCCTGAGGAATTGCAATGAGACAGAGTTGTCTGTATTCAAGAAATCTTAAACTGTACTTGTTTATGTCTATGAACTAGTCTATGATGTAAATTGAGTGTTCTGGGTAGTGAAAGAGAGGGTTACAATGTTACATTCAGTGCCTGCCTTTGTGTAACCTGGTGGAAAAGCATATAGTATTTTCCATTATATTAATGGAGAGGAATGTGACCTCAGTCTGATCTTTTTTTTTTTTTTTTAACGATATTGTTACATATTATCTAGGGAAGTGGGTTACCAGGGATTTTATCAGATTACTGTAAATGATCAATTTTGAGAAGAAGGGCTGAAAAAAACATACACTAGAAAATCTTCTGTCCCTCCTGGGAATTGAAGCCAGGGTTTCTCAGCTTGCAAGTGGAAATTGCTACCACTCCACCACAGGGATGCTAACGTCACAGCCATTCAATCCTTAACTACCTACTGCCTGAATATGTCCCTAACTTTCATGTGTGTGATACTGTGAGCTTAGTGTTGCCGACTGTTCACACTCCCCCTGCTTATCCATGTCATGTCCTCACGACAACTAACAGTTCTTGATGAGTATGAGGTCATTCTTATATGATATCTCAACTCCTTCAGCAAGCTGTCCACAAGGAACCATTCTTATTATGTTTATCTCAGTTCTTTGAATATTGCCTCCCACTTTGTCCTATCTCTGCTTTTGAGATATGGAACTTTCTGAACTCTTCCCTTTAGTTACTGTGCCTGTAAGGCCCTAAAAAGGCATCCTGCCAATGTTTGCCAAGTGTAACTGGGTGGAAAGACATACAGTATTCTCCATAAAATTAAGGGGGAGGAATGTGAACTCAGTCTGATAAATTTTGGGAAGCTGTTAACATTATCTGGGGAAGTGTGTCACCAGGGACTTTACCAATTTACTATGAAAGACCAATTTTGAGAAGAAGGGCCAAAAATACCCACACTAGAAAATTTCCTGTCTCTACTGGCAATAGAACCCAAGGTCTCTCAGCTTGCAAGTCTGAACCTGCTACCACTACACCACTGCCTGAATATATTCCTTAACTCTCACATGTGATACAGTGAGCCTAGTGTTCACCCCTGACTCTGACACATTTCCCAGCTGCTCACATTTGTTTCAGCATGCTGTTTGATTCAGTGTATTACTTTGTCTATCTTTTGCAGCTTCAACAGATGCGGACAAAGCCGAAGATGAGAACAGAGATGAGCCAGTCAGTACTTCTCTCTCCCAAGCAACTTCCCTGTCTCGACCCAACACTGCTGCTGCCAATATTTACACTCCATTGATCACACCTCTAGCTTCATCCAGTAGTCATTCGCCTAATTCATTCACAAGAAACACCAATTCATCAAGCCAGAATGCAGGACTCAAAAAGCAGGTGAGCAAACGCTCACTTCAGCTACGCCCACAGACCACCACCAGAACACAGCGTTCATCTGTGAGACCGTTTTTCTGCTGTGGCAGTGAGCTGTCACTGGTGAGTTTAGTTGATGGACTGGAGCTTAAGGACAGTGGCTCTAAAGAGAAGAAGAGCAGTAGTATAGAGTGCAATAGTTCCTCAGAGGAGGACGAGTCAACTCCTCAGGGTAGTTCATCCAGGAAAAGTTCAGGCTTGTCTGGTCATCCCGCATTATATAGTGGGGAAGGTCGCCATGCCATTGTAAGGAGGAAAAAGAAAGACAAGCACACTATCAAGAAGAAATTTTGGAGTTTACGCTTTAGAGGCAGATGGAATCCTCAGTGGAGAGTGTCACAGCCGCAGCGCTGTGGCAGCCACAGATGCGATCTTTCCCATCACAGTGGAACTGGTTGTCAAGGAATGTATCACAGCACAGGATCACCTGGACCAGGTCGGAGGTCCCCGAGAGCCAGGCCTGTGTCCACATCCACTCAGTTTATAGACCTGACACGTGTGCAAGACTTTGACAGACTGTATCCAGTGGATGATATTGATACTATCAGATTAAGAGAAAGGGCTGAAGAAATGGCCTCTGGGGTTGAGGTGGATCCTCTTGCCGTCACCAGAACTCCCCATCCAAATTTGGGCATTTCTGGCTCTATGCTTAACATGATACGACGTCAGAGCCGTCTTGGATCTGTTAATTCTGATTCATCCGTGCCATCTCCAGATTCTCCCACAGAAGATTATTCCTTGCTGATGAACAGTGTTATGTGGCAGTGGCAGGGATCAAGGAGCAGTGCTACCCTTGCTGGAGCTGCATCCGGCTCACCTCGCATTCATACACAAGTTGATTATATCCACTGCCTAGTTCCCCATCTAGTCAAGATTTTAGGCTGTCCATTTTATTGGGGAGTGATGGATCGCTATGAAGCAGAGCGCCTTCTTGATAATAAACCTGAGGGGACTTTTCTCCTTCGTGACAGTGCACAAGAGGACTTTCTCTTCTCTGTCAGCTTCAGAAGGTACAACAGATCCTTGCATGCTCGAGTGGAGCAGTGGAATCACAGATTTAGCTTTGATGCCCATGACCCCGCTGTGTTCTCGGCACCTTCAGTGTGTGAACTTATGGAACATTATAAGGATCCGTGTTGTTGCATGTTTTTTGAGCCTATGCTGACAAGACCTTTACCCCGCAATTTTCCATTCTCTTTACAGCATATCTGCAGGGCAGTTATCTGTGATCGTTTGGCGTATGACCAGATCAGATTCCTACCCCTCCCTACTAGCTTGAAACAGTTCTTACAGGTGTATCACTACAAGCAGAAAGTGCGAGTTCGGCGTTTTGATGGCATAGAGATGGCTTATGCTGATACACCTGTTGTTATGTAGTTCAGTAAAAGCACACCTAACAGCAATATTTTACTCATGATGTAGTCCTACACATGTTAGTATTTGAAATTCCACTGAGTCCATACTAATATTTACATGTAGTACTGACAAGGGTTCATCATCTTTTGCTGTAATGGTGGATAGACTTCTGCCTGAACCATTTTCCCTCACCAAATACACTTGTACAGATTCCCTTGAATATGTAAATACAGTATTTAGCTGTCCTGCACTTTGGGTCAGATAATTTTATAGGATACACAAGCAACATGTCAACTTTGAATTGTCAGCAAGGCTGAAATGATACACCAGCAAACAATCACTTGAATCTCTAGTCAGCGCTAGTGTGCTCTCTAATTGAACATGTGGATTCCCTGTTGTTGTCTCTGAATATGCCTCTGAAAATGCGTTAGATAAAAGTCCACTGTTGAAATATGTCCACTGTTGAAATACAGTGGAAGTAGGTTTAATAGCCGGAACATCAAATAAAAAATTGGTGCAAAAGATTTCAGCAGTTCTGAGTTTCGTCTTCCCATTGTAGATTCAGTCCCTCACAAAAAGAAGTGGCTCAAACACTCTTTGGCCAAGATGTTTGTTGTTCATTTAGCTGCATTTTGCCAAGCAGGACTTGAACCAGGGTGATTGTGTTTAAGGTTGGGGTTCATGACAATTGGCCACCAGTGAGTTTGAGCATTTCCCAGGGTAATGCAATGACGAGATTTTGCACCAGTGTTGTTCCTTCACTTCTGACAACAGTGAGGAAAAAACAAATGACTTAATATCTTCTTGTTTCTGGCATCGATAATTAGACACCCAGTGTTACAGTATCTGCAAATGGTGGCTTAACTTGTTGATGATATTAAAAAAAAAACTGCTCATACATCCTGTTTATTTCAGACATTATTGTCTTTCTGAAGCAGTGCATCATAACTTTGTGGTCAGTGATGTAGATAATATAGTTTTTGTCCTTTTCTCTACTGGACAACCCATGAAACTGGTTTGTCTATGCATCATAACTCAGCATCTAAATCAGCATAGTTCAATTTGGCCTCAGGCTTTTTTTTTCTTTATTCTGTTGTGAATATGCTGTCGTTGAAACAGACGCTTTATTAAATCTGAATTACTATGCTCTTAACGTAAAACAATTTTTTAAGTCTCCATGATTCTGATGCATAACCAACTTTTGCTGTATAGGGCTGTCTCCCGTGTCTTCTCTATACTTTGCACCTATGTGCAGACTGGTGTTGCCATGTACTGTCTGTTCATAGTGAGATATTTTGTCATTGCTGGTAGTATTCTTGCTTCTTTCAGGGAAAAAAATAGTGGGGGCATTGTAAGTCTTTGCATTTATTGTGCATATATTTTTTAGTGTGATTTATTAGGATACTTCTTGTTATGTAAGGAATAGCACAAAAATATTGACTGTGGTTGTGCATTTATTCTCACTCTTACTGAATTTTCATCATCTTGCCATCTGTATTGTTACAATGGGTATTACTGATAACAACTGACCAAATAGAGACAGTTCAGAATACTGTCATATCCTTCCAGTTGATGTGTACCATTAAGCTTGGAGAATTTGACTGCAACTGAACACAGGATACTCATGCACATGCATTCCCTTTCCAATTCATGGCTGCATCGAACCAAGCCTTTAGTCCTGTCTTTATTTATTTGTTTTCATTTCACTCTCATCTTTAATGACTGCAAGCTCTGTACAGTGATTCATCAAAAAAACAGTTATCCTTCACTGAGCCAGGCCAGTGCAATGTGAGTGAGTTACACATAGTGTGTCCTTTTTTGCATGATATGATAAAAACTGCAACAAACTATAATGTAGTGTGCAAGAGGAAAGATTTAAATGTTCAGTATAAGTGAGTAAATTGTATGTAGCGCAATTCCAGCTGACTACCACGTCTGTTGCGTAAATTTCTGAAAATTTCAGATTTTACAGCAATCAGTTTTGGTTTATATTGACCAAATAACCAAAACAAATTGCTGTAAAGTCATAGCTTTGTCTGGTGTGACATTCAGCTGGAACTGCAAAGTAAGTACTTAGCTCTATCAGCAGTCCAGAAATTTCTAGTAACATGATGAAGAATGTGAGTTGCATGTAGCACTCATAATTGAAAAGAAAACTTAGAAAAGTGATAAATGAATCTAACCGCCCCGTGTCTTCATTTCCTCATTTACTCTTCAGTGAATTCTCTGAAATTAGAGAATGTTGTCTTTCAGAGATTGTTGTCTTGACAACAGTCTGAGAAACAGCTTGCATAGCCAATAATCAATATTGTGAAAATGTAAATTCTCTTAATTTGGCATCCCTGTCTTCAGTCAAAGATGCTGAAACTAACACTAACAGATTCATCAAATTTCCCTGTTAAAGAGAGATTTGTTCTTAGTAGCAATCTGAATTCAGCTGCAGTATATTTTTTATATTTTCATGGTTTTTCGTTTTTGGATAATTCATGTTGTAACAAGCCCCTCTTTTGCTGTGTGATCATCCGTCATTCTGTCAGTGAGATCTTTGTAACCGCAGCTGCTAACTGCTTTTTTTGTGTATGGTGTGCTTTGAAACCCCCTTTTGCCTCAATATTTTCTGAATTCCAGAAAAGCTGTATGTCTACATGGGTGCCAGTTTTCAGAAATATTACTAGATCCTAGTAAGAATTTCATAATTTTATATTTCATTACATAATTAAACTACTTGCAGAAGAAGGGCAGGAATTCTGTGTGTGACAAGCAGGCATTGTTGTAACTTTGTAAGATCTATTCCAGCATGCTGCAAAGAAAGTACGTTGTTCAAACATCTCTCAAAGGTCATTGAGTACATCTGTGCCATATGCCTTACCTCCATCTTTCTTACAACTTGCCGAATTTTTTGTGAACGCAGATAAATCTGTGCTTCATATACAAGTATATATCAAGGGGTGCCTGTGCAAAGGCTGTATCTCCCTTATATAGTTCATATAACAATACAGTGTTTGCGCAGGCACCTCTCGATATTTGACTTCTGAATGAGATGGTTACAAAGTTTTTAGGTTTGGCTGTCGTGAGTTACGAGTCTCATGGAAGCAGTGGCAGCCAACTCAACTTTTTCATAGTCTTCTCTAATACAACTTTTGGAAGAATATTCAACAAATGTCATGCTGTGGAGTGGCCTGAAGTCATGGGTTAGGAAGAAATTTTCTGAGTGTATCCTCAAGAAATTTCCAGTTGTTCACTTTTCCCAGCTATGAATCATTTTATTAGTAATACTACAAGAAGTTTAAAGTCAGTCACAGCCATTTCTCATCCAATCAGCTGTTCAAAGTAAGTAACAGTGAAAGTGCCATAGCAAATTGTGTTTCTTATTCCCATGCTGGTATTCCTGCAATTTATTTTTGCCAGCTGCAGCAAGACAACGCAACACATTCAATGCAGTATTCTTAGTTATCCCCATTAATACCAGTAACTGACTATAAGAATGAAGTTTATAATCATAAGACAAATGTTTCGTATAGCTGAACAGTTAATGGTGAATGGATGTTTGACTTGGAAAGAATGAATGACATTCTTTGGGGAAATGTTTCCAAACTTTTGTTAAAACCTAGAAATGTGTCAACTTTCCGGCAAAAAACTCAAGTACCTTCAAGAGTTTCTACCCTACTAAACCAAAGCAGATATGTTTTCAGGTGGTTTTTCCTTGTTTTACAGTATGTAGCACATTATGACTCATGAATTCTTTATCAGGTTTCTCACTTATGCTAACTGCTACAGAAAATATTTTTTGTATACTGTATAAGCTTTCAGATATTTTGATTTATCATATGGCTTGTTTCTAAATTCTAGCCTCCCATTAAAAAGATTGGCACATGAAGTCATTTTGTCAAAGAACAGCCACAAAGAATGATGTCACACTGTGTATTTACTCCATTTTAAGTGTGTATTTTATGAACCCATTTTTGTTTGCACTGTGTGATCCTGACTGTATCCCAAGCACCATGAATGTTCATTTGACTCCCATAAGTTTTAATGAGCCCGCACGTTGGTTTTTGCAGAGGAAATTTAACAAAAAACTAAGAAGGATTAATGCTGGGGAGAAGACTAATATAATGTTGCACTTATTATATTTCAGAGCTGGCCTTTAATTTAGATCATTGTGTGCATTTTTCTAATTCATTAAAGTGTGATTAAAGTACTTTTATGGTGTAGTGCACAGAATCCTGGGAAATTACTCGTTTTAACATGCATCAGTGATTCAAACTTCCTACTGACTACTGACTTTCTCAAACCCATCAAATCTAACGCGTTTCGAAGAAATCACAAAGAAACACATGCCCATGCCCTCCTGTGTTAGCGTCACCGCTGCTCGCCTCGCCAGAAATACGTGACGTCACCAACACTGGTGTACACGCCTCATGGCTATTACGCGTCGGGCTCAAGGCTATTACGCGTATCGCTGCACTCAGTAGGGCTCGCTCTCACGTGGAAACAATGGGTTATTGTTGTGCGGTAAACTGTAAATCTAGAGATGGATCCACAGAAGACACAATACAGCACGTGGAGGCATCTGTTGAAGTAAACACTGATGTGAACATGCATGCTAGCAAAGTTAGATCTAGATCGAGACTAGTCTACTAAGTTGAGAGTAGTCTAGACTAGCACTTGGTCAACAATACAGAGAGCTAAACTGTGACAGAATGCTTGCTTACCATTCCTGAAATGGTGGTCCAATAGTCTTCTCCTCAATTATATCCTCGTCATCTGTTTTCGGTGCAGGGGCTCGAACTGATAAGGCTCGACCGGTGCTGTCATTGTTCTCGATCGAAAACACCGCGACTTCCGCGCTGACGTGACGTTTCCGGTATGGTTTTTTCTTAAACTTTCAGAATAGGTTTAAAGTTGTAAAATTAATTTCGAAATATTATTTTTTAGCAAAAATGATGACTTTTGATCTAAAACTTGATATTGAAAATATAAAAACTGTCGGAAATCACATTTTTTCTAGCACTTTAGTCGCACTTTAATTCATGCTGAATGACCTTAAGTTGAATCCTTTGGAGATTCGTTGACACAGTAAGTATCATACTTCAATATGTTGACTTTAATACTACTACTACTACTGTGTATGTTCCTTGGTTGCAGTGAGTGAAAGGCACAGTGCACAGTATTCAAATCTTTCTGCTCATTGAATATAGAAAGATGACCTGAAATTTTGCCATCGTTCGGTTTACTGTAGAAGGTTTTTTTTTTTTTTTCTTTTTTAGGAGGATTTAATTTTTTTTGAAAAGTCAGCAAAGTTTTTTTTTTTTGCAAGGACTTAAGTTTTGTGAGTTTCACATCTTTGTATTGGTGCAGAAGTCCAGAGTAACGCAGGGTAAAGGTGCCAGAATGCCGATTTTAAAAAAATCTTTGACGTGTTCTGCATTACAAGCACCAGATTGACTGCACTTATTCCTGCTGATAGAAAAACAAACTAAGGTTAATAATGTTCAAATAATGAGGGATGGTAGCTATAGTTGTATTTCCTTTACTTACTAAATCTGATAACTAGTCCACTGAAAAATTTTTTAACAGATGTTTTTTTCGTTAAAAGTAATTTTGCACATCAAACACAACCAGTGAAGTTTGTGAAAATTAGATCCTGGCCAAAAATACTATTGCCACAGTAGCTGCCCAACTCCAGAGTGATTTATTAACTTTTACATACAGTCAGTCTTTGTTAAGGGGAAAGCACTGGTCACCAACAGAACTTAACTGTAAGGATAAAGATAAAAATGTTTACCCTTTGAATAATTTGGCTCCTGGACTTACCACCCCGGGCCCCAAAAATAAATGAATTTTTTAAAAACACTTAAAATGTGTCTACTGTTCACGAAATGGCAGACCACCTTGATTCATTGTCTTCATTTACACAGAAAATATGAGCATACAGTAGGAATGGGGCATGTTCTGCCCTTCAAAGTCAAAGGCAGACTGACATAATATCTGCAGTTGTCCTGCATTTTAAGACTCCTATTTGTTTGGCCCACATGAATGTATTCAGAGTCTTGACTGAAGCAGAAATGCTTATCACTCTGACTTCTTGATATTAAATATAGAGGTATCCAACATTTCCAAAGGCTTCTACAAAGGCAGAATAACATAACAGTGGTTCACTAGGCAATCCGGTTATGCCATAATGGCACAGTTACATCAGTTTGCCTTTAGAGAGCAGTATTGCTGTATGAACAACAAAATGTCAGAAGATATTTACACCCATGAGTTTAATAAAGAACAGATTTTGTTTTCTCTTTGGTAATATTTGGTCACTTTTTTTTGTGATTTTTGTACTTGGAGAAGTTTTTATTTAAAATATTAAAGGCTTCTATGAGTCAAGCCCAGCGGCCAAACGGAGTGGTCTCATTGTCATGGCATCTCTTAAGGGAGAGAACTTGGGGTAGTGATTTTGATGTTTATTTCACAAATTATAATTTTATTAGATTATTTCCCTTGTCATCGGTTCAATTCAGAAAATGATGTTAATATCCGTTACCAGACATCACCTTATCATAGAGTGTGCTGCAAAAATCTATGTGACCAATGCATCTGCCTGCCCTAAAGACAAACTTTAACACATAGGCTATTTCTTTGCAGTCCCTCCAAACAACAGGGAATAGGACTTTCGCTGTTCTGTTGGCTTTCCTGTAGGGTAGTGTTTGTGAATGGAGGAACTGAATTTGATGGGTAATCCCTTTGCTAAATCTGACCAGTGCCTTCTATTCTAAAGTTTGTCTCTGAGATCGTAGAAAGCTTACTGCCCACAATATACTGTAGTAACAATTCCCATTGTGAGTGCTGCATTTACCTTGTTATTACATTGTCAGCATGCCTTTCCTTGGTAGATATAATAAATGAAAGTAATCAGATTACAGCGAAAACACACACACTTTTTTTTTTAAACTCACCAAGTTGTGAATTGACACACACACATTGACTTGCTCACCACAAATTTAACTCACAAATTGCAAGCTAGTTAGTGTCCTCTTTATGAAACTCACTGCAGTTAAGTAGTGCAGAAAATGACATGTAGAACATGATGTGAACTTGGCTGTCTGCAAATTGACGGTTTGTCTATATACAGTGTTTTTATGTGTCATATTATAGAATGTACTTCAGTGTAATAAATGCATTTACAATCTACTTATCTCATAGTTGTGGTTTTTATTTGCTCTTCATTCTTGTTCTTCGCAGGAATAGAAACCAGTTTTCAACCACTGACTACAAAACTTTATGTACAGGCATAATGCGTATGTGACTCCACAGCACAGATTAAACAGTGGAACCTTGATATTAATTACTCATATACAGTATAAGAAATATACCGTATCTTATATCTCATTATTGGGTGCGAATTTCACATGGACAAACTCATTGATAGAATTTGTCATTTCATTGTTTAGATGGACCTTAACAGTAAGATAAAATAAGATACGTTTATTCATCCACAAGGAAAATATGTCTTTGTTACAGTGATTACTATGGATATGTTTTACAGAAATACATAAAGCAAAATACTCATGCGTGCAGATACTCCCATGTATGCCTGGACTTGCACACACTGTCTTTTTCTCTCTCCCTCTCTTGTCCACCTACCCACACACAAACAAACACACGCACGCGTACGCATACACATTTATCTTTACCTCTCAGACACGAAAATACACACCGGACACCTTTACATACATGTACATGTATTTGAGACAGACAGATTCGACATTTGGATCACCATAGGTCTACATAGAATCAAGATGTGTCGCGTTGCACTCGCACCGAAAAGGGTACAAAGGAATTCCGATATCTTTCAGTTCGAGATCTTTGTGAAAGCAGTCTACCGCTACGGGCTGAACGTTCATAGCGTGTGAATAATGGGTGACTTTGATCAGATAATATTTTTTTGTATTTTCGAAGAGCACTTTCCTACATACAAATCCTCAAATAAAGATAGTTCAGAATTTATTATATTTGCAGCTCCTTTTCTTAGACGATTTATCTTATTTTTATCTTGTGTTGTAAAGTTTCCACCCCAGCAGCTGACACCAAATGTAAGGATGCTCTGCAGTGTTGTGTTGTAAAATAGACTCATGAGATTTGTTGGGATGTTGAAGGATCGTAATTTTCTTAAGAAATAAAGTCACTGATTTCCTTTTTTTTTTATACAGCTGTTCTATCTGATGATGCTATGGTAGTATTTCATCAATTATTATGCCGAAATATTTATAATACGGGAAACATTCCATGTTTTCACCCTTCATGATCAGTGGAGCAACTGGACTCTTCTTGACTCTGTAATCGATTAGCATTTCTTTTGTTTTGCTGACATTTAAAAGTAGATATTTGTAATCACACCACTTTGCAATCTGTTTTAAAATATTTCTCTTCATCATCGTTAGACACTAATCCAATAATAGTAGTATCGTCAGCGAATTTAACCAATGGCACATTGTTGTATTTACTTTGACAATCGTTGGTATAAGTCATGTACAAGACATGGGAGAGCACGCTTCCTTGAAGCGCGCCTGAATTTACAACTATTGTTGATGACTTAGTGTTGTCCAATCTAACATACTGGGGGCGGGAGGAGAGAAATTCAAATATCCAACTTTTGAGCTCAGTACCGGTACTGACATTCATTTAAGATAATTTCTCTATCATAAGATGGGGTTGAAGCGTATTAAATGCTGAGGAAAAATCCACAAATAATACTCTTACGTAATTCCTAGGTGTATCAAGAGGGTGACAAATTTTATCAAGAAACAACAGAATAGCATCCTCAGTACTTTTAGACTGTCTAAACGAATTGATGAGGATCTAAATAATCATTCACTTAAGACAGAAGTTTACTTAACACAAGTTTCTCGGGGCACTTCATTACAATAGAAGTTAAGGCAACAGGCCGTAGATCGTTGTTGCATGATATTTTGGCTCTCTTAGGGACTGGAATTATTTCAGATGTTTTCAAAATGGTGGGGATGGAGGGTGAGCAAAAGACATATTAAAAATAGATGTAAAGATTGGAGCCAATTGGTTTGCGCAAAGTTTTAATATTTTCCCGCTTAGCTTATCAGGCTTACATGCCTTGTTCACATGAACTTTTTTGAATAACTTACTGCACACCTGAATAAAAAGTATACTTTTTCCAATGCATCAAGGGCAGGCTAGGTCCTCCAGTAATTCTGAACATTTTAGATAGCATGCAGTGTTGCCTTTGGTCAAATAGTTTCATTATTTTCAGTTGTGCTATTGGGTCGTAACTCACAGAAAGCATGAGCGGGTTTTGTTTATGGAGGGATTTGTGTGTGTCAACATGTCCATATACATTTTGACATGCGGCACTCGCTCTAGCATATAAGAAGAATAAAACAAGGATTAAAAACTTTTTGTTATACATGAAACCTAGTTCTTCCAGTTCCCCTGCTTTTGTTGTGACTCAAAATTATTTTATTTTGAACCAAAGAAATGGATGACCAGTACTGTTGACAGAGTTCTTTAATTTCCTTTTTCAAGTATTTGCCTGTGCATTGAATGATTGGAAGCCACAGTTACTTGGTGTTGTCTTCCAGACAACGGAAACATAACCTTTGACCTTTGCAAGCCTCGGCCACAAAGGATTGCCTCAATTCTGACGAACTTGCGTTCATATTTCAAATACAAAATGCCTTGAAAACAGTTTTCATTACCATAATGTTTAGATGGGCAGTAGACAAAACAGTTTTCACTACCATGATGTTTAGAGGGGCAGTACACAAAACAGTTTTCACTACCATGATGTTTAGATGGGCAGTACACAAAACAGTTTTCACTACCATGATGTTTAGAGGGGCAGTACACAAAACAGTTTTCACTACCATGATGTTTAGATGGGCAGTAGACAAAACAGTTTTCACTACCCTGATGTTTAGAGGGGCAGTAGACAAAACAGTTTTCACTACCATGATGTTTAGAGGGGCAGTAGACTAGCGATCTGCCAAGTGTCTAAGCAGTATGAAATGTTTTACTGGGGAAATTTGGAAAAACAGCACTCCATGCGCTTGCATTCAGTGTCTACTGTGCAAGTAGCTCTTGCTGTCGTTTCTTTTCCTTTTCTACGTAATATTTCTGGACATGTTTGTTTGGATTTGTCATCTCCCATCTATCGAAATAGGGTGATATAAACAGTGGCTCGAACATATCGTCTTTAGCAGTGTCCTCTGCCTGTCAACAAAAGAAAACAGAATGGTGTGTTATTAGTATCCAAGAGACATTTACCTTACGTGGCTAGAAATAGGAATGAAGGAAGTTAATTCTTTTCATTGATCTTTACCGAACAGATCCTCTGCTCTGTAGCTATTGTGTTCAAGGAAGGTGACGTTGCACTAGATAAGGACAAACCAGTCAATATATCATTTACTTCATCATTAATATATGGCTGAAGAGTGTTTTTCCCAAAATCAATATGTGACTTCGAATGCTTTCGAAAGAGAAAGAGAAATAATCTAAGGGTAATTGCTCTTCATGCATACTTTTTTATTTACATTTAAATGACAACGTCTTGAAGGAATCCAGATTTCAAGGCCAAATTTATTTTGAATGAGCTAATCAAGAAATATGTCTTTGAATACATTGCTGACTCAGTTTTCAACTAAAGTGCACTGATCGAGTTTTTGAAAAAAACAAACAAAAACACTTTAAATACGAGAAGATATGTTTCTGTGGTGGATTCATTTTTAAATACTTTTATTATTATCCAAATTTAGGTTACATAGTTCTGGATTTTTGTTTCATTACATTTTTGTTAATCTCTACTTCACTTTAGCTCGGCATATGAACCTTCAAACCGCTAGGCCATCTTCCATCCAAACCACAAGAGAGGTTGTCAGTTACCACAAGTGGACTTTCCCTCCTCCCCCAAAAAGCCCTGGCTGACCAAATTACACCTTTCATTGCCTTTACGAATGAACGCTAGTGATAAATGTGTATTAATTGCTCAAGGAGATTGTCCGGCTTAGTCAGACTAGCAATCAGGATCTGTAATGCGGGAAGCTGCTGTTTAAGTAATCTCTATTTGCTGTCAGCCATCTCGACCTCTGATTGCAGGAACATCTGGACTGGACTGGGGACTGGGGCCACGGAGCATGCGTGCATATCACCTTCATAAAAAAAAAAAATATCCAGCAGCTTTATCTCCGTATTACATTACCACCTCTGGAAACACTTCTATAATTTCTATCAAGAGTTCTCACCACTTTGTCCCTCTCATTCTGTTCCAAGAACCCAGACCAGTCGACTTCAGTCACAGGATTTTTCTGGGATCTCATCCAGATACCTTGTTTCCCATACCAGCCAGCTTTTTTACTGGGTACCATCCAGCGCAAGTCCATACTCCAACGTATTTGATTTGATGTATTGGGTAGCCTGAGAGTTGATGAGAGAAGCACTAATGTGAAACCTCAATTAGTACAGTGCAAATACATTGCCAATATAATATTTTCTGATATGGCAAAGTGGTTTAGAAGTCTAGGTAAACCTCAGAAACAATCCATTCAGTAAGCAAAAAAGACATTTTAAAAAAAACCTTGTTAATCTTTTTGTGAACGCACTATAGTTTCTATTTGTTTTCACTCCATATTTTGGAAAGAAGTTGAAACAAACCACAAATGTTAAATGATGCATACCTTGAAAGAATTGTACAGACTGTAGTGTGGAAAAGACAAACAAAATTCTTAGCAAAGAGAAGACGAAAACTAGAACGAAATGGTAACGAAAGTGAAGTCAAATGATAAAGAGAGTAGAGTTGGGTGCACCGAAGAACAGTTGAGTTGGCCTGCTGACAGACAGAGGAGGGTGATTGTGTAACGCCAGTAATTTTGGTATCCTATGGAAAGTGCCCATTACGTTTCTTCATCATAGATTAGTTGTGAAGATTTAATTGAAGGGAAGGAAGCAATGCATCATGGAGGAAAAGATCTGCGCAGAAGGAAGCAAAAACTGTGGACAAAAAGAAGAAAACAGATTTCTGGAAAGAGACGTGTGAGGAGAGCAAAGGGAGGCAGCGACAAAGCCAGGAAGGAAAGAAGGAAGTGGGAGGAAGATATAAAATACTGTAAAGTTGAAGCAGTAGAACATCTTCAGAAGACGAGATCTTCATCAAACAATAATCTCAGCCATTTACTTTCTGATATTCTAAATTATAGTAGAGCAAACTACAGTAAAAACTCTAAAAAAAGTATGCCTTGGTGCACGCAAAAAATATACTTAATACTGTATTGAGGTATACAGAATGTCAAAGTGCACCTGAGTAATGAAATGATATAACAATAATGAATTGGAAAGTGAGAAATTCATATTCAATAACAAGGCGTATTTATTAAACGAGTACTTAATATCGCTGTTAAACTGTTTTAACAGGGTATAAAGCTCCTATGTTAAATTTTAACTCACCCTCGATGTGGCGTCAAGTTGTTGAAAATTATTATGTCTCCATACTTCATCTCACACAGCACAGTGTCTTTTTCAAGTCCACTTCTGTGAAATTTGAAAAAGAAAGAGAGACAAACATATAGCCAGGGAAATAAATTTGAAATGCACACAGCTAACAAAGTGATAGAGACAGAGCTGATAAGGCAATTAAGCAAGGAAGTACTATATTAATATTATTATATTAATACATGATGTTCCTTTTTGTTTTCCTTTTGTCGATTGCGTCATAGTCCAGTGGTATGAACGAAATTTCGGAAAAAAGTACTGTACTTTAATTGGTCTGTAGGAACTGACCTAATTCCTAATAGAACTGAAGTGTTTTAAAGTTTTTAATTCCGGCATGAATTCAGATAAACTACTGTACAATCTGCAGACCGATCTAAAAATTCAGAACAAATGTTACCAAAATTTGCGTAACATGACTGAATTTGTGGAATACCGTGATAAGTGCTCACAGAAGTTTACACGGGCGAATATTGCCTGCAATCTCAACAGGTTTTCCATTTCAAACCAGAGCACATAGATGTCTAGATTCAAACAGGAGCCAGCAAGTCCTGGGTTAATTTCGAAGTATATAATGCCTGAAGGGTTGGACTGAAAATGTCACTGAAATGACACGAGACAGAATGGTCTACTCGCAGTTATTACACATGGATGGTCATCCGGGCATCTCAGGAAAGCCACAACTCCAGCACTCAATACTTCCCTTTTGTACTTTTCCAGTTTCAGAGGAGAATGATTGGCGATGGCTGGATATGATCTGTTACATAGGCTTTCATCACCTGATGCATTCTTTACTGGACCTACAGTAAGCGGGATCTGATGACGATTCACGCTACTCTTTTGCTTAAACCGGACAGAATAAAGTCTGGTAAACTTACAATACACCATGCTACGATTATGATGAGGAAGAAAACATGAGGTCCAGATTCTTTAGTTAAAATAAAGCATCACTCACCGAGCGTCTTCTCTATTTCATCTTCAGGCAGGTGTAGGTACCAGGTGTCTTTGTAACAGCCGATATGTCGGGCCACTCTCCCCGTTTTGTGACCACCTCTTACTACCTAGAAGAGGTCATGTACCATTAGTTAATGGATGTTTCAGAATGGCTGGAAGGGGAGGGGGATGTTGCTCTCAGGGGGGAGGGAGGGACAAGAGTAAGAGGAATCATTTAAACGTCATAATTGTTATTATTCAGTAACCTAAAGGACTTTAAAGCTAGTTTGCACAGACGATTTTATGAGAAAATTAAACTTTTTATAATTTTAAGCATCTATCAGAAAACATGTTAATGATTGCAGTCGACGGCAGTGTAACAGTGGAGTGACAAAATGATCAAGAGAGTACATAGAAATTCAGCCGAAACCCTGTTACTTACCTGGATTGAAATTGAAAGGGCTTTGCGAAGACGATTGGTTGCTGCAGGAAAAAAGAATATTTCTCCGGATTAAAAAGAGAAAAAAATCTCTGAAATGAATAAGAGCACAACTATAAAATGAAGGTTAATCACTCTGTTGGACATTTTAATTGTAAGGTGTACTTCGAAAAGAGACGTTCCTACGTGGCCACCAGTGTGCACTTTAGTGTGACTGAGGCACGCGGCAAGATGCAGGTTCAACCACCTTCATCTGTTCAAAGCCTAGGCCCTAGAGTTTAGTTTTATTAGATAATTAATTATACTGACACGCCACGGAAATTGTTTGGCGCCCGGAAATGAAAGGAAAGTAGAAGATCAAATACAAATGTCTAAAGAGGGAATGGACAACGAAAGGCATTGCCATTGCAATGATGGTACTTTGTCTTGGTAGCAACAGTGGATCTAATTATGCTACCTGAACCATGCAAGAGAGTGTCTTATTACTTTATCACTTATTAGATAACATGAAAATAACAGATCT
Source organism: Ellobium chinense (assembly GCA_033807755.1). Classification (NCBI taxonomy): domain Eukaryota; kingdom Metazoa; phylum Mollusca; class Gastropoda; order Ellobiida; family Ellobiidae; genus Ellobium; species Ellobium chinense. Next base: position 786,251 of record JAWQUT010000214.1, read on the forward strand.
TTTAGAAACCATCTGTATGCTTGGGTCTAACAGCTGCAATAACTGGACGGCTTAATTCATGGGATACTATAAGTCTCTAAAATTCCATGCTGTTTGTGTACCTCAAGGCATCCATTGTCTTTGTTCACGTTCAACAGAGGAATCCAGGCTGTTGGCACCATGACGTCATAGAGTTCGTTAGCCGTGTAACCAGCATCTGAACAATGAGATCATCTCAGCAAAATGACATTTTTGTAACAAAACGCTTAGATCGATGCATACGTTTAAGCAAGTCAAGCCTAAGTTGCGTCAAATCATGGTGATCCTTTCAAACTAAAAATTAATGTCACAATAAAAGGACCACATTCCTAATATGGCCTGACACAAGAGTGACGACCAGGCAGGCCTGCCTACAAACGATAAGGCTTCCAGTCTTGAAATCAAACTTCTGACTGAAGGATGCTTGTATCTTTTGAGTTAGTCTCTACATAGGATCGTCAAATGTTTTAGTTGGTGTTCAGTCGACTTGATTGCATGCATTTGCACTGAATGGATAGATGAATGAAGTACGAGCGGTTGGACAGACATTCAGACAGATGGATAAGTGGACTAATGGACTAATAGATGCTCGGATGGATGGATGGATGGATGGATGGATGGATGGATGGATGGATGGATGGATGGATGGACTGAAAAGAAAGAAATCAAATGAGCTACAGTATACCTTGATGCCAGGGAATGACCAGTGCTTCATTGAAGGGAACTTTGGGCCTCAGACTCCAGACAGGGTTGCCCATGATTTCTGGACCAAGTATTTGCTCCATGAGGTTCAGAATTCGTTCGTTGGCCCAGATGTCACGGAATCCCTATATTTTTACGACCACACAAAACAACAACAACAATAGCATGAGCCACAGCAACAAAAGAAACTCATAACATATATTCATATTTTGGACTTGAAAGTCCATTTTTAATTATGTTTTTCAAAGGCGTTGCACAGAAGGCTGTAACAGAAAACATACTCCCCCTTATGTTCCGTCGATCTCTTAAAATCTAGACCACATGTGATCTATCAAAGGACCAGACTTGGAATTTATAATTCATGCATTGCATGTCTTGGATTTCCAATCCCTCTTTAAAATTAAGAAAATTAGTATCCACTTCCTGGCAATGTTCAATAAGCTGCAAATTATTATTACTTGTTTCGCTACGAGAATTGCATTTTAAATTGATGTTAGGTCCACTTCCCTTGAGACGTGCGTAACAATTGCTGATATAAGATGTGTTTTCACATTTAGAGAATGCATAGAAATTGTAGAAGAACCGTACCTGGTACAAATCATGTTTGGTTCTCGGCCTATGGAGTAGCACATTGGCGTCTGAGTACTGCTTCTCTATCAGAGTTAGACGTTCGAATAAGCCAGCATCCTTGCACAGATCTGATCAGTAGTAACTGTAGCGGTTGTAACTGAATGAAAAGCTTTCATTCTACTGGGATAGTATGTAGATAGTGTGGGAGTTTCGATGCGTTTTCTCCAATATATTCACTAAGTCCTCACCTAAGTGAGCGGCAGGATATCAAGTGCACGCAAGGGATCTGTCCAGTTATGAAATTAATTTAGCAAGTCAGTAAGCTCTAATTCCTATTAGGCAAGTTTATATGTAACTGGGTGTGTAAGGCTCCCGAAGAAACACAAAAAGGAATGATGCTATATACAGTGTATATAGATGTAGGTGGTGCTGATGGTCGTAGGGTAGGTTCGTCTAGCTGGGGTGATGACGGTGGTAAATAAGTCCCTATTGTTAGGGTATGAGGCTCAAGAAGGGAATCAAACACCCCAGTCTCAGTAACAATAAAAACAGAAGTTCACTCTATCAAGAAGTTAAGAAACACTACCAGTGCACATACACCACAATATGACATTTATTACTATTAGACTAGAGTCCAAGAAAACGTTTCTTGTCAGTACAAACAAACGGTGCCGTAAGTTAGGCTTGTCAATGTTAATAGATGACCTGGGGAGTTAATGTATTAACTGCCCAAATTTTTGAGATGCATGATTTTGCCAAAGTAGCAATGTATTACAGTATTATATGTTATATGATATGTGTTACCTGTACACGGTGTATTGCATAGCATTGATATTGTCTGAGTAGCAGAAGCACTTTCAGTTGTTGTATTGTTGTTGGGTACGACAGGAACTGCACACCTGGGAAGATGTTGGTGTGGTATTACATGTTTGACCTTGACGTCAGTATACCTGCTTGATTGATGTAACTTTGCAGAGTCATGGTGTATTCAGCGAGTTTGTTTGTAGTGTACGTGCATTTTCATTATTTTGACGACACTGAGTATTAGCGCTGTTGTAACTTTGTTTTTCTTGGAGTCCACACCTGGAGCTCCTTAGTAACAGCCTTCCCTCTATTAATCCTCTCCCCTTGCTTATTGTCATCCCCTGATCATCAATTTGCCTCAGTTACGCCACAGTGCACATAGCCTGTGTTTCTTTTGACCATCTCATGGTCTTTGCGTCATGACGGGGCCAGCATGGGGTGTTTGGCTGTTTGTTTTGATTGGCTTAAAAATTCGAAATTGATTAGAGGTTACACATTCCTGGTCTTGGGGGGATGGCCAACCTCTAGGACTGAGGCAGTGTGTGGCCAGCTAGCGATGAGGAAGCAGCTCTCCAGAGAGCTGGAACACTCGTCTTCCGCCATGCTTTGGCCGTTGCCACTGAGAAAAAGGCTTAGTATCGTCTTGTTTGCTTGTGTGCTTGCTTGTTGTTAAATTGCTTAGGATTTTATAACTGCTGGAGACCTTAAAATTGTCTGAGAAATGTTCCATTGGTGTCGATGACTTTAACAGAATAAGAGTCTTTTTTTTAAACTTAACATTCTTGTATTAGTTGAAGTAATGAAATAGTAGACTGATGCTGAGTAAGTCTAACTTGCTTAAAAGAGGTAGTAGTAGTATTTGTAGTGATGCTTTTAAATTCAGGAAACTTGGATTTATGATTGTAGTTTAGACTTGATTTTTATGTTTATCATGATTTTCTATTTGCAGAGTACGGACCGCACTGGAACCGTTTGTTTGTACTGAAAAGAAACGTTTTGTTGGACTCTAGTCTAATAGTAATACATTTCATATTGTGGTGTGTGTGAACTGGTAGTGTTTCTTAACTTCTTGATAGAGTGAACTTCTGTTTTTATTGTTACTGAGACTGGGGTGTTTGATTCCCTTCCTGAGCCTCATACCCTAACAATAGGGACTTATTTACCACCGCCATCACCCCAGCTAGACGAACTTACCCTACGACCATCATCATCACCTACATCTGGATAGCATCCTTCCTTTTTGTGTTTCTTCGGGAGCCTTGCCCACCCGGTTACATACAGGTTCACAGTTACAAATGAATCTTGAAAGTTATATCCAATCTTTCCAGTATCCAGTGAATTTACACATCGTAGACACTTCAATGACGAAGGAAGAAATTTTCTTGGACAGGGAGAAGAGCAACACACGGACATAATATCTAAACTGATACTGGGCTAACCGGGAAGATGGGAATATGGTTAGGGGTGGGGAAGGAGGCGAATGTCCTGATGAATGTCCTGAGTGGAGAAGACAACTGAAAACAACACAGATAATTTATGAAAAGCATCAGATTTAAATAAAGACGAAGAATCAGGATGGCCATGTCAGGTTCCTATGCAGGCCATTATGACAAAAAAAAAAATAATAAAAATAGAAGAAAATGCTGTATGACCCTTCAGTGGGAAACTTGGTTCAGTTACTTCTTTATGCAAAGATGTCCTTGTTCTGAGAAGAGGATAATGTGAAAGACTACAAACCAAGAAAATAGTTCATGCAGAAGAAGATGGGTTAGCATTGTCGTTTGCGCTGGGAAAGAGGGGGAGGGGGGGGGAATGGGTGGTGGTTGTGAGAGAGAGAAAGCATGGTCTCATCTGTTCCCACCCTCGAATAACATCACCCTGTGGTAGGATGCAAACATACCTTTTATTTTCCCTGCCTTGTATAATATCTGTGCAAGGTCCTCCACACACTTTTCTATATCTCTCCTAGAAGCGTCTAGCTCTTCCTTGGTGAAGAACTGGCGCACAATCAAAAAGCCCTGAAATGAGAGATATAAATCTAGATCCAGATCTAATTGTCTGATGTTGGCAAGTAATAAAATCACAGAATACTCTTTGCCACATTCTCATTGTTATATGGAAATTATGATCAGTGGCGACTCGTGATCCGCCTCTTGCCATTTCTTCAAATCACAAAAGACCTTAAAGGATTCATAATAGATCCACAACTGTTGC
>JAWQUT010000214.1:795981-816078 GCA_033807755.1 Ellobium chinense
ACACACACAAACACCAACACACACACACACACTTCATACACACACACACTTCATACACACACACACACACACAACACAACACACACACACACACACCATACACACACACACACACACACATCATACACACACACACACACACACACACACACACACACTACATACACACACACACAACACAACACAACACACACACACACACATCATACACACACACACATCATACACACACACACACACACACACACACACACACACACACACACACACACACAATGTCTTCATATTAGTGACATACAGTGGTCCATAAAATAACTTATAGATCTATTTCACATTTTCACGCAAATCTTAAAATGTCATATTATTGGACTCCAAGACTTGGTCTTTGAAAATTACTAGACTACAAAGTTTGGAATCTGAAACTGTTAGATAACACGCCTACATTTAAAACTTCAGAAATTACAAACTTCTGTTACAAATGTTCACGTCAATCAATTCGAATTCTTGACATGTAAGAACTTCTGAGGTAAATTCAATACAAAAAATAAAGAGGCTGATACTGCATAGCTACCTCGTAGATCTGGGTAACCGAGTACCGAGGAATTCGAGGGTATGCAAGCCGAGATGGCGATATTCCACTGCATAGATTTTCACTTGAACAAACGTTCAAGTGAGTTTTGCAACTTTTATCTAAAACTTTTTCATCACAGGTTATCACCAAATTCTTTTTACAGGTATCTCACTATATCTCTATCTCCCTGGAATATTAAAGACTTTCGCTCCAACTTTGTTACCGTATAGACTTTCTTTAAACCCGTTTTACTTTCCTAGTTTTCATTTCTGATGCTTTCCCATGACAAATATGCGTCCCACTTGGATATTCATTAAATTATTTTTGTTATGAGCATCCTCCCCCTTCTGTAATCTAGTTTATCATGCTGATTAAATCATCTGAGTAAATATGCTGGTTGAACACTACTGAACACAACCAGAGTAGACCGTAAATGAGACGAACATTTTTCGAGTCATCTCTCTTTTCTGCTATCAAGTTTCCTCATCCGAAGTTTCAGTATTAGGCTTAAAATTCGCTCATACCGGCAATCTGTCCCTCCAGTTCAGAGGAAAATCACATTGTTTCAAAATCTGAAGAAACAATCAACCAAGTTGATATAAGGCTTTAAACAAACAAACAAACAAACAAACAAACAAACAAACAAACAAACAAACAAACAAATTTATTTTTTTTTGGCTTTGAGATCGGTGTAAAGCTTGTCCTGTAAGCTAAAGCAATCTTTCCGTCTGGCTGTCCAGCCAAAATACTCTCCTCGAACCATTCTGGCTGTCCAGCCAAAATAGTATGCAGCTATGCAACCTAACGCCAAGTGCCACTGACGATAAAGAAATGTTAATCCTAACACATTTAATTACAGAATCATTAATGCTGCAAACAAATTGTCTTAGGGGAGGGAGAAAGGCATGACTGTCGTCACTTTTGTTCGAAGTTCTGCCAGTGAAATACCAGAGAAAATGCATAGAGTATTAGAGGGAAACATGGGAGTGTGGAGGGGAGGGGAGGGGAGAGGAGGAAGGGGAGAGAGACGAAACCAAAGAATAGAGACTGAGTTTGTGGTCATTGAAGAGGGGTGGGGAAGGCAGGATGGAAGAGAATGTAAAACACAAAATGCTTGGCCGATGAGGAAATAAAATGGGCCATATTCGAGTACCTGTATTTTAGACACGACCTTGCCACTCAGTAGTCTTGACAATTTGTGACGTCCATTCCAACGACCCCTCCTCCCCAATACTTTTGGCTACACCCAGAGGCGTAGCGTCCATGTAATCTATAAATCTGAGATTACCTATATATTATCGCATTTATCTAATATAATTTAATCAGTCCCAAATGTTTGCAAAATTTTCAAAAACCACCCTTGTACTATTTCATCTAAGAGGAACCACAATAGAGCCTCATGATCTCGAACCAGAGAAAGCCATAGCCAACTCATTGTACTGCCATGGTTCCGAGACGCCCGTTTTCTGCAACAAAATGTACTCAGCCCATATTGTTTATTTTCTTCATAACTTTATTTTCCAGTCACAATGTTTGTTTCCTAATCTTTAAAATTTAAGAAAAAAATTATAAGCTCAAATTCGTGACATCAAGAACGCCGAGAAGAGGTCGCAGAATAGTGTCAAAATTCTTAACAAACCATGTTGTTATTTGTAGTTGTACATTTTAGGTGTTTGGCGAGTGACTGGACTACTGTTTCAAATAAAGCAACAATAATTCAAAGAATGACTTCAGAGAAAGTAACAATCATATTTTGCAATGATTTCAATATATGATGAGGCCGTTGAACGCCACTGAGCTGCGGCCAGCCGGAGCTTATGAGGAAAATGCAAGACAAAAATCCGTCGAGCGTTGCTCGAACGTGGTTAAACTTTTCAAATGAGAAAGTCGCATACTGTTCAACTAAAGATTTAGAATTCAAATTCATCCAAATGAATTATTAATCACGATCGCTTAGGAGTCAATTTATTACCATGAACCCGCTCAAGAGAGTGAGTGTTTACAAGTGTTTACAAAAGAAGCATTACTCAGCCATTACCGCTTTTGTGCCTCACTCTAGTGCCATATCAAAAAACTGGAATTTTCTGTCCTAGCTGGTTGATTCGAATCGGCGAATTCACTTATAACCTATCTCAGAACGTCTCAAATGCTCGAAATGATCAAAAACATGGTGTCAAGTAAAACCCAAAGTATTTTACACTAAAACTAGGTCAGCCGTTACCAGTATGGGATCTAAAAGTGGGGCAAACATGAGTTACTACATTAGTCAGTAGTCTAGGTGAGCATCAACTTCAAAGTGTGACTAAATTCAGCTGACTGATGAGGTCATTGGTTTGGACCTTACCTTTCCAAATGACATTAAAAAAAAAGTCAGGTTCCTGCCGCATTAGTAGCGACAATCTTGGCATGCTTAGAGACTGGTACTTCTTCTGCTAAGGAAGGGGCGTGGCTCCACATTTTGTCTGATTAAAGGAACCAGACCTGACTAGTGTGATTAGGTAATAAACTCAGTGCTAGGAGTCGGGCTGAGTATCTTGTGCTTGAGGTCGGTAATCGACTAGTTGGCCAAAGTTTGTATGTGCGCGGGAGGCCTAAATGTCACATAAAATATCTTGGCAATAGACTGACTAAATGGATGTAACGTTGCTATCTGTCAATATTTGATAAATATGATCAGAAAACTGGCCTTCAAATACCACACTTTTTTTAGCTGGTAAGGTTTTCAAAGTTTATCTAGGCAAATAAAGGGGCATTCAAATGTTTTAATGTGACTTGAAGAGGTATTCTTTTTATCTGATTAGTCCAATTTTTGTTGATAACTCAGTTGTGGCCAATACTGACATGCTAGGTTTTACCAGATGATTGGAGTGGTGCACTTCTTACGGTGGAAAGTGCACAGTCCTGTGACCGATGGGCAAAAGAGGTTAAAGGCCACATTACGATCATTGACTTCGTTGTACTCAAACATGTCTAGGTGAGATATCAATAGTTTCAATAGCTGACCTATCAGTTTTTTTCTTTATCTTTCTATGTCAAGACTCTTTTTGAGATGTAGGGCAAGGGGTCTTGAGATCTCCGAATATAAATAAGGGGACACACACACGCACACATAAAAAAAACAACAGTTATCTAAGGTCTCCCCCTTGGCATTATCCGGCGAACAGCGGTCAGCTCCCAACAATTTACAAGGTAATGTACAAACATTAAGGAAAGTCTTCTTAACTGGTATACCAATAATGTGCTCCTTGATATTATCTAGTTTATTATGAGTACACGTATATTATATAGGCCTATACGCATGCAAAATAAAGGAATGCAATAAAATAAATGAAATAATAATTTTTAAAATTGCTAATAATGATACAAATAGTAATAATAATGATTGAAAAAAATATCCCCATCTTCTTCTCGGACTGGCATCTCGCTTACTAGACTAGCACAAAGAAATAAACCTCATTCCGCTTGTCTACAAGACACACAATAAACTATTCCATACAGCCACTTCCAGGACCTTCTGCAAGTACAGTATCAAGACTTCTCAGGAACTGTACAGCATACCTTGAATTTACAAAAGCTGCTGCTTTCTAGAATGAGTATCAATGACCTTTGGAACTGACGCTGAATGGACATTGTGTTCTGCACACACTGTCACATCATTCGCAGTGAACAGCCATTAAGACTGTAGATTCATTTAGCACAACCACGTATGCATAATCCTTGCGTAAAGTAACGTATAGTGTTAACTACTACAGTAAACACTAACTATTGTTTTAAGAGATTCCCGTGGTTACCTCAGCGCGTTAACTAACGTAATGATTTTGTATCCGGCCACACGATGGCATGCACATTAATCTTTAGTTGTATTGACAAATATGTGATTCCTCCTTCATATTCTGTCAAATAACAATATTTGTTTAAGGATTAATACAAAAACAAACAAACAAACAAACAAAAAAAAAGTCTTAGTCTGAGGTCCACTTCTTAAATGGCTTGCAACTTTGGTGCTCCGGCATTATCAATGAATGTTACCCGATATTCCTGGGTTTAGTGATCCCGCTTACCCTTCACCTTGTACCTTCACACTCACAGGTGGTTATTGACCTCAACTTCAGTTATTTAAACGAAAGTTAGCAAAGCGTTTTTCTCTTCTGCGGTTTTATTCGGGTCCTCTAGTCAGTTTTCATTATATAAAATTTACATGTAAAAATTGACTATAAAATAACAGCAGCAACATCATCATCATCATCATCATCATCAGCAGCAGCAGCAGCAGCAGCAGCAGCAGCAGCAGCAGCAGCAGCAGCAGCAGCAGAACAGCAGCCGCAGTAGCAAGAAACAACAACATTAACAACAACAACAGCAACAGCAACAACAACAGCAACAACAACAACAACAACAACAACAACAACAACAACAGAAGCTCCAACGATAAAATCTGCACACCAGCATGGGAGAAAACACTTATTTAGTAACATTAATTTGCAGTCCGGCGGTACTCCGAAAGCAAGATGACAGAATCCAGCTCTCCCAAACGTTATCCAGGGGAGACGGACGAGGCATACCCTAAGAAGTATGACATCAGAGCGATGCCACCACAGCCCAAGGAGCTGAAACCTGGACAACTACCGGAAAAGGAAATACGTGAATTCTTAGAGGAGGTGAGATTGTTTATGGTATTGTTGTAAACGATTGTTGTTGCGGTCGAACTTCAAGACGGAATTAGTATGAAATCAACGAAATACATAAGACTCTCGGTGACAGATTTAGAAAATGAAACAAGGGAGAGGGAGAAGGGTGGAAGGCTTCGTGAAAGGGAGGAGCCCTCATAAAAAAAAAGTCATCGTCCAACGAGAGTTATAAGAATTGGGCTACACTTGTTTGGTCCTTGCGAAAATGCCCGAAAGCAGCGATCCTTTTGTTCTGTGGGCGGTCCTAAGCATTTCAAAATTGTGCACGAATTTGTGAACGAACTAAAGAAATGAAACTACAAAAACATTGAGTACACTGCTCTAAACTATGAATGACAAATTTGCCTTACTTAAGTCCCACAAGTCAACAGAAGGACACGTGGGAATCATGATCCCCGAAGCATACACTCCAAATAGAGAGAAGAGAACGACAGAAAAGATCAGGAAAGGAGAGAGCCAAATAGCAACCGTTAACAACACATTCAATACAGCAGTCGTTCAACATATCGCTCAGCCTCGTTAGAGTGTCAGGATGTCTAAGCGCCGAAATATTATTTGCTAGAACGACAGTATCCTCATCTGAAGATTTTCAGTTATCTTGCTCTCTGAATTTTAAAGTTCCCTATCCAAACCAATACAATAAACCAACGAAGAAGACAAACAAACTATGTAAATCTGTATAAATCAGTGTTTAGACCTGTCAGGGCACTTGTATGTTCCAGTCAATTTCGAAGTATCGTTGTGTCATGGTGCTTTTTTTTTTGTTGTTGACAATGAAGGGCATCTTGAAGCGGTGCTCCAGCAAGCCTGTTGAAGCCTACATGTATTATACAGTATTTTTGTTTCCCTAGGGCTTCGTGTTGGTAAAAAACTATTTTACCAAAGAGGAGCTTGATGCCTGCAGGAGAGAAGTGGGAAAATGTGTGGAAGATCTGGCTCAAGTTCTCTACAAGGCTGGAAAAATCAAAAGTTAGCAATGTCCGTCTGTCCGTCTGATGCCTGCCTGCCGGTGTGTGTATCTGTCTGTCTGTCTGTGCGTGCGTGTGTTTGTTTGTCTGTCTGTCTGTTCTATATTGCACGTTTAATTGTTGCCATTTCTTAAAGTCGTTTTTGTTGCTAAAAGTTGCTTCCCATATGATGTTTCTTTGGACATTTTTACTTTTAAAAATGAAGAATAAATATATAATATACGGGTTGGAGGGAAGAGAGGGAAGAAAGGAGGTAAACAGAAAGAGAACAAGAATAAAAAAAAATGACAATTAGGAAAGAAAGAAAGATGTAACTGAAGGAAGACATGCGAATGGTGAGGCAATAGATCATAGGGAAGCTCGTAAAGATGATAACATTTGAGGTTTCGAAAGTCATAAAGGCACAAAAAAAAAAAAGAGATTGTCCACAAAATGAGGAGTATGGATTAGTGAGAGCTCGCGTTAGACAGAGCAGAGAGAGAGAGAGAGAGAGAGAGAGAGAGAGAGAGAGAGAGAGAGAGNGAGAGAGAGAGAGAGAGAGAGAGAGAGAGAGAGAAGGGGGGAGAGGTGTAAAGGGAAACTGAAAGCAAATTAATATGAGCATTTTGGTTGGACGACCATTATTCCTAGTGACACAAATTCACTGCTTCTATTCCAGATCTTTATTCAGATGCCGGCCTCTTTGACCGTCTTACCTTGATAGAGAAAGAATACCCAGATGCAAACGTGCTTCTACACAAACCGATAACAAAGCATCAGTTATACGAGGTAGCTAAATCAGTAAGGGCAGTACCCTGAACGCTGTAAAGTTAACATCACACTAACGAGAGAAATATTATTGACTAGATCAACTAAATCACAAGATGCAAACACACGATTTGAAGCAAGATGAAACGCGGGAAGATCAGTGGTCTCTTCTCGCTTCAACGTTGCTCAGTATCACCTATTAGAGGCACTTCCATCATCATCATCATCATCATCATCATCATCATCATCATCATCATCATCAGCAGCAGCAGCAGCAGCAGCAGCAGCAACAGCAGCACAAGAGGAGCAACAGCAGGAGGAGGAGGAGGAGGAGAAGGACGAGGTGGAGAAGGAGCAGCAGCAGCATCAGCAGCAGCAGCAGCAGCCAGCAGTCAGTCAGCCAGTAGCAGCAACAACAGCACCAGTAGCGATAAAAGCATCATTATGATATTTGCCTAGCTGCTTACAATGTCTGCTCTTTCAAGTTTATAACACAAAAATTGTACTCAGTACTTTTGTTTTCCACTTCTTCTGCCTTGATTTCTCGCTGGAGTAATTAGGTCCTTAAGACAGCCATTATGACAAACACTGTGATGTAAATTACAATTAAATGCTTATCTCCATGAATTTTTTTTTTTCTGTTTAAACTTTTCAATGAAGGGTTTTCGTAACATCTGGGCCAATGAAAGACTCCTGAATCTTGTGGAGCAGCTGATTGGTCCAGAAATTATGGGCAATTCCGTATGGAACATCCGGCCAAAAGTTCCTAACAATGAAGCAACGGAAATTCCTTGGCACCAAGGTTTGCAAAATAGGTCTCGTAGAATTTCGTATGCAGTTTCTACGTGAAATTAAATCATCATGTTCTATTTGTTATAATATTATTATGTTAACTTCGTGTCTAACTATTCTATTCACGTCAGAGATACTTTTACAAAATGGCTTCACTGGAAATCATTGGATACAATTCCGTTATGCCTCACCCACAATAGTCATAGAAAACCTTCTTATTTAGATCGATGAATCTGATATGTAGGATATGGCAAACACCTGCTTACCGATGACCTGACTTACACTGTGCTTCATCAATTATCCATAACTTCATACACACTTTTTTGTTATGTTGATTTATGATCTGGCAGTTTTACTGGCCAGAACAAGTGATACTGGAGTTTATGAAAATTCATAGCGCATACGCATACAGTAGATCTAATGATATCTGTATATTTCATATCCCAGATGCTGGTTACACTGCTAATGAGTTATACGGCCTCCTTGTGCCAACCGTCTGGATTCCCTTGTTGGATGTCAAAAAAGAGCATGGCTGCGTAGAGGTAGATGTCCAATCGGTCCATCTTTCGTTACTTTAGTCTATTTGGATTGTCAAATGATTGGTTTTCCTGAGGAGAACAGTGTTGCGCATATGAACACGGTCCTTGACCCAAGATATTAATCATTTAGTGCAAGTGATAATATTTATTATGTTTTTTTTTAATGATTTAGCAAGTGATAATAATTATCTAGTTTTAAAATGATTTTCGTGGTCTTACCATGCCAGCAAGTAGGTAGTGTGATCACCATTAAAAGATAAGTATTACCTAATTACTTGTATTGTGCTTTATACAGGTAGTAAAAGGTGGACATAAGACTGGAAAGGTGGCACGGCATCGTAATCCTTATAAAGGGACATGGTATCTAGAGCTTCCAGAGGATGAAATGGAAAAGACACTTGGTAAGGCTAAATTTGTACACGTAGGCCTATGGCTTAGGTGTTCTGTTTGACATTTAGGCGTCGAGGTTAAAGGAGCCTAATTGGAAATGCCTCTTTGAGGCATTTGATAAACTATTCTCTTAAGACCACATGAACGTTTGGCCAAGACTAGTCTGTAGGTCTGGAGCTACCACTGTGCTCAAATTATATACTGTTTTCAGTAAGGGTCTTTCATTTAGATTTTTCGTGTTTCAGTTTACATGAAAATGGGGATCCAAAATTTGGAATTCTTTCGCAGACCAGCTACTCGCACAAAACTGAAACCGCTTAGACCCTTGAAAAGAACTGCCTGCCAAACATCTTTGTTTAACAAGTTCACTGATGCATCTCATAACTTTTGCAGTGTAATTTCATGTTATACGATAATGTATTCCTATACTCTGCTATTATCGACTCTGATAGTCGAGATATTTTAGCCAGTTAGACTCCTGCAACCTCAAGAAGTCTTCTAGCTTGATTGGCTGACTATATTAAAAGAGTGACAGGACATAACTATAAAGGTGATGGAGGCATGGAACATCTTTGTTGATATTTGCGCCTTGTTTGTCCCTGAATGACCAGCGAAACACCAAGTCTTATGAATAAATCATAATTATACGACACAGTTAACACCTGAAAGTAAAGAAATCGTTATTTCCTGAAAGTGGTGTATAGTATTAAGGTTTTGCTTGAACACATATTACGTACCACATCCACAACATACTTGTAGGCCTGGTAATTTTATATCAGGCTTGATTTAGGATGACTTCCATATTCGTAGAATCTATAAAAATCTGCTTCTACTCGTATTCTGTACTTCATTTAGGTGTGCAATAAAATACAGTTTTCCATTTTCCCGATACAGGCGTTGATCTGTCCAAAGACAAGGTCCTGTGCGAGATGAACTATGGCGATTTGCTTCTTTTCAACAACATGGTACCACATCGAGGGTATGACATTCATACATAATTTACTTACCAGACCATCAGGACACTGTCTGTCAGTGGGAAGCTACAGTTGGAATTAAATGAATCTTTCTGCTGGAACATGCTGCATAATGAATGTTCAGTACACCTCACCTGTTATTATTTGATACTATTCTGCATGCAAAGTCCATGCCTGAGATAAGAAAACGATACTGGCAAAACATCAGTCACACTAGAAATTGATACAGTTATCTAGTTAAAGAACATTCTTTAATACGAACTTTTCTCTACATGATGGCAGGACTGCTGCTTCATCGTAATGGCTCTATTATTGCCATCTGTAGAAAGGTAGCGATAATGAGCGAAAATTGCAAGAGATTCCCCATTCCACGTTAATTATTTTAAAATGTTTCAAAAGTTCGATACTATTTGTTCTTCAATTCAGATTGTCGAACACATCCAATCAAATCCGCTAGAGCCTGGACCTGCGATATATGGCACCGAGCCAAGAGGGTGGCTGGTACGGACCAAAAGGAGTCCTTCTGAGGTCTCAGAAAACACCTGTCTCTAAGATTGATTGGGATGGCTTCTTGGAGCAAAATGTACAAATGGGCAAGGTAAGAATATTTATGTTCTCTATAGGGTGCTTCAGAACGCCGCTCGCTGAAAAGGAGTCCCCCAAGCGATCTATTTTTAGCCGCGCCGTCCGAACCGGCGGCTGACTGTTACCTTCATTCATAGGTGAAAGGCCAGATTCGTGCTGCCTTCGGTTACTACTACTACTATTACTGATTAGGCTGCTAGGCGTGACCTAGAAGTTTGTTCAACCAATGCCTCGGAACAAGCACTGCGTTTAGAGTACTTGCCACTTGAACATAGGAAATTACATTGTCAAGATCTGGAGACAGTATTTTTTTCTCCTTTTTCCGAAACTTTAGAAATTTCCGAAATACCACTAATTTAAGACATGCAATCAAGAACTTTTTGGTAATAGTACTACGCAGTCAAGAACTTTTTGGTACTGGTGCTAAAATCAGCAGAATTTTACAGAATTCCTGCTAACTCAAAAAAAAAAAAAGTCTATGATTGATGGTTGCAGCAGCTAGTAGTTATTCTGTGCAACGCAGGGCAATATCAGTGAACGAGCAAATGAGTTGGGGAAAACCTCAATAGTTATGTCGGATGTTCTTGTCTAATCTAGACTCTAGACATAGAGAATTATCAAAATAATATATTATATTATCTCTCAGAAACGCATACACATTCATCTATCCACAAATCCATAAACATCCCAATACACACACACACACACACACACACACACACACACACACACACACACACACACACACACACACACACACACACACNACACACACAGACACGCACACTAAAATATATACACACACACACAGGTGTACCACGCTCAAACACCTGCACAGTCATGCCCATACATATTATAATAAAATCCCATATATATAAAACATGCCCTTGGTGTACTTATTATTGAGATATACTTGATATACTTGTTAATACGTGCCTCATTGATGAAATGATAGAATGATAATGAGTTCGTGCACGTGAAATTCAGTCTTAATACCAAGATAAGTTACACTTATTAAATGAATCAACACTTAATATCTACATGTACACATAAGGAGATAAACCAACCTTTATTTACTCTCAAGGGAATATGTTTTATAATGTCTGTTAGTATCAGTATTACCTATTAATCAGCGGCACGGAGAGGAGGAAGGGGAAGTCAAGATATTAAGTTATTATATCAATAGGTATACCTCTTTACTAGGTATGAAATCATATGAGCGAAATCTTAAGTCCTTGATAAGTATAACATATACTTTTTTCATGCACCAAGGGGCATTTGATACAAGAACTTTATTTAATGAAATGATAATTACAAAACTTTCAATAACAAGGTAGGTCTGATCATGGATTCCAGCTTCTAATGCTAAGATTACACAGATCTTTCCATTTTCCCGAGCGAAGAAGTCGGCATAGAGATATAGATCTATGGATTACATTGATTTCGTGGGGATACCCTACAGAAGAACAGTTTGATGAAGTAGATTTTGGTCATTAAAACAATTTTAGCGCCAGGAACGTCATTTACTCCAGGTTCCACATAGAGCTGATCACTAGCCTCGGCCAATGTTATGCACGGATATGCACTTTGACCCCCCAGCCTCGCCAGGTGCCCTCCGACTGATGACGTAGGCGATTATCGGTCTTAGAGCAATCGGAGGTTAACGCGGAAGATCTGAAGAACCCTATAGATTAGTAGCAATACCCGTTACACCTCTGTGAGATCAGAAAAATATGGGCATAAATATGCCCCTCACATAAGAGACCAAGATATTGCTCACGTGTTCTCCAGCTTCAGTGTGTGCAAAGTTATAAAGTTAACGGGCAGAAGGACTAGATCTAGAGGTAAGGTTTTGTTGCCCATGCTGGAAAGAATAACACTATTCGAGGTGCCCAAACTTTGAACTGGTCACAACTGTTAAGGGTTTGTATGGGACTGAATGTTGGAATTCCAAAAGGAATTCTTCATTCACTATATCATAATCTCTGAGACAGGTTAAGATCTTCCTCTCTATTCCCAACAGCAACACTGGAATATATCACATAATTTTAGTTTCCTCATTTTGCAGTGTGAGTTTTGCTCTGGCTCAATCATAAAGCATTGTTTTTGTTTTTGTTACAGAAGGAGAAAGCCGAGGGAGAACCCATGTTTGAACCAATTTACACCTCAGCCTACTTCTTGAAATGGGAGATCACTGACTATAACAACAAACTTACAAGAGATTTTTCGAGCAGGAGGAGAGAAGGAAGCGGCAAATACACGCCTAGATTAGCTAGACTAATTAGCCGACTCTTAGTGTGATACATGTGGAACAGCTTGGCTGTGTTTTTCTGGATTTTTTTTACTGTATATTGTAAATCGACTACTCTGTTTAAACCGTTGCCTGGTAATTTCTGGAGTGGGTTGGAAGCATATAAACTTCAAAACCGTAGCCAGAGACAGGGCAACGTCTTTTTGGTGAATATCGTTTGAAGGTTTCGCAAACTGTAGAGTTAAGGGAGCCAGATTTTTTGTTTGCCTCACCAAGAACTGCACTTCGTTTGGCTTAGGTGTTATCGCCTACCGGAGTTTTCAGGCACACGGAGAAGTCATCCCGCTTTGTCTGCACATTCCCTACCTTTCCACCAGCTGTAAATGTAAAGTAAATACATAAATAGATAGCTTTGAAAATAAAACTCCAGTTTTAGCGAAGAAACATAACCGTCTGAGTAGAGACTTCTGGAATGTCTGTCCACAAACAAGATCTATCATGTTGTTAATACTATTAATTTATTTTAGGATTTAGTTCCATATTCTAGACGCGTGCACGTGATTTAATCACAAACCGTTCTGGAAGTGGAGTTTCTTGGAGACTTTTTGCTTTAAATGCAGTAGAAATTTTTGCTTGCTTGTGAACAGGACATAATAAAATGTTACATGGTTGTGATTATTGCAGCTGTGATATGGTGATTTCTTCAGTGTTTGTGCCACAACACAGTAATAATTTGAATGCCATACGCTATTTTAGCGTTACAGGTGTACATGAGACCCAAGGATCGATTCTTCCACTACTGTTGCTGCTGCAAGGAATAAAAATTCTTAAAACTTGGGCAATGAATGACATTAGCTGCCATATTATCATACCATTTCTTTAGTTTTCTGTAATTTGAAATTNTGATACTTTTACTGTGTGGTATATTCCTATGTGTGTATGGTATTTTGACTTTGCTGGATGTAAACAGTATAGGACTACTTGTATTTTCCTCACCGAATGAGCGGTTTCTCCTTACAGACTCAGTATTTAGGGTGGAAATATATTATATGAATGCATTTCTCTTGCTGGCGATGACAAGTAAAAGTCAAAATCATTTTTCGCTTCTATTTAGATACTTTAGAACATGTGCTCGGGTTTTATGTTTTCTTTTTAAATCCTTGTTGGTTCTTCTGGGCTTCTGCAGAGAGGTCTAAAAAGGTGATGAAAAGGTTTGTATGAGCATCATATTGGCTGTTATGACATTGAACGAGTTTCATGCAACATTCTTATCATTCATCCTCACCGAGGCAGGGGTGTTTCTAATGGTCAGTATTTTCCCTGTTCCTTGTAGGAAGCTTAAGTCACCACCTTATGAACTTCACATGAACTCACGTTCATTCGATAGACTGTGTTCTGTCCTTAGGGATACATATCCTACTCACATTCACTTGTTATACTGTGCTAAAAATCTGCCCCAAGCTCAGTTGTTACACTGATGTTTGCTGTCTCTGGGAGTAAAAGTCTACCTCACATTCAGTTGTTACACTTTGCGAAAAGTCTACCTCACATTCAATTTTTACTGTGCGTGCTGTCCTAAGGAATAAAAGTCTACCTCACATTCAGTAGTTACACTGTTTGCTGTTTGTGGAAATAAAAGTCTACCTCATCTTCAGTCGTTACGCTATGTGCTCTCTTTAGGAATAAAAGTCTACCTCACGTTCAGTCGTTATTTCGTAGGATGTCTGTAGAAATAAATGTCTACCTCATATTCTATGGTTACACTGTGTGCTGTCTTTAGGAATAAAAGTCTACCTGACGTTCAAAATTTACACCGTGTGTTGTGTTTAGAAATAAAAATATACCTCGCTTTCAGTCTTTACACAGTGTGCCGTATTTAGGAGTAAAAGTCTACTTCACATTCAGTCGTCACACAGTATACTGTTTTTAGTACATCATTTTCAGTCGTTACATTGTGTGATGTCATTAGAAATAAATTCACCTCATGGTCAGTGGTTACACTGTGTGTTGTCTTAAGGAATAAAAGTCTACCTCACGCTCAGTTGTTGCACTGTGTGCTAACTTTAGAAAAAAAAATCACCTCATGATCAGTTTTTACATCGTATGCTGTGTTTAGAAATAAAAATATACCTCAATTTCAGTCGATACACTGTGTGCTGTCTTCAGAAATAAAAGTCTACACTACGGTCAATCTTCACACTGTGTTGTCTCCAGAAATAAAAGTCTACCTCACCGTTAGTTGTTGCACTGTGCGATGTCCGAGAGTATAAAAGTGTCTTGCAAATTCATTTGTGAACAAAGATTTACAGGTCAGCAGTTTATGTGTATATCTCATTGTTATATGTTAAGATGTCCTTAGCAGTGAAACTCTCTTAAGCAACTACACTTTTGAAGAAATTATTTATCCTGTATGAAGTTTATCTGAGTCAGAATAGTTCATAGATTGTAGTGGCCAGCAAATTAAATCTGTTATCTTGACAACATGAGAACATCACTTTTGAAAATAAAATCTCATTATATTGTTAGCGAAAAAGAGATCTAATATTTATCCTAAATAATGATTCATGCATTTTAAAATTATTTTTGTCACATCACTTTCAGTGTCATCTGATGTCTCTGTGACCATGAGCCTCTTGGCTTTACCAATATTTTTTTGGTCAAATAATGTGAGTAAATAATGCGTTAGTCTTCAATATCGGTTGATATAGACGGAGTCCGTATGGGGTTGCCCAACATGCCGTAATGTCTATCCCGAAACCAAGGAAACCAAAAGTAAACCCACTGGGCTTCAAGAAGGTAACTGACCTCATTTTGGTCTGCAGGTCAGCGGTTGGACAATGGACACCACTGCTCTCTAAGGTCAACAATATCAAAGCTGAGATATCGTGACATGACCATACAGTGGCCCTGATAAACGCAATTGTTTCTGAATAGATCATTCCACGGAAAGAAAAAAAATCCTATCTACAACTTGGTAAACGTCGTCCACGTGACTTTACTTGTTGGTCTTTGACACAGACAGATACAGGAAGAGGAAGGTCCAAGTTAGCATTAGAGAGTTTTATTTTAAAGGTTGGATCTCTTACGAACAGTTATGTCAGAAGAGAGACATGCACAAAATATTTGTATAGCATTTCTTGGTGTTAGATCATATTCCACGTTATGAACTAGGATCAGATGTGAATGTCACAATTAGTATGATTGTAATATCAGGAGGTGCCATATATGCCCATACCTATCTCTGCCTGCATGGCACGTAAGAGATCCGAACTTATGAATAAAAGCTCTCTGTTATCCACATCATTCAATATTTAATGTTGACGTTTTCAAGGCGGTATAAGAAAAATTCAAGACGGAGGAAACGAAAGAGGGAACTTTCGGCAGTGTTGAGACAAATGGTGGAGATGGGAGCTGAGACACGGAAAGCAAAAATAGAGAGGTGGATGAGACGAACTAAAAGTTGACTAATGATGGATCCAAAGGGGGGCTGTTTATTGTGGAGACAAAGCTAGTGTGGATGTGTCCATTTTCCAGTGAAGTTGACTCGTGTTTGATTGTTGTCAAAAAAAAAAAAACAACACCCAAAAACCGAATGTTTTAGTTACATTGGCAAAATACATCGAAGCTGTATACACACGTTTAAAGAGTATATGGTTAGTGGAGCTAAAGAACAAGTGTGAGCAATAAAGGAATAATTAATGTGAAAGTAAATGAGTGATTTATATTATATGTTAATTGCAAAACGTACGTATGTGTACGTTGTGTGAATCTAGTAGCCATTAGGAATTATATTATTTTATGTACTGTCCAGTCGTTGTTGTGAACAACAACAACAACAACAACAACAACAACAACAACAACAACAACAACAACAACAACAACAACAACGACGACGACGACGACGACGACGACGACGACGACAGTAACAACAACAATNCAATGACAACACCACCATCAACAACAGAAGCAGCAGCAGCAACAACAACAACAACAACAACAACGACGACGACGACCGTAACAACAACAATAACAATAAAGAAACACTTAGTCGAACATATTAATGACGATCACATTGTTTCCTGAAATAATCGGAAGCATCAGACAGAAGATGGTCTAAATAAACATGCACCTTTTTGTTTTTTGGAGAAAACTTGAAAAGCATTTCCTCACAGTATTGTCAGACTGTTGTAACTTGATGGCAAGCTATTGACAAACGTTTGGCCACAGAGAGAAGTGAAACATGCCCCATGTCAGTAGGACAGCAAAATCGTCTAACAGTCTCTGCATGGGTTCCAGACTCGCCAGTTGACGATCGTTTTATACAGTGTTTTTCATCGGTGGTTGTGTAACACGATTGGTCGCGATATAAAAGTCAGCATTACATCTACCTACAAGTAATTATTAAAACAAACAAAAAAAGTCGCCTGCAGGTCTGTAGGTTTGACTGTAAACAGCTGGAACAAAAAACTGGAAAACACAAGATAAGGTCAGATAAAGCGCTAGCTTTAGTTTCATGCCCAGTCATGGTGCACTTTCCATGAAACTATCCCGAGAAGAGGTGTAAGCCAAGGCCAGACCGGCAAGGCTGTTATTGTGTTGAACTAAGCTCCTGTCCGCAATCACCTAGGACTTGTGACGAAGAGTCCATCTGTTTCAGGTAATAAGATAGGCTTTAAAAATCGTGGTCTAGTTCTGCGGTTTGCGGGTAACACAGAGTGGATATCATAAGACAAAGGTAATGACAGTCACCTATTACATCACTGTTATGTCGTAGTCTCGTGATCTTCATTTTAATCATCATCATCATCGTCATCATTGTGGATTGTGGCTATGGTCTTTAACCCTCTAAGTCCCAAGAATAGAAAAGTTAATATAGTGGCAAAGACGGTTCTTTAGACGTTTTCAATAAATGGGTTAGTCTAGATCACTTCAAGTTCACGTTTATAATGCCTATATATGCATTATTTATTGTTGTGTTGTAATATATGCCTTTGAACGCTGGTTGTTTGAGAAGTCATTTTCACATACCACCTGTTATGGAAACACAAAGCTCATGTGCCATGTATGGCACAGTGGGTCTTGGAGGGTTAATCAAGCTTTTATGTTAACCGGTTCCCCGTTGAGAGGGAGGAATGTGAACCCATTCTGATAATTTTTAGCTGTTACAAAATATTTTAGAAAGTGTGTCACTAGAAATTTTACCAAATTGCTGTCAAAGATCAATTTGGAGAAGAAAGGTCGAAAAACCCAACCATTAGGAAACTTCCTGTCCTTACCGGATTTTGGAGCCAGGGTCTCTTAGCTTGCAAGTCCACTATACCACCACTACACCAGAGGGACGCTAACTGCGATTCAAACCTTAAATACTTACTGTCTAAAGTATACGCCTAAGTGTTCAGCCGTGATCCTAAAACACTTCCAAACTGCTCACATCTAGTAGTCTGTAAAGCACACATAGCCTAATAATGATGATGATGATAATAATAATAATAATAATGATGATGATGATGATAATAACAACAACAATAATAATGCGGTTTATAAGTCTTGTATCCAGGCTGATACCCGCTCAATCGACTTCACATTATTTTTACTCCAAGAGGCTTGATCACTTTAAAATTTTCTCAAGCCTATGGGGAGCATACAAGACCTCTGCCATTCACAGAAAATCATCATTATCTTTCTGACAGTACATTCCACTGCCGATAGCCAGCTACCTATTTTACAATCGAGTGGACTCAGGAAAATGTGAATGAAATATATTCCAAAGGCGCTTACATCACGACCACGGTTTGGAATCGAACCAGCGACCTTAAATCTTGAGTCCAACGCCGCAATCATTCGATCACGCTGCTTCATACATGTAAAACGTCAGCAAAATTCAGATAAATGACAAGGATTTCAGTCGGTAAGGTTTCTGAAAAAGGCTGGTATTGTCACTACTACGAAATTGATCTTCAAGCGCTCTATACAAGAAGTACGATTATCAACTGTTCAGGATTGGTTCATGGTGAGACACAAAATAATTGATGCTTAATGAAGAATGAAGAAGTGTAATGAAAATAAAAAATGAAAATATGACTTTTATTTATCCCGTAGAGAAATGGGCTTACAATGTCATATAGTGTTATGCATCTCATTCACACTACAAACACATAGAACAATATTCATCATACATGAAAATACATAATATTACAAATGAGAAACATAACAAAGTCATTGCTGGTCACCCTTGGTGCAGCGCCCTGACGACTGTAGCTGTAAAGCCAGGTACTCATTTACACCTCTGAATCGAATGGGGCAGAGAAATAAGGTGTCTTTCTCAAGAACACCACAATATAAACAATTAACTCGGCCTGCGAGTCGAACGCACAGACCTATTACACTTGACAGTCAGTTTTTCAATACAAATCACACAGCCACATAATACAAATCACACAGCCACATAATACAAATCACACAGCCACACAGCCACATAATACAAATCACACAGCCACATAATACAAATCACACAGCCACATTGCCTCCCAGTGATGAGAATAATTGGGGAAAGAGCACAACAGCTATTTCCACCATCTATCCCGTTCTTTGTTATTGTGAAATTCAGGGGACGCCCGTAAAATACTTGCTGTTAGTTTCCTATACTGGCTGACTGTAACATGGTTTACCAGAATAATACGTGACATCATGTTAGAAAAAGTGACAACCCATTCCCTACTTTTTTTGTGTTTTTTTTTTTTGTTTCATCATGACGCTTTCTACGTGACCCTAAATAAGATGTTTTGTGGATATTTGGCAATCGACGAATCGTCTTCTCCCCTTCCACCCCACTCTCTCTCATCAGGCTTCCGTAACAAGGGGTTATGTGCAGTATGTCTTAAGTTTCTTTTAATATTGAATACAGTAACACATATCAATAAGTTAATGTTTTAACAAGCAACAATAACGACAGTAACATAACAGCGGGAGCAGCAGAAGAAGAGGAAAGAGGAGGAGGAGAAGGATGAGAGGAGGAGGAGAAGAAGAAGAAGAAGAAGAAGAAGAAGAAGAAGAAGAAGACATTTGTAAAAGAAGCAGCAACCTCAGCAACAGCAACAACAGTAACGGCAGCAGCAGCAATAACAGCGCAACAAATAGCAACAACAACGAAAATACTGTCCGCGAACATTTACAGCCCAGCAACATTTCGAAAAGAAGATGACAGAATCCAGTGCTCCAAAACGTTATCCAGGGGAGACAGACGAGGCCTACCCTGAGAAGTATGACATCAGAGCGATGCCTCCACAGCCCAAGGTGCTGAAACCAGGACAACTACCGGAAAAGGAAATACGTAAATTCTTTGAGGAGGTGAGAGAGTTTTAGATGGTTCAGGGTAAAGGTGTCATGCTCAGATAATTATAATGACCATGAGATCATGAGATATTAGCATCTCTCGTAGGTGGGTTAAGGTAACGAAAAGTGTGTGTGTGTGTGTGTGTGTGTGTGTGTGTGTGTGTGTGTGTGTGTGTGTGTGCGTGCGTGCGTGCGCGCGTGCGTGTATACGTGCATATGTATGTAGTATGTATGTGTAGTGGGGGGGGGGGGGGGGGGGG
>JAWQUT010000214.1:816087-818587 GCA_033807755.1 Ellobium chinense
AGTACATCATGAAGCTGCAGCCCTTCAGTCTCTGACAATTCTGATGTCCATTTCCCAGGGCTATCTCCTGTGTAGAAACTTTTTCACCAAAGAGGAACTCGATGCCTGCAGGAGAGACGTGGAAAAATGTGTCGAGGATCTGGCTCAAGTTTTGTACAAAGCTGGAAAAATCAAAAGTGAGCAGAGCCAGCTGTCTTTCTTAGCACGCTAAGTTAGCAAAGTGTCAGAATAGATGGCTGTCTTCCTATTCGTTCACTTGGTGCTTGCCTGTCTTTCTGTCACATTTTCCATCTGCTGCATGACTATCTTTGTCTTGATTGCTCTCTAATGACCATATACTAATTTGCTATGTTTGTGCATCTGTTTCCTGAAGGATCTTTTTGGTTTTGAGAAAATGTACAGATTATAGCAATGCATACAGAGAATTTGAAGAATGAAAAAGGAATGAACACAGTAGTGAAGAAGACTCGAAGTTAGAGGAACAAGAGCGCAAATGCCACTTAGTATAAAATCACTGCGTCTGTTACAGGTCTGTATGAAGATGCTGGTCTGTTTGAGCGTCTCACCTTGATAGAGAAAGAGTATCCAGACGCCAATGTGCTTATGCACAAACCAAGAACAAAACATCACTTGTATGAGGTAAGCCGAGGTAAACTAGATAACTACATCGAATATTTGAATTGGCTGAAATAGACTGTCTTAGGGTTATAAGTAGAATGAATCTAGATGATATCTATAGAGATATTTTTGTATACACTTTTATCTCCATAAACGCCTTTAAGCCACTTGCCCTACATCTTTCTTATTTATTTATTTCAGTATATGTTTACCGTGAAGAGAGATTACATCTGATCCGATAATTCGAAAATATTTCAAAACATTTTATACTCTGATAAGGGTATTTTATGTATTAAAGAGCATTTTTAAAAAATCTGAACATCGCTCGTTTCGACAGAACTTTCTGCTTTTTAAAAAAATCCTTGTATCAAGAAGAGATATCTTTAAATCACTATCTTAACCATGCGATCTAAGTCCACTGGTTTGAAAGCAAAAAAAACCCCATCAGGTTGAAATACTAATCTACCCTGAAAACTCAACGATGTCATGCAAACTACAGACTACTCCATTAAAGAGAGTTGAAATGTCAAAGAATCAGTGGTCTTTGCTTCATGAAAGTCTCCCTAACCAGAATATACATGACTCTGCGTGTGGTACGGATTGATGCCTCTCTGCGTTCCACCATAATAATATAATACAAAACACAAGTATCACCTGTGACATGTTCTTGTCTCTTCGATAAAGGGTTTCCGTAACCTGTGGGCCAATGAACGACTCCTGAATCTTGTGGAGCAGCTGATTGGTCCAGAAATTATGGGCAACCCAGTGTGGAACATTCGGCCCAAAGTTCCAAAAAATGAAGCCACAGAAGTTCCTTGGCACCAAGGTTGGTTTTAGACTGTTGTCTTTCAACACATTTCCCGTGTCAACCGTCCTTCATGTTCTTATTACGAATTTCACTGCATCAAGGACGCAACAATGATCAATTGGGTACTGAGCATTTTCACTTAAAAAATATTTTTAGTGGGTTATTTCCATAGTTTTAATGTTTAGTCAATGGATAAAGAATTATCCAATGCTTCCTGTACACTTTCGACATGAGATGTTTTCGTACGATATCAACACTAGAGGTTATTAAATGTTAGAAGCACTGAAAGCACTTAAACCAGTAAGTCACAGGAATAATTGAAAACAAATTCTCCACCTGTACTTTACAAGGACCCATTCAGGTTGTGCAGATCCATGAGTTGAGATTGTAGTGACAAGAAATGGTATAGAGCTAGATTCAGCGTTAAGATTTCGTCAGTAATTCAATCCTAAAAGTTCAATAAACCTTTTACATTTCTTATCATTTCAGATGCCTGTTACACTGATAATGAGTTATACGGCCTCCTTGTGCCAACTGCCTGGATCCCGCTGTTGGATGTCACGAAAGAACATGGTTGCATGGAGTTATGTATACTGCTCAAAAAGATCACGTGATCACCAAGAAGGTTTTAACATGGTTATAAGGGATTTCAGCGACAACGGTAGCTAGTCTACTTATTAATAACAATATGACAGTAATCTTCTTTCATCTCTTTTATGTAGCACAGAGTAAAGTGAAGTGAAAAAAAATTGCTAGCACAACTGCGCAGTCAGTGAGAATCACGACCGCTAGTGGGTGATAAAAGGGTGATACAGAGTATTACGAGAATGTCTCTTGAGTTCTGTCATAGACTGTCAATTATAGTGCTAAATAAAATTTAATGCATTTTGTTGTTTATACAGATGGTAAAAGGTGGGCATAAGACTGGAAAGATTGCACGGCACATTGGCCCCTATGAAGAAACTTGGTATTTGGTGCTGCCAGAGGATGAGATGGAGAAGACACTTGGTAATATGAACCTATGAACTAAGTGAAAATTCAACTGCTGTGGGGAAACAAAGATAGAGGGCTTAA
>JAWQUT010000214.1:821087-853260 GCA_033807755.1 Ellobium chinense
ATATTGTACTTTCTTGTGTCAGATATTATGTGCCATTTACGTTGTAATTGTTACTTATTTGTATGGAGCTGGAGGTTCAATTATATTTGCTGCATAACAGGGACATGGCTGTGCTGACTGCAGTGTGTTATACTATGTACATTTTATGCCAAAATTTTTTAAAGAGAAAATTTACATTCTGTTACTTTGGGAGACGGAGATGACACATTGTCTTCACTTAGTATATAATCAATACTCCCGAAAGCATTCAAATTTCGATCATTTTTCAACAGTCTTCATGTTGGTTACCATCTTGTGGTTGACTGATAGAAACCTGCTAAATTACTGTGGCATGTATTGTAAATTTGCCTTGTTAAGGTAGAACTAGTGGCCAGGGTGCTAAAATCACTAATTATTGACTGATTCTCTTATACCTTCGCATGTGCCATCAATATGGAATGAAACTTTTATTGATGTAATTTTTTGCATAAATTATGCAAATAAGGCATTCAAGATGGCTGCCGGAATACTGTGACCTCAAATATTGACCAATTACTTTGAAATTTCACAGGCATTTTACTTTTATGTTGCTGCAGGGCCCCTAGTAGAATTATTAGTATATTCCTAAAAATAAGCTTTTTACAAATATTTGAAATTTGACTTTGCCCACGGTGAAAAAAATTCAGCCTCATTAAATATGCATGGAGGTCTTAATTCTTGAAGTATGGGAGGGGATTACTTTGTTTAAGTACCAATCCTGCATAATTATATACAAAATGCACATGCCAAATTTCTAAAGAATTGCTCCGATAGTTTTTGAGAAATCCTGCATGAGAGTAAGCCAACACTTCGCAAAAATCACTTTTGAGAAAAACGACCAAAACGTAAATTTTTTACCTTGCACATGTCATAAATTAGGTTCACTTATTAGCTAAGTAAGTGATATTTCATAAACTGTTGGTGGAATTAGTTAAAGAAATGGTTATACTTAGAAAAAATGAAATAATCACAAATCACATTAAGGTTTTGATCCAAATTCTGCCACAAGTTCTACCTTAAATGTTATTGTGTGCACGTTAATCAAGTGTCTGCCATGTCCAGTCTTTTCTTTGGTAAATTATGTGACCCATTTATTAATATGTCCATTTATATACAATTTTGCACTGCTTCAGACTATGTTCTCATGATGGACGTCACTTATACCGGAAAAAGAAATAATAATAATAAATTAAATATAATAAGAGACAAAAATCGCTGTTGACATTTGAGAGAATGTGGACATTGGTTTGTTATCGAAATGAGTCTTGGAAGGGTTTTCTGTGCTACTATACACCAGTAGAAAGGTATGGAGAGCAAATGGGACCTGTGGCCGTATGTATAACCCTTACGTAAGTTAACGCAATGCGGTAACCACAGGAAACTCCCAAAACAATAGTAGTGTTCACGGCAGTTAACGCAGTTCGTAAAATACGTAAGGATTATGCATACGGCCACTGGTGACTTATCCACGTTTCTGAGAACTCAAGGTCGGGGCCGGGGATCCCACCTGGCCGAACAAGATGTAGTTTTTGGTGAGGCGATAAAAGGTGCTGGCACTCTTCTCCCCCGGAATGAAAACTAAGTCGGAAGAAATATAATATGACACCGGCAACATTCTGCTTCTTTGACCTCAATGTACTATCGTGATACCAAATACAACTACACTATTATAGTAATAGTCCCTCGTGCTACTTAGAGTGATAGAGAGTGAAAAAAACAAAACAAACCTGACCTTCGCCTGCGCGCATGCGCTACTGCGCTACCCTGTCCCTGACCTAAAAGTAGAGTTCAGTGCACTCGGCTATCTGTGTTTAATAACAACAGAGCTTGCTTCTCTAGGAAACAACTACCCATCAAAATCAACACTTAACAATAGCGACAACAGATACGTAACAAAGTTTGCACAATAAGAAGTTCTTCGAGAACGTAATATTTTTTTCAACCAGAAAATATTTACGACAAAATGACAGAACCAAATTCCCGCAAGCGCAAACGTTATCCGGGAGAAACGGATGAGGCGTATCCTGAGAAGTATGACATCAGAGCGATGCCACCACAGCCCAAGGAGCTGAAACCAGGACAGCTACCGGAGGAAGAAATAAGGAAATTCTTTGAGGAGGTGAGATAGGGTTAACTGTTGTTATGTAATTCATTGAAATAGTGCCGTGTTTAAATTAATAAGGAATGAATATGAAATAAGGAAGACTCAACAGCTGATGCAGAGAACGAAAGGGTGGAGGGGAAGGGGGGGGGGGGCATTCCCGCCCCATCCTCATCCCCTCCCCACCTCTATTAAATTTACTCATAAGTCTCGCTGCAGTAATAACGTAATAACTCCTACAAAGCAGTGGATCAGTTGGGCAAACCTCATCATATTCATAGTCTAATATAACGAACGAATCTTTTCAGTTGCAAGATGAGCCTGTTTAAATGATTGTTGTTTCAGAAAGTAGAATACACAGATTTATATCTGATTTTTATTAAGGGAAAAAGAAGGAGGAGGGGGAGGGGGAGGGAGAAGGCAGTAAAATATCTTCATATTTATGAGGCTAGAGAAATTATGAGCCCCCTTCTCTTGCCAGTTCTGTCATGGCGATTGTACACCCCCCCCCCACACACACACCTTTCCGCCCATTGATCTGCTTCTTAAATTCTTTGTTATTTAATTAAATGTTTGCTTTGACTGGGGTTAACATCGTGCTAGTCAGAACTAGGCAGTCAAAGTTATGTATAATAGTGTAAAGCATTACCTCAAACCAAATCAATAGTGAAGACACTGCTAGGCGCAGGACACCATATATACATAATGACACCCAAGAGGCAGCCAATGACAAACACAGCAACAGAGACAGCATCAAACAACGTACTCTGTCATCAAATGGGTACTGTATTGATTTATGTAGTATCAAATGGGCCAAAACGAGAACACGACCCTGTACGTGATGAAAGTGTGGTCCAAGGGACATAATCAAGAAAAAACCGCCTCATCTGCCGAGGGGAGACCAATGCGGTAATTTCAATTTTTTGTTTTGTTTTTGTAGTTGTCTCCCTGCCACCAGAGTCTAGCCATGCTCGCATCGAAAATTTGGTGTGCTACCTGTGGCTTTTCTTTGACATATATACTTGTTTTACGATTACCTTGTCTCATAAAGATGTCTGAATCTTCCCTGAAGTTAACTTGTTAATATTTAGTTGAATCTTTCGCCTTTTCATGGATGTCATATGTTAGGGGCATTTATAGTCCCAAGAACAGGGATGGCCTGTACGAAGACTTTTACAACCCCAAAATATATTTAGACTATGTGGGAAACATCAAGCAACTTTTCTTAATTGAAATTAAGGTTGATATCAGGTGAATCGCATTTATGGCTGTTGTAAGATGAATAGTTTTGTTGTTTTTTACTGGATTAGAATAGAATTAGGTCTGTAAATGAAGAAAAGGGAATACTTGATGTTGTACACATTAGTAAACTAGTAACAAATCATAATTACAGGCTGTGCTTCTGACCTGTTTTTTTTTTTTTTTTCAGGGCTTCCTGTTAATAAGAAACTATTTTACCAAAGAGGAGCTTGATGCCTGCCGGAGAGATGTGGAAAAATGTGTGGAAGATCTGGCTCAGGTTCTCTACAAGACTGGAAAAATCAAAAGTGAGCTGAGCTTATAATTCCAGGTTCTTGGTTTGCCATCTTAGCTAGATATATTTTTCTGACTGGCTGACTCTTCTCCACTTTGTTCACCAGTGTGTTTGTCATCTGAAAATGAATGTACAACAGAACATGTACGAATGGTACTGCTTGATTCCTGACAAATCACCTGGCTTATGTTTACTGTCCAGTCATGAAGTGATGTCTTAATAATCTGGTGTGTCTTATTCAAGTTAAAGGTTAACCACTGCACACTGCTAATGAGGTGAGGAGAGGAATTTAAAAGTTAGGAACATCAAAAAAAAAAAAAGAGAGAACATGAGAGTTTTACATCCATAAAATCAAAGTGTTCTGTTGTTACTCATCACTTGATCAAAGTTGGTGTCAGAGCAAATTTATTTGACAGGTAGAGATCAGCAACATGTTCACCTGGCAGACCCAAACCAAACAAATAAAGGAAGCATGCAAAATAGACAAGTAAATGAAAGTCAGGGGATAGTCAACAGTAAATGGTAGATGTGGTTGATGGTAAATTAAAGCAGCACTAAGCAGTTCGCCTGGATCAGGATTAACCGAGATTAACATAAAAATCACTTTTTCTATTTCAGGCCTCTATGCAGATGCTGGTCTATTTGAGCGTCTTACCTTGATAGAGAAGGAGTACCCAGATGCCAATGTGCTTTTGCACAAACCCAGAACAAAACATCACTTGTATGAGGTAGGCATAGGGATAGCAATAATACAACAGTGAGGTTCCTCCTGTTCTCTTCATGGACAACCAGTCTGTGCACACTAAAATGCCATTTTATTTGTAGAATGAGAGATGAGAAGAGAATGAGAAGCAAAGTAAAGAGTAATTCCATAGGAAATTTAGGAGGATAAACTTCTTTATTTGTGTCTATAGCATTGCTGTATTATATCTTTTTTCCACCACAGTGAATTCTGGTCTTTCTCCCTATCTTTCCCTATAAAAAATGGCTCCCTAACAAGCATACAAAAAGTCACATAATAGAGACTCTCATATTACTATTACATTTAAGGAAAATAATAGCTTGGACTGGATAAACTGCTTCATGATCATAACTTGAAGCACGATGTGTTTGAGGAAAATTCTCTAGATATTTAAAAAAAAATATTCATATGCCACCTGAATCATTTTAATGGCAGATATGCCTTGTAGGTTGATACTCTTGATGTAGGTGGGTATCTAAAGTGTTTTTATGCCTTTGTTGTGAGAATCAGCATTGTCTAAGAGAATTATTAGCTATGCCATATCTATCAACAGCACAAGAGATCTCCATTGTTTACATAAATGCCATGAGAGCAAGGGTTCATAGTAACGGGCATGACATCGTAAGCAAACTCTGCACACCAGATACCTTCTTCATGATGCCAGAACTGTTTGCCTGACATATTGTTTCCATGTTTCTCCATGTCATACCCATATGGGGCTCATACTTTGCATACTTTGCTCGTGGACAGACTTGACAGGAATCTCATATCGCACTTCATATTAGGCCTATGTTAGAATCATATGCATGTACTAGCAGCTCCGTATCGTTATGATGAAGCTCATATCTTTATTATCTCCTGTAATATCACAGGAGCATCAGAACAAACTCAGGCATGAAATTTCATTATTTTTTCGATGAAGGGTTTTCGTAACATCTGGGTCAGTGAACGACTCCTGAATCTCGTGGAGCAGCTGATTGGTCCAGAAATTATGGGCAACCCAGTGTGGAACATTCGACCCAAAGTTCCTAACAATGAAGCCACGGAAATTCCTTGGCATCAAGGTTTGTACTACATGCGTACTGTGATCTTTAATATTGTTGTAGTATTTTAATATTCCAAGCAGTCACTGACTGTCTTAGCAGAATTTATTTGAAATTCAAATTGATTTGACAAAAAATAGATGAGAATTGCCAACAGTGATTATTGCAATTCTTCATTTTTCTGAGCATGTTTGAGGGAGCATGCTTAAAACATTTCTATAGCTGAACCAAATTAGATCAAAGGTTAGGAAGTTTAAACCCAATTGGTGAATTTGATGCAGGTACCTGACTCAAATACATGTGACAGGAAATATGCTTCTGCATTGTTCAGTTTTGTACAGTAGATCCAATTTTATATATATTCTTTTGATTTTACGGTTCTTATACAAACAAATGGAAAATTAAGGGCAAATGTGGTGTGCAATCAAATTGACTTAAAAATGATATCTGTTGATTTCACTATCTCAGATGCAGCATACACTGACAATGAGTTATATGGTCTCCTTGTGCCATCTGTCTGGATCCCTTTGTTAGATGTCACAAAAGAAAATGGCTGCATAGAGTTGAGTATTTCACTCATAGTATTATAAGACAGTAATAAGGCATTTAATTTGATGGAAGGGATTCCTTAGTTAGATTTCATGTAATTAGCACAAAACCAGTCTACTTTCATCACATTTATCCTTTACGAATTTAGCTGTTGTTTTAAATATACAGGCACATACAGTTCTTCACCATTCATTGTTGTTTGTTTAGAAGAAGATTAAGAGTTTTGTGAAAATACCCCTTGAATTAATATTGATCTTGAATATCAAGTACCAAAGCAAAAGTAATCCTTCAACTCTTAAATGCATTGAATGACCTTATGATCTGTGGTTGTGTCTTTGATAATTTCTGTGGAGACTGTACCAGTGATTAGACAGGGTCAGCAACAACAATCTCCATCTAGAGATAAACATAATCTGATCAGTGCTGCAATTCTCCATTATACAGATAGTGAAAGGTGGGCATAAGACTGGAAAGGTAGCTCGGCACACATGCTGTTGGAAGGGGACGTGGTATATTGAGGTCTCAGAGGAAGAGATGGAGCAGACACTTGGTGAGTTTAAGCTAGCACTATGTTTGAACTAAGTCACACGTCCCATCTGAAACCCATGGGATCATCTGACCTAATCGCTTAATGATGTTGAAAGAAGCACTCAAGATATGAAGATGATAGTATTTCTATTTTAGAATGTCCTGGATTTTCTAAATACACTGAAACCTCGTTATACCGCAAAGTAAGGGGCAAACAGAAAAATGGCGGCATAACGAGAATGGCGGTACAACGAAAATGCTGTTTAGAACAAGGGAAATCAGTAATTTACCAACATTGGACTGGCTAACATGTCCAAAATAATGCAGTTATCTCCCTTATCTCTCCACTAGACATTAACCTTCGTTGTCATTTTGAAGTTTACATTGCTTTCATTTGTATTTTTTTGTTGTTGTTTTTTGTGTTGACTTGAGTTGATTTTAAAACAATAGAGTTAAAATTAAAAACAAGCAAGAACTAAGGATTGGAAGCGTAGGTGTCAGGTTGGAGAGTGATAAGAAAAGAAGTTGACAACTACACATTACACATCCGAGTCGGAGAATCACACGAGCGCTAGGCCTACGTCATAGATTAATGTGTGCTGTATGCATCGTACCCCGCGACCGGTGAGAACCAGTTGAAGCATCACCTCGCGCGCGCTTACGTTCGTTCGCAAACTCTCTAGGCCTACTGAGCAAGAGAAGATTGAACTGTGACCCGCCTTTCCCACTGCATGCCCCATCAGTAGGCCTATCAGGACTTCGCTTCCAAAAACCGAAGAGTGTGTAGTAGGATTGGTGTTTGAGTAACAAGCACAGACTGTGGGGCTAAGTGATGTTCCGTCTGTTAGCTGGATTTAAGTATGGGTGGGGAGTGGGGGTTCAATTTTAGTTGGCGGTATAACGAGCAATATGTACTATACTCAAGTTATGAATGTAACAGTTAAACTGTTGGCGGATGGCGGATGGCGGTATAACGAGATTTTTAGTGACTTTGTATAGGTGTCAGATCCGTTCCACGGCGAAAAGCTGGCGGTATGCGGGAATGGCGGTATAACGGGTGGCGGTATAGCGAGGTTTCACTGTACCAATCTGACCCTCCTTCCCTCATATGATGATCTATGCAGTTTAGTGACACAATGAGGATGGAGAGGGTAAATACTCAGAGCACTCCGACTTGATGCTATTCATAACATTTCATGAGAGTAGTCTATTTGCAAATCAACCATGATTAATCTTCAGACAAATGCAAACATGCAAACATGCTTCAATTTAATGAGCCTCTCATACTTGATGTTCTTCATTTAGGTAAATTGTGGGTTATTTCAAAGTTCTCAAATAGGGCAAATGTTCTAGGGAACTATAAATACTGCCAAATAACCTTTGAATTGTTAGTGTGAGTTCCATTCTCACCAGCATAATTTCCACTTCATGCTGTCTGAAAAGGTTGCAATAAAATGTAGGATGGTTGATTATTCTGTTTAAACCATTGCCTGGAGTTTCTGGAGTGGTGTCCTTTGCTGTGCTGAAGGTCTTTGACACCTATTGTTTTTTCTTCTTTTGGCCCTGTTAACATTTTGCCTTATTCTAAATATACCACTGTGATTTGGGGAAATTTCTTCCATGGAGGTTAAAGTACTTCTTTTGCCCGATCTTTTAACGGGAAGAAAAAGGGGGGGTCAACACCCAAAATTTTTCACAGATGTCTTTTGAAAAAGATCACCTCAAATTCTGTTTTGGTCCCCAAATTTTCATTTGGCTGGTTTTGACCGCGTGCGAATACATAGGTCTACACATTTTATTTTTTTATCTAGAAGGCTCAAATTGTACCTGAAACTTTAAAATTGGATGCTTTATTTAGATCACAGGTCATTTTACACATTTCTACACCCTAACACTGGCTGGCAGGGCCCCCAAAAAGGGGGATTTTATATATTAGCGGATTAATTGGGTTGTACACTATGAGTGATTTGCCCTTCTAATAGGTGTCACAAACCTGAATAAGGAGGTAAAAGAGGGCGTAAGCATATGAACTTCAAAATTGATAGCCATAGAGAAGGCGATGTTCTATTTGTCAGTATCATTATGAAGGATTAATAACCTGTGGATTTAAGAGAGGCTGTTCCTTTTTCTACTTCACCAAGAACTGCACTTTGTTGACCTGCATGGAATAGCCTACTGGTGTTCTTGGGCATATGAAGTCACCTCATCTTCTCTGCAATCTTCCTACCTTTCCACCGGTCTACAAAAACATGCTCTTATTGATGGCAAAGATAAATAACTGTCACATTGTTTACACAGTTTCAAGGCATAATTTAATCAAATGGTCAACATTTGGTTACACACATATGATTTCAAAAACTTGATGTGTACTTTATGTGCAGCTGTGTTTGCAAAATGGCCAATTCATACTCCTAATTAATTATCATGTTTTTTTTCATTTTCCTGATGCAGAGGTTGACCTGTCCAAAGACAAGGTCCTGTGTGAGATGAAGTATGGTGATTTAATTCTTTTCAACAACATGGTGCCACATCGAGGGTAAGATGTATACTTTGATGCAGCTTAATCACAGTATACTTATCTGCAATTACTGATAATTTGAAGTATTTTTTCATGTAACAGAATACATTATTTTGTGTATGCAGCTCATTGTAATAAGCGAAGGTGATAAATCTGACATCACAGAACAATAATAATATTAGATGTTATTGTAGAGAGAGAATAGTACAGTTTGACTGAACTGTACTCGTATAAAATGCTTTCACTTCACTGCACATATTAAGAGAGTAGCTACCAATCCTACCAAAATATAAAAGTTCCACCATGGCTCGATGGGACATGAATGCCACAGTGATGACTCATATCAGACTGGAAGTAAAACATGGGCAGTCTCAAAAATTGTTCTTTTTATGTTAAGTATGGGATTACCATTGCTGTTTCACTGCATAAAGAAGGATGTCAGCTGTTTTTCGTGTGAAATTTGACAAGATGCACTGCTTAGTACTTTCATAATAATTCCATCCTAGCATGCAAATGTAATTAGATTTATCATATGCGTTATTGCCATGAGAATTGTGAATTCTTATAAAATATTTTATTTGTTGGATGTTAATTTTTCTTCATATCAGGCTGCCAAACACATCCAGTCAAATCCGCTGGAGCATGGATCTGCGCTATATGAAACCAAGTGAGAAGGGTGGCTGGTACGGACCAAAAGGAGTCCTTCTGAGATCACAGAAGCAACCAATCACTCAGATCGATTGGGACGGCTTCTTAGATCAGAATGTACAAATGGGCAAGGCAAGAATTTTACTTCTTCAGCTTCTGTATATGACAAATAGGAAGCAGAATTTGTTATGTATTAAATTTAAATAGAGACTTCAGTGCACTGAATATGGAGTTGCTGATCATCGACCTGGAAGAGATCAAAACAGGATCAGTGATCCTCTAACTTCAGAGAGTACAAGTACATGGGGCAAAAGGGAGGGGATGCATATTCTTTGCCCATTGTGAAAGGGAGTACATGACTTGATATGCCCAACTATTATGGGTACTTGATAGAATTTTTGGGAATGAAATTGGAAGTAATTGTGGTGGATCCGTATAACGTATTAAGGTGAACTCACTTAAACTGAAAAGTTGGTTTTAAATTAACACATTCTTTGTCCTGATTACCACTTCCTTTGCTATCAGTATTTTGTAAAGTAACTTTTGAAAAAATGAACAAATACCTTTTGTTCCTTGAAGTTGAAATTAAGTGGACTCTGCCTTATGTAATGGTGTTGTGGTGAGCAAGGGTAACATCTTTTCATTTTGTCAAGTTGTGACACTATGTTAAGGCAGACAGGAGGAAGGTTATAGGTAAAATGGTCTTTACTATTCATGCATTTGCAGTACATAATGGTATCTGAGTCATTCCATATTAGCGGTGGTTACATTCACAGTTTAAACGCAATCTATTGTGTCTACGAAAATGTTATGGACTCACAACTGGGAAATTATCTTAAGTCTGTTTGGAGGCATGACTAAGGTGAACTAAAACATGAAAGAAAGTCTTTCTTCATTATTGTTGGCATAATGTCGATTCAAAGAATTTGTGATGATTTTACAGAAAACTTTATTTTAAGAGGCCTCTTCTATATAATTCACTCTGCCCCGAATTCCTTCAAATTTAAAAACAGCTGCGCCAATCTGATTCCTCATTACAAGTCTACGACTGAATATGAGCATAGCAAATCTGCACTCTGAACACTATATAGGAAAGAATTCAGGGCAAAGCATGTAGTGATTGCACTTTTAATGTAATGATGTTTACACTCTTGATCTTGATACCTCACATAAAAGTTCATGCAGGTTTAAATAAAATTTAAGAAGTCTAGGTTTGATTTCTCCTCTTTTTGGGTCACCAGTGAAGTATAAAAGTCTGCACTTAATTTTGATGCCCCCTTCCCTCAGTGAGCCTTTGCACATTTGACCTAAGAACCCCTCTCCACTGTCTGCCATTATGTCATCTTTGTCACATTTTTTTCATCTAAACCCTCTTGAGAGAAGCATATGTTTGTCATAGCTGATTATATTTATAGATGACCTTTTACAACAGTGCCATATATTTTATGGACTAAATCAGAATAGGAAAATAATTTCTTTATAGAATCTTTATTGACATCTGCATGATATGACCCATTTGTTTGTTTCAGAGGGAGGAAGCCCTGGGGGAAGATATGTTTGACCCAATTTTTACATCCGCTTACTTCCTGAGGTGGGAGATCACAAACTCTAACAAGCACATTGAAAGGTTCTTTGAGCAAGAGGAGAAAAAGAAGCAGCAGCAACAGAAAAAGCAGGCCCAGATCAGCTAAACTAGTGAGTGTATGTGAACCTACTTTATCTTGAACTTCAGCGCCAGTATGCTGAGTCCTCAGATAATTTAGAAATCCCTGAAAATTGTCTATATTTGGCAGGTGTTTTTTTAGGGGTCATTATTGCTCTCTAAGGGATAATTCAGTAAATAGATACCTTCAGCTTTCATTATTTTTCACTCTCTTCTTACCCACCTTGCTGTACAAGCATATCTGCCATCTTTTTCCATCCTTTTTACTTCAGACCTAATGGAGAAAGAGTATATTCATACCTCATACCACCTGTTCCTTTGTGTGTTTTTGTTGTTGAATGATGCGAGCAACGCCCATTCTTCCTCTTTTATCTCAGGTGTAGCTTATTATAGGGACGGTTCTTTAGATCTAGCCCTCATTTGGAGAAGACCTGATTTGTAGCTGTGTGCATCTGTACACATAAGGTGATATAAATATTTTTGAGTTTGATGGTTTGTATTCCCCCGATAATTTTTTTAAAGAGAGGAGCTTTTTAAATATTGTCTGCTTTGTGTTGACTATTAATACTTCTCTGCATGTAGGAAGGCGATGCTTAAGGCCAAAGATGGTATCTGAGATAAATTTTGCACAACAGAGGCACATCCTTACTTTTAAAAATTCGTCAAGCTCCCAAAGGATAATTTTCATTTCTGTTTTTGAATTTAGTCGGCCAGCAGCAACCTTGTCATTAGCTCTTACATGCAAGGATGTGACATCTAAAGAATTGAATTATTTAATTTCTGAAACTTTTGGTTCAATATAGATTAATAATAGAAGAAAAAAATGTCTGACATGTGAATTCAGAATCTAAAAGCTGCCAAAGTAATATGATAGAGCTATTTTCAAGATTGCAGAATTGAAAAGAAATTATGCCGCATACATTCTGTCATTAGATGAACCAATATATAGTCCATAGTCCATATTTCACTCCAATCTTGGTAAAATCATAAAAATGATAACAGAAATACAGCCTTGTATATATACTTCTTTCTGATTTGTATCTCAAAACTTTTAATAATAAGTTTGGAAACTGGCAAATTTTTTATTTGCAAAAAACTTTGAAGCTATGATGTAAATCATCTCTTCTGTGTATATTTATGCTCTGCTGATTTAAATGTTATTTGTTACTTGATTATTTCAGGTATACATGTGGCCAAAGAATCAACTTTGCTATTCTCATAAGGGCACCTGCACTTTTCATACTGGATGACATGTTGTGCTATGTTATATTATTCTGTTTTCTGCTAAGAAATGTATCATGTGATTTTTGTTGCCGCAAGGTGTAAAGTTGTGACAAAATATTTACCCTTCTATATGAGTAAAGATATTCCAGAAAGCTACCTCACCAATGTTATACCCCATTATAAAAAAAAATAAAGATTTTAAAATGCTGCCTCACAAATGTTATACTCCTCTAAGAAAGGAGACTGATATTTTAGAAAACTACTTCACCAGAAATATACCCTCTGGGAAAAAGGCGAAAGGGGAAACAAACTGATATCTGACAAAGCTACCTCACCAAAGTTATTTGTGGACACCTTAAACTTATAGCAAGTGTGAATTTTTTTTAGTATGTAATAAAATTTTGGCCCACCATGGTACAATATATTTGATATATAAATAATACATATTTATTTTGTTAATGAGTATGGATAATGTAATTATTATATTCTTTCTTCTCTTTGTGAAATTAAGTGTACATGAATAAGATCCCCTCTCCCCTTTACTTACACTATTATTGCCTCAGAATATGCATATGTGATGTTAGCTCTTAAAACTTGGAAACAGAACTAGGGGAGTTAGAATGGAGTGAGATGGTGATGAGGTAGTTGAAATATGTATTTAATTATCCAGACGTCAAAGAATTCAAGTGTTCTTAAAGTGAGCCTGTTTTAAATTTTTACAGACATTTTCATTGCTTTCATGTATGCATATTCTAATACCCTTCTAGTCCAAGCTATTGGTTTTACAATTAGTTCTTCTCCATTGCTGTGCCATGTAAGCAGGCTGTTTTAAGTCTTTTTGTCATTGCACTGAACTGAAGAAATTAATTTATACAATATGTACAATTTTTAAGTTAGATTTCATCATCTGAATTGCATCATGTTTCTACTTTGATGTAGTTTTATTATTCCAAAATTTATTTGCTTCATCATATGAATGATATAATCTCACTGTCTTGCTCAAAGAGGCAAGAGAGAATGGATGCTGTTTATTTTTTGTTCGTTCTGGTACTGGTGCTGTTTACCTCCTGTGTATAATCGGAGAATTTTAGTACTTATGTCAACACTTGTTGCTCACATATCTCCACACTGGAAATACTGGATTGCTGGATCTTGCATTTCTAGGAAGATACAGTACATATAACTGTGAATATGTTATGTTCAGCACACTCAGGTGAAATTTAGAAATTTTTAATTCTTTATGGACCATTTTGTGACTGTTATTATCACATTTTAATTACACCTTCTTAAAGGTCTTTTCCAATTCTCTGAACAAGGCAGTCACTCTGGAGGATGTTTCCTTTTGAAGCCCATTACCCTCACTGTTCCAATCCCAAACAGACTGCTCTAGGCTTCTGGCAGAGCCATAATGTACAGCCCAATTTTTCTGTTCTCTGAGTACATGTTTTTTATAAGTCCAAACAGACTTTTCGGTCTTTTTGGTTCAAAGACATAAATGAAGCCATCTCAATAACAGCAGTGCCTATCCTATAGGCGATATTTGTTGTTTTCTTCTGCGCATACACACAAAACAAAAATTATTCTAA
This sequence comes from Ellobium chinense, assembly GCA_033807755.1. Classification (NCBI taxonomy): domain Eukaryota; kingdom Metazoa; phylum Mollusca; class Gastropoda; order Ellobiida; family Ellobiidae; genus Ellobium; species Ellobium chinense. The sequence continues at coordinate 835,242 of JAWQUT010000214.1, forward strand.
GTTGGAGGGCAGAACATTTTAGTCTTGGCTTGACTTCATGACTTGGAAAAGTGTATGATGAATCTCTTCTTCACATGAGATGGCAGAAGAAAATCAAACTGTTAGCATACCCTGGCCTTGACCTTGGTAATTGTCAACATTTGATTTTCTTGTTGTTCGAAATCTTTTGTTTTTCAAATTTAGCTACCAGATTTGTTTAAATTACAGCCAGATTTGTTTCATTCAGAGAGTCGTTTTCAGTAACTTGCCTTCCTTTTATCAGCGATATTAGTTCACCTCTCCTTTATTTCTCCATTTCAGGGTACAAAATGTGAGAAGGTTAATCTTTGGTATTAATTATCTCTGTCAATTTATATTTCCATCGTTTACTTAAAACAAAAAACTGTTATTTTGAAGTGTGTATTACTACTGGGTATTTAGTGATTAACTTATTCAACTTGTTATGTTCAAGAAAGTATAATAAGATTTGTTTTCTTGATTTTAGTCCAAGTATGCTGTTCTCAAGTTTTCGAGATACATATCGCAGGAGATGAAAAGTTTATGATTTATTGGAAATGAGTTGTATGTCATTATGCAACTGCTGAAGTTTAAAGAGGCTTGTTTGTATGGCTTTGTATGAGCAAAGAGTTAATCAGCCTGAATGTCCTGCAAACCTGTGGTAAATATGATAAATATTGATTTACATCATAGGAGTGTCGTTGTTGCAATTGCCTGCTATAATTTTCAGTTTTTCCATGCATTATACATTACTTTTAATATCTACGCATCAGATGAGTTCAGATATTATACTACATAACATGTCTTCTATAAATCTTTGACATCAAGTANTACATTGCACTATAAAATAGGCAACGTGGCAACACCAGCACTGGGCTTGTGAATGAGGAGACGTGTGTGGTGAGACTGTTCATGTGGCTTTCTGTAAGTGTGGATTCATTTCTAAACTGAGCGAAAAATAAAAGTGGTCGTAAACTTGTGACTGATGGCATGTCACTGGTCAGCAGCTGTGTTAACTATTGTCGAACAAAGAGACCCTTGATAATAATGAATTTCACTAAATGCTATAGAACAGTGTCTCGTTTTACCAATATGTTATTTTTGTTCCGCATCACATTAAACCGCAATAGGTGAAAGTGCCACAAATCAAGCGGAGACCTTGACTAGCAGCTTTTCTTTACTAGCTGGTGGAATTTCCTTGCTTTCATTGAGTTTTTTTGTGAGGCCACTCCATATTTGGCTGTAGGGGTGTCCAGGTTCTTCTTTATCCCTATTAATCAGTGAATAGAGCAGAGAAAGTTTGAGGGGTATCAGGTTCTGAACGTAGGTAAAAGTAAGAGTAGGCCTGACAAAGAGCAAATAAATAGGATTAGGTGGTGTTCTTGTCTAACTTGCCACGAAGACCAAGGTCGACCAACGACATTTTCGGCTGGTAATCATTGATTATTTGATTATATGGACCCTTCGCCCCGGTCTTTGACACCAAGTTTCAGTCACTGTACATGCTGATCTGGGTTGTGCAATGTGTGAAGGATTATGAGGACTGTAGGAGACTTATCTATGCAACTGTATGTCATAGCAGTAACGTACATCATGAGACTAGCGCAACAAAACACAACCAGGAAATCAACAAGGAAATAACAACAATCCACACAAGCCGAATATATGAAGAACAAAAAGATTTATTAAGAAAATGGACTATTGTTAGTCTATACACTACAATGTGAATGATGCAATACTGTACAAAGCGACTAATGATGGTAGACATGACATGATTTTCTTTATGTATCCTGATCAAGGACAATGCATAATAATAATGTAGACATGACCTGAAAGAAATTACATCCTTTACAGTGCGATGAAACCTTCCATCTTCGTAGATTTAATGGCTAATCAACATATTTCCCTCTCCACTGATCTGAATTTTCAACAAGATAAGCACCAGGTCACTTTAGTAGGTTCAGATAAGTGTTTTTACTACTTAAATTAAATGGGAGGTGTCATTATTTAATTATAAATGAATCAAATGATAGAAGGTCATAATGTAGCTTGGAAAGCCGCAATCACAGGAAAGAATTCCTTAAAAGCTTCTCCAGATATAACCAAATGACCACAATATTTTCAATGGCCTGAATTTTTACGACGTTCTGAATTGCCCTAAACAAATCTCCCAAAACAATGAAAACTTGCTGAGCAAATGTATTCCTGTTAAGAATATTTTTTTCTTAAAACATAGAATTCCTCTTCAACAAAAAAACAAAAGAAAGATTGTGGGAAGAACAATTGGAAGTGAATATGAAAACAGTTAAGTGTTGCCAATTCTTGGAATGTGAGTGCATCTATCCTTTTCAGAATATACAAATTCTGTAATGCCAGACTGAAATGTGACCGGGATACCATCCCTGCATGAAATACATGCCTTGACCCTGAAAACTGGCAAATACAGCACAGAATGAAAATACAATTCTTGGTACAGAAAAGAAGGAATGAGTAGGTACAAAACACACAACTGATTGTGATTTCCAGTCTCAGCACAAAAGTTTGGCTTTCTCTAACAATGGCACCGATTTAATCGAAATATCGATATAGTCCATGACTTTTCTATGACTAGATGAACTGTATCATTATCATTGCGGTGCTGTCCTTTGAGATAGCCAAAAGTTTGTCTTCCATTACCTTCAATCTGCCCCGATCGAAGACAATAAGGTCTCACTATTTGAGACTGGAGTACTTGAAAAGTCACATTCTTGTTGTAATGCTCTGATCCTGATCTCTTAGAGCATCCATGGTTCTTCCATGGCAGAATCTAGTGCAATGCTGTGGTGTACACTGGCCTTTTCTAGGTCAGTACATTTCACATGCAAAATTACACATGTAGATTTTATTATGTTGTGGATGGCGAATTTGAGATAACATTATCTAACAATACAACTGTTACATCATCACCAGTTTTCATTCATGTACTTAAAACACATTAATGCAACAATACGCAGAAGAGTTTTATTTTCCTTTTACCATGTTGAGAGACATTCCATTCCCTTAATAACCATATAACTTGAGGCACAAATACTGAATACCCCTTTGAATATAAATGCATAAATGTGTCTTAGATATACATGTATGAGATTGGTAGTGAAGTAACAACTGTATTTTGAGATGCTTTCTTTAGATCACCATTCAGGGCAGGAAAAAAATCCCATATTTAGCACTTTAGTGAACACTTTTGTGTCCAAAATACCTCGTTGTGGAAATGGACCGAGTACACTATAATAATACCCTATAATCTACAGTGAAAGAGTAGTGGAGGCCCAAACTGTTATATCAAATTTTACTCCCACATTCAAACATCTACTTTCGAAATCATGAACTGTTCTCTGGAATTCAAATGTGTGCAGTTCTACAGTATTTTGCTCCCAATACTGTGCCATTACCATCTGTTGCATCTACTCATCACTTTGTTTCTGAGACCTGTTCATATGGCTCAAAACAGATTCTTAACAATAAATTTTCAGGGCTAAAATTTCCATCTTCCTTAAATTTGGAAATTTCCTCCAAAACGGAGCAAACGATAAAACTGATACCTATGTGTGTGTTTTGGAATATCATTTTCAAAAGTGACTTCTGAAAAGACCCTTGACTGTGTTTCAAAGGTTAAAGTTGAGAAAACAATGGGNCTCATCCATCAACGAACATTGTCGTAAGTCATATATTTACTAACAAGGAGACTTACGGCCTTATTCCAAAATGGGTGTGAAATATGGCCACAACATTAGATGTAAATGAATTATATACAGCATTACATTATGAGTGAATTCAATTTGCAAACATTTAAAAGCAAAAACTTTCAAGATTATTGGCTTTGTATGTTACACAAAGGAGCTTGATGAAATGAATTGAAAGCATAAGAGGTGAAACCCCCGTCACTCGTTATGGATTGCACAAAGACCAACTGTGAATGAACCTGCAATAACATCATAAAAATTTCCTTGGAAATATAACCAGCAATGAGTGATGACGCCTACAATGAATGGTGGTGAGGGAGTGGGGAGAGGCAAATGGGCAGAAAAAACACCCCTCACTATAAGCAACTAAGGCTTGGATCAGCCTGCCTAGCTTTGAAATAATCTCAAGATGCTAAAATTCCATCATTTCCTTCTCTCCAGCCACCAAAAAGTAGTAATACTTGAAAATGCCTATTCCAAAGTTCATGGGAAGTCAAAGATAGATCTGTACCAAGCTCTGTTTTCTATTCAAAACCCTTGTTTGTCAGATAACTATACGCATTATATATTCTCAGACAAATTCTGAACTGTTTTGTCATGGCTGGCTGATTCTGAAAGGTGAACTCATCTATTACTCACAATAGTGTCTATTCTAACATTATCGATAACTTTAACTAATTTATCCCTAAGTCCACAAACATTTTTCAAGCCATGCGCAACAACTGCGGAGGGCTAGTTTCTGATACTATTATCATTTTCACGATTCATGTAACCCAATCCAACTGACTGAATTAAGCATTATTTTACCTCCCTATGGTAACGTGGCCCCCTATCTGGAGACTGATCAAATCCTGGTGAGTTCTCTCTGAAATTTCTCTGCCTTTGTTACTGCAATTTCAGCCACAGTCTATAGATTATCATCATTTCAAATTAATTACTTTGCTAGGGCAAATGTTATACAATACAATTAATTGTAAGTGATTCACACAACTTAACTGTGAACTGAAAGATTTGTCCGATACCATTACCTCCACTACACTACTTTGGCAAGTTAGTGATAAAAAAAAAATATTGCAACATACTGGAGATTGGGGGACGGGAGAGGGAGAACGGGGGAGGAGAGAACGTCTTCCTGTTCCTCTGAATTTGTGCTTCTTCGTGAGTCTACGGTATACTGTATCATTAAATAAATATAAATCCAAAGTTAATCAATCAGAAACAAGCAATAACAAAATTCACTAACATTATGACCATAACCACAGCTACAGAAAAACTGATATGAAAACTTGGACTTATTTATGAAAATATATCAAAACACTCAAAGATGTGAATGCCAAATTAGTTATTGGTGCACTCACTGTTTGCTATAAATGTTGGAAAAGATAACCTAATCCTTAAAGACTTGACTCTGACACTTTACCAGGAGGGGATGAGTGTGACAAAGTAAAATTCACACACACAAAGAGACTGAAGAACAAATCTGAATCTTTGTGAAGACAAAGATCAGACATGATTAAACATATTCCATAATATCCCCATAAAGATGACACAGATGACAAAAGTAACATATTTATAGCTATGTTATTAAAACACAATAGGTGACACATCCTTGGTTATATAAGAACATGAAACAAAGTGACACTGTTCATCATCCTTTACATCACCTCCGGTGACCTGACAAACTGCCACAATCTAGAAGCCCCTTTTTTATTTCAGCTAAGACTTCTCGATATTTCCTTAGCATCTAAGTGTATCTAAGTGTAGCAATTTAGCTCTCTACATAGAATAAAGAAATAAAGCATACCTGACCAAAAAAAAAAAAAAAAATCTGCTATTCATGTCCTGGATATTCATTGAGATCATCACTTAATACTGACCTGTCTGTGGATCTACTGTGCTTATAGTGCGAAAACTTGTATTTCTCAAACAGTTCAAAAGCTACCCCTGAGTGCACTCTTCACAACTCTTATTCACATATCAAACAATACAGATTTTAGTCTTTTGTAGACTAAGACCTGTAGAACTATCGCTGCTAAAAAAGATGCTATGCCACTCTATGACTATATCTTTTCAGTGTTTTCTCCACAATGCGTGATTTGTCCCTTAAATTTCAAAATCCCTCCTTAATACATATTGAATACGGACCTATCTTCCCTTCTCTCTTGCACTCCAAAGTTTCTGTTCCTTGAGAAAAATCTAAAACCCATCTGAAAATGTACAAATTCCCCTCACATTTATGACACAGGGGAAATGTCTCCTCCATATTTATGACACAGGGGAAATGTCTCCTCCAGCTCTTATAATCTGAGGAAAACACTGTCTCTTTACTGAAGTGTGACACATTCATGCTCTACACAACTGCCAACACTAACGTTGCTCTGCTGAAGGCATTTATGCAACACATGTATATTCGATACCATGATAAATTTCCTCGTGAAACTTCGGCTCCAAAAGCTTTTGCACCATGACTGCAGCACTTTTCCCACATCTGAACTGAACAGCCCGTTATAAAGGAAGCATAGATATCCCAAACTGATAGAGAGGGAACTCAACAATGAGTTATATATCAGGAAAATAAATAAATAGTATTGAAAATTATTACACAATACAAAAGATGGAAAGCATAATCTGGAAGCTTCATGCTTGATCATATCCTACCGAAGCTCATTGAGTCACAGATAAACAGAGAAATTCTAACACTGTTTGAAACCATGGCCGGACACTAGGCCGATGGACATTTGGCCGACGGACAATTGGCCAACGGACACTTGGCCGAACGGACATTTGGCTGAAAGGACACTTGGCCGTACGGACATTTGGCCGAAGGACAGTTGGCCAAAGATTTGTTTTGTTTTTGTGTTTTTTTCTTGGTGGGGGTGAGGCCATTCTTCAGGGGGAGGGGGGAGGATGGAGAGGTTGTTTCTTTTGACCAGTGTTTATTACAGCATAATTCTTTATTGCAGTAGGTGTCAACATGTAAATGAATTTAGTGAGAACTTACATTCGCACATTCTCTGAGAGAGAGAAAAAAGTGCAGAGATGAATGAATATAACAATATGCAGTAATGAATTTCGGCCAAATGTCCGTTCGGCCAAGTGTCCAGTCGGCCAAGTGTCCGTCGGCCAAGTGTCCGGGAACCGTTTGAAACTTCCCCCCTGGTCTAAATGCAAGTCTAATTTGTCTGAGTACTGGTACTAACTTAAAAGGTAGGTACAGCCTAGAATGACACCCCATTTACAAACATGACCCTGGTCCCATGGGAGTTGATATGGAAGTGCCTGATATTATACACAAGGAATGTCTTCATGTGGGAAATTAGTGAACACAAAATATCAGTAACTAGCTCATGACTGGGCTCATTAGTTCAATCACTGACCCATTCAAAAGGATAATCAAATGCAGCATCCACTGGCTATGCCTATGTCTCTAGCCAAGATTACTTTGGTGAAGCAAGGATTTTCATCAAAGGGCGTTCAAATTATTTCTTGGGCTTAAGCACCACTTGTCTTGGATGTAAAGCATGAGTCCTTCCAATGGCCTCCAACACATTTGAAAGATCTAGCCTTGAGGAGGCTCAAAGAACCCAGCAGGCCTAAAACCACTAGATCATTAGGCATGAGAAAATAAATACCTTAAACCCTCTGTATCTCAGTCTTGTGAATTTTAATCTCTTTCGTGAAAACAGTCATCACATCTTCACTTTTGTTATTCCCATCATTTCCATTTTGGAACAACACTTTAGACTGAGGCACCTGCCCAAATGTCATATAGAAGAGGGTCTATGAAATTGGAATTGCAGGTACAAAGTGTTGATGCCGCTCTATTCACATAGCACATATTCAGCTGTGATTATAATTCTGTGCCGTCTTTGTTGACTCTTAGATAAGAAACTGGCAGAAATCTCCACAGTGGATTACACCCTAACCCAGGCAAGCACAGGACAATAAAGGCTGACTTTTTACTCTCTCATATGTGTACAGTATTTGACTATTTGTTTACCTTACTGTCCACCTGTAGTCTGTGATTTGATGAACATCATTACATAAAACCACAAATACAAAAGGAAGTGGACAAACACAAAACAACTCTTTAAATTCCACTGATTTGTTCAAATTGGCTTTCAACAAATTTCTTTGCACCTTTTCATCTGTTCACTAAAAAGGCAGCCTGTTCACACAGGCATGTCTTCATAAATATTTGCAGAACATTAACATGCCATTGTGACTGCTGCATCATCATAGACAAGCCACAATATCATCAACTCCACTTACAAACAACTCCTTGGGGGCAGTCAAAAGCTGCAATACAATGAAGTTGCCATTAGCCAGTGACTTTTATAAGAAATACAGCTTTTTGATTGGTGGAAATGCTGCAATTAAGTGGAAGTTGTGATTATTCGGATTGTGATTCAGTGGAGTCGACTGTACTTCAACAAAACATTGAGGCATCCCTATGTACTATTAACTGGCACAAAACAAATATTATAAATAATCTTGTCGAAGACTTGAATGTGTGCGAAAATAACATCTGCCCTATTGATCTTTCTATCCTGATATACTGATGACTGATTAAGAGACAAGAAGTGATAGATACAAACTCAACATGGTATTATGGTCTTTTCATGACTTCTCTCACCATGAATGCCCACTATAGAGGACGAGGAGCTAATCAATAATAAATCTGAAAAAAAAAACAAACCAAAAAAAAACAAACACACACCCACATGAAATCAATTTCTGAAAATAGAACACTGAAGTTGATTACTACAAATAAACACATAATCATATTTCATAAATTATTATCAACAATTCAATTCAAAGGCAGCATTGGACACTGCTACAAGTCCAGCGTGTCAGAGCTGATTGTACATTCCATTCAATCACCTGTAGTATCTCCACAATAACTCGGAATCACTTCTCTGATAACCACTCTTACGAATGGTACAGTTGGTATACTAAAAGAGCAACTTGGAAATACCACTGCTTGAAAGCTCAAAAGTCTCATAGCACAAGAGATTTTCTTTGTAAAAAATATTTTAAAGAAAACTGAATGGCTCTGTTTATATATATGTCTATGCTCTAACTAAATTCTTTTCTAAGTTCTGTCATAACATTACAGATATTACAGATATCAGTTGCATCAAAATAGTTTTGGGGAGATAAGTATTGAGATGCAAAAAAAAACCACGAGATTTTCTGGGGGGAAAACATAAGCTCTTCTGTCCATTAGAATTGTACTGGTGAACATGAGCAACTGATATATGGAATCCTTGAAACAATGTTGATCTTAAGTTGCAATTTCAAACATGTGAGAATTCTTTCTGATATAGCAACCCTAATGTTCGTCAAAATGCCCTTGGATCTTTTCATCACCACTGAATGATTTACAGAAACAGCAATTATGAAGGCTTATCAAACGCACATCTATCCCTTCAGTCTAAGCACATAACATCTGCATACTGGATTCTCTCTCCAAATGTACACCAATAATATTACCCGCATTACACTTCTCCTCACTGTGACTTGCAGCAGTATCACAAGAACCTTACAATGTTTATCCAATCTCTTTGAAAGCCTCCTGCGTTGTAGTAAATATCGCAATGTGTCTGCATAAAAGATTTGGTATATCACAAAAAAATCTGGAAAGTAAAAACAAGACCATTCCACTGGATAAAGCACAAACAATTATCCAAACAGGACTAAATTAAACTACATGAAATGCATCAACCGACTCATTCAATTGTGATCAAACTAACATTAACAATGAATTAATAATAAATGCATCTTTAAGTCTGCAAAAATACTTTAAATCAATTTCCAACCCTTCACCACTAAAACAAAGCACTCTGATGTGTCTAACAGTTAAATGAAAATTTGTTCGGAATATATCTGGCAGAAATGTTTTTCATATCTGCGAATAAAATTTCATGTTTATAAAATCTCTGCACAATAACAGCGAAATAAAAGAGAACCCCAGAGGGTCAGGTAGCTCGACATGAACTTTTAAATAGGATGAATATAATTTGAGCATTTTTATTCTGTACTTTCACTTAGTGACAAGTGAGATCATGTCTGAGTTTATCACATCCCTTCACTCCAACACTTTGTAGTAAGCCATATCCATTTCATTAATGCTGTACAGTTTTCTTATAATTCTTCACGAATTATGCATTCCTTTTAGACTTCAGACAAAGAGATGAATTCATCTATTGCAAATGAGCAACAATTTCTAACCCTGGTGGAGTAAGACATTCTTCAGCCATAAAATATAGCCAATACCATAACACTGCATCTGAACATATACATGACACCAAGATGTCCAAACCTGCAGTGTACCAACAATGGCAGACATTGCATCCTTACATGCAACATAAAAATCACAGTCTGAAATTGCAGGCACTGGCCTGTTACATCAAGATACATTTCCTAATGAATTCTTTTGACATTAAGTAGGTATAACCTTTAAAAGGATTAAATAAAAGTGTATTTCTTAAAATTTGCTGAAACTGAGAGTGACATGTCAAAAAAAATTTGGAGCAACATTGTTTTATTAATATTGTTTCAAATATGTCTTGCTCGGAACCCATGCACAAGTATTTCCATGCACAAGTATTTCGTATGTAGAATACAAATGCATACAAACAAACAAACAAACAAACCCATGTCCTGGCTTGAAGGACAAATTCATATGTCGCTCTATAAGTCCAATTTTTAGTAAGCAATTTATGCCTCCCTTAAGGTCATTTAACTGACTATCTTAGAGCGTGTGAAATCCAAATCCATCTGTGTGCTAAAGAGAAAAGCAAATTACAAAAATCACTGAAATTTAAGCCCAGCAATATATGAATTCATTCTAATGACAGCTCAGTTTACAATAATTACTTGCACCCTATAAACTCCAAATGTCTCTTTAAACTTTGAAGTCTTGTGGTTTAAATTAGTCAGCCATGACGTGAAAAACAAAAATAGGAGATGAGATCTGAATGCCAAAAATACATTTCTCTGGTGCAGTTATACATCTGGACATACACTAGTTTGTCCTGCAAGCCACAATGGAAATATCTTTCACCCCACATAAAGGTCCATGCTTTCATTCTTCACATTCACAGCAACTGGTAACTAATCCCATCTCTGGCATTATCATCTTGGACTTCAAACTGTCAATCACTGATTCCGAAGTATCCGATTGGCTCTTTTATTTGCTTCATCCACTCGTACATTTAATGACCCGCCCTGCTCAGTCACAAAAATGAAAGAAACAGAAAAAAGAAATCATAAAATCAATTAAAAAAATCTACCACAACAGATGTGACTAAGGGATAATGAAAGTGATAAAAGAAAGACTAGAAGACAAAATGACAACCACAATACATAGTATGAGAAATGGTGGCTGAAAGAACATTTGTACTGATTTGAGATGGAAAAAGAGTGAATGTGACAGTTTACTGAAAATTCACACAAATATCACATAACAGTTTGTACAAGAAACATACATTTGTTCTAATATCTCTTGATTTCCACTGCATATCAATGTGACCACTTTTAATCTTCATTAATTATGATTAAACCCAATTATGATTAAGAGGCCCAATTATTTACAGTTAGGTATTATTAACTACAGTTTGCGTGATACAACCTTCATCCTACTGAGGTAAATCCCAAGGTTCAGGGTATCGAGGAACATATGCAAATATGAAGATTAGATGAAACACAGAACTGGCCCCCAAAAATGTGAAACAAAAACTCTGCCCGCAGTGTGAAGCAACTGTGGTGTTATTAAGTGCCTTCTGTTGAGTGCCTTTAATGCCAGGAATGGAACCAGGTCATGAATAAAAATCCTGAATGTTTTTGAGTTCTTGGATACAGAACTTGTATTCAACGACGCCTGTGAAAAAAAGCTGGACATGTAGTTTAACCGGAGCTAGTTCCATCCCTGTAATGCTGAAGATAATGTACGGTTGATTGCAACAGCTGACAAAATAATGTGCTCACAGTAAATTTGACAGATAGACAGACAGACAGACAAAATATTGATTCTAAAATACATAGTAACACCGAAAAAAACCCAACCAAACAACAAAAAACCCACAAAATTACGGGGTACATGGGTGGCAGGGGAGGTGAAAAACAATCTCTGCACCACAAACAGAAGTCGTGTGAGTTGTTTCACAATATTCTTTAGAGATATAATGACTACAAACCAGTCAATAGAAAACTGCAGGGGAAAAAAGCACCCCTAAACATTAGGAGAAATTGTGTGTTGAGAATACTGAGAAAGCACCCATAAACATCAGAAGAAGTTTGTCTACTGAGAATACAGAGAGCTATTTTGGTAAATTCTATTAGAGAGTTCATGATAGTGCAAGTAGACGGCTCCACACATTACAACACAAAATTTATGTCCCATAAACTAAAAAGGGGTTGGTGGGGCACAGCTAATCTTGGATGATTATGAGAACAAAATGAATAATGTTTATGTCACACATTTCTAATTTAGTCAAACATGCACACACAAATCTGGATGATAATTTTAGGTAATGAGTTGAGCAAAACTATGAAGATATAAAAAAAAAAAAAATTGAAGACAGCCAATTGTAGCTGAATGTGACCTAATGGTAATACATTCTAATCAGTGTAACAGACAGACTGAACATAATAAAAAGGTGTTCACAGGATTTCTTTGCGATTTAAAAACAGGGAAGCAGAGAAGCTGCAGAGTTTGTTAATGAGAAAATTTCCATGATATGCACTGCTTTGCTACAACAGCTGAAAGACAAAGCAAATGTAAATGTGATTACAGATTACATTTTCTAAACAACAATATGCATCTAAGCTGACAACACATTAGGATAAATAAAACACAAAAAACAAAACAGATATTGCAGACCACAACATAAAAACAGTGTAAGGAGCATCAAGTAAAATTTTGCTTTCAGCATACAGAGTGAGATCACCATGTAGTTGAAAATTTTGACACATGAAGCCACAATATCACAAGATATCATGAACTTTATGATCAATTATCTGCAACTGACTACAACTCTTGGTGGGGTGGAAGGGGGCATGGAGAGAAAAACATGGGGGGGAGGAAGGGGGAATGGCTGCTGATTTTGTAATCCCATATTTTTTCCCAGTTTAACTCTTCTTTAGGAATGCATTCAGGGTTCCAGGCAATGTGGATAGACTGGTGCAGAAGGTCTCAGTCAACTGATTCCTACTATTTGGGAAACCAAGACTGGGGACTTAGTGTAAGAGTGGCATGATGCTACTTACACAACAAGAATTGTTGGATACAGCTCAAAATACACATACACTATGATCACCAGATGATCACTCTTCAAATCTCTATGACAATCTGATATAAAAATGTGGACCTAGCAAATATTCCAGGTAAAATTTACACTTGTTGTTCAGTGTTTTCTCCATATGGCAAGATTACATGATTCTCAGATAAAATTTCAAGTCTTAGCTGAATTCTTGGATTGAAACATATTAATTTCAACAGCAGGGATAGAACCAGGGCATTATAGAAAAAACTTGCAAATTTTTGCAAATTCTTGGTTAAGGCATTTCTGTTACATAAAAAAAAAAAAAGTTCACTAAAAACTGGAAATTTCATCCCTGCAAAAAGTTGAGATTTGATCAAACATATATTGTGTGTTGAGACCTGATGCTAACATCAAAGAAGGAATGATCAACAGGTAACCTGGGGTCAATTGTGGTGAATCAAGTGCAAAATACAGCCTAAGTCACACGGTCGGAGGAAGGAAATTATCATCGGCATACAGATAAGTAAAAAAAAAAACCTGCAATGATTAGTGACATGTTAAGAATATAAAGAGTGGCTAGTCTCATGCTGTGGGAACTGAGGAACACAGGGTACTGAAATCAAAGACAAATTTATGAGATTATACAATGTTAACTAAGTAAAAGAGGAGAAAAAAAAAATCAACTGAATCAACAACAACGCTGAAGACCAATGATACAGAATCTTGCCATTCTATTGGTTGGTAGAGGGTAACTTAAAAAAGGGCTGGAGTAAATAACTGATTTGGGGTAACAGGTAACATGTTAGGGCTGGGTCATGCAGGTCAATAACCATGATGACCTCAGTGAAGAAATTTCCCCGAGGAAACTTAAAGTGGAAATTGGGTGGGATGAACAAACAATAAGAAACAGCTACAAACTAAGGCTGACATTGCGGTGGACACTGATGCAGAGGCAAAGTGCTTTCTGTAGCTCTAACATTGCACAATTTCTTGAAGTATTATTTTGCTTGTCTCAAAACGAAGAACTCTATGTCTATCTCTCTTAGGTTTGAAGCAAGTATTTTTGTGTGTGTACTGAGTGTAGAGAGGTTATCACTATTCATATCAGGTAGGTTCGATAATACAAAGCAGCATGTCTATGTGAACCTTATTTTAGCGTCTGTGAAGCGAGAGGCAAGTTTTCATACATTCATGACAGAAAGTTTATCTTTCATCCCAATGGGTGGACTAGATTGCACAGAGCAGCATAATTATATGCTTTATCCTTCACATGTAAAGACATAGTGAAGATCTGAACACTGGGCATGTGAGGAACAAAACTTACACCTAAGACAAAATAAATGAACCACAAAGACGAGAACTGGTCCATATGACCGAAAAGGAAAAGAGCTGACGAAAATGAAAGCAGAGCAATCACTCTAAGAGCTACATTCGCGTTGTTGTTGATTAGATTTTGGCGCCAGCAGAAAATCTTAATTCTCCTTAAGCAGTTTGGTAGCCCTCTGGTTAGCAGCAGTGATGCGAGTCTCATTGGACATGCCCTGAAACACACACGAAGATGGGTGGGGAGTTTAAAAGTTAGGCCTGTTAGTAAGACATTCCCAGGCATTATGCACAATGGTGGGATGCAAAACAATCATTAGGTTAGTGATCTCCACCATACAATTCACACATGAAAAAAATGCTAAAGTTCCTATGAATTTCCTCTAAATAGGCTACCAAAGTGAACGTCAAATAAACTCTGGCTTTTTGACAAATTTATGGGCATGTCTGTGATGCTGAGCATGAACTTGTATATAATTATGCCAAGAAAAGAATGCCCAGATTATCTGTCCATCAGTGATTTTAAAAGAGATGTCAGCCAAAGCTGCTCTCATATTATACTATCTGTATTCTCCATTCTCTGAGATGGAAAGGTACCTTTGCATCTTTAATACCTGCGATACAAATGGTTAAGAGCCACCAGCACATGGTACATATAAACTTGTCCTTTGAACCTAAAACTTGGATGAATGGATCTAGCCAACACCACTCATAGACACTTAGTATCAGAATCTCATCCAACATATCACTGCTCTGACTTAGAAAATTGGCTTTGAACTGCCCTCAGCTTTTACAAAAATCAAAATACATGATTCTCATTCCAGCATGGTAATGCACTTATTACAAGATACCACAAACTGTTACTTGTGCCTATGTAGATTCCACTCTCAGCAGCTGCAATTTCCTACAATGATATCTCTGTTATTTACAGTGGAGTCTGCAATATACAAACTTCAAGAGTCCAGAGATATTTATCTCTACCATTCATTAATTGCATAAAAAGAAAACCAAATTTTCAAAATCTGCAACTTAAGATGCTTATTGCACTGCATTGTGACTCCGGCAGCTCTTGTTCATACAGGAGTAAAAATGTGAAAGTATGTATGAACTTCATGCCCAACTGGATAAATGAGTCTGCCCAAGATCTACATAGGACCCAAACATTTCCACCAGTCATTTCTTCGGTAGCCAGTAGCAGGCTTAAAACTCATTAGGCTATGGCCTGTGAAACAACAGCTTCTAAGAGTGGATCTTAAGCCATGGGAAATACACCACATTCATGTGATGAGGAAAGCACACTGTTCTTAAAGAGAACATGAAGCAGCCAGCAAATGTTTGCCATATGATTCATTCAAACAACTGGTACCATATTTTCATATAAATACTCAGCTGAAAGATTCTGTCTTTCCATTAGCAAGCTAATCTGGAATTCTACTGTCAATCTGCTAGTAGGTGTTAGACAAACAATGAGTCTGTAATTCAGACATGAATGATATTGCCCATGAGCTATTAACTAGAGCTGCATATTGCGATGGAAGCTGAAAAGCAGAAAAACCACCATCTCAAATTCTTCCCTTGACAATATCCTTTTTCTTTTAAATATCATAGAGGTGCCTGCACAAAGACCCTATCTGTTATATAGATATTATATAAGGATCTGTTATATAGATATTATATAAGGATATGGTCTTTACACAGACATTCAATGATATGCAAAATCTACCATATCCAGTTAATTCTTTTAATATATTACTTTATCCTCCTATTTTGTTTCACTACATTACTATCCTCTACTACAAATTTGATAAATGTACCGAACCTGATATTCTTTACTATCTCACTAGCCCTACTCAGCATTCCCAAATTTGTGTTCCCATGCATTTGTATCTCAGCAATTATGATCAGCATAACCTGAAACAATACGTTTCTGAATATGAAGAACCATGGGCATCTGTTTATATAACTTCCCTTCTGTAACACACACCCACTGGGAACTCATCATTTCTTATTCTTTCACAAACATTTGCTGGCAAGACTGTACATGAGAGATGGCCGAGTCAGCAAATATAACAGAGATAAGAGATGACTTAGCAGTTAAATAGACCTGGCAAGGAGAGAAAGCTGACATCCAGAGAAACAGTAGTCTTTCTTGTGCCCCATTACTCTGCCAACTTCTTGACTGATTTGGACGTGACATAAATTTTTGAAAATGGTTTGAAATAACTGTCCAAGCAATCAGCAGCTATCAAGTTTCTGAGTGGATCAATCACCTTTCTCTCATGGCTGCAGCAAATCAGTTAGCAAACATGAGCATGTTTATACACAGCACATGAACTGCACGCACATGATTAAAAAATACTGTACAACCGTGTTCTCTCCTGGAGACCACGAAGACACATATCCCACATGCATGTTTAAGCACATGAGTTTTCCATACAATACTAAAAGTCTGCAGCAAACAAACACAGGCCCTTATCATCCAGATGACTATGTTATTTTGACCCTGTGAAATCATGCTTTCAGATTTCAAAAATCCGATTTATCCCAGAAACTGCAACTTGTTTCTCTGAAGACATAACACAAGATGCCTGCATATTTCATTTAATGGGAAAAGACAATATGAATGTAATCTGAAAGGAAAAAATTATGTTACCAAAATTGATAAACTCATTGAAATTACAGAAACTGGTAGCAAACACTCTCACCTTCTGGTTAATGCGATCCAACTGTCGGTTTTGGGATTCGATCTCGTTGCCCATATCGACAGCCATGTTGCGTAGATTGCCGACCATCCCTGCCACTTCCCCAATGTTTTGTTCCATCTCATCCTCCCTAGCATCATTTGTTATCCTGAATGGAAGTACAGAAGAGTTAATAATGATAGACTGCATTTGAGAAATGTCTAATCCTCAAGATGGCTCTAGGTACTAAAGACATATTTACATTCTCTCATATATGCACACACACTCAACTGAAAGAGTACAAGAAGTATGCAAAACAAAGAAACAATCACACTGTCATCAGCGAACACCAACACCCTTGCCCTACCCCTTGCCCCCACAAACATACCTGCATATGTGCTGCAGTGCACCCAGGGCTGATCACAAATTGACAAATATGAAAGCTGCAAGGCCAGGCATGACTAATAGAACAACATGGGCTTTTTTTTCCCCATTTTATGCACAATTTTTTTCACAGAAAGAGATTTTCAAAATAAAGAAAGATGAAGACATCAGACAGAAAGGGACATAATGCATAGAAAGACTCAGTATTAGGAAGTGGGTGAAAATTACATACATCGATGTGCTCATTCTCGACATGACAAAATCAAAAAAAAAAAAATAATTGATCAATGTATACATTCTCATAAATGTGGTTTTTCTACACAAAGAGGGTGGACTAATGAAAGGAATTGTCCCTTTCAAAAAAAGAAAAAGAAACAAAGGCATAGCCTTCTACTGAATGTAAGAACGTCTATACACCATTTGTTTGTCTCGCCCATGCTGCGCAGTGTTGGCGTGTGTCAATAATTTTTGGCCCATGTCATAGTCAAAATGCACAAGAACAAAAAAATATGATTGAAGACACAAACATCCCTATAAAGACATGTGGGACTGGCTAGTCAAAACAAATAATCTCTCTATCCTGTGATAAGACTGGCCACTATGTTCTCTATCCCACTCCCTCTCCCTCCATGCTCCACCTCCT
>JAWQUT010000214.1:859155-869638 GCA_033807755.1 Ellobium chinense
AACGATTGCGGCCTGGGCTGGGCTGGGCTGGGCTGGGCTGGGCTGGGCTCGTTGTGGGGCAAACATTAACGTGGGTATTGAGTACGGGAGGTGAATGAGTTAAGATTACTTGAATTGTAACGAGAGTTTTGTTATTGTCCACGGCAAGGCTGGGTGTTGCCAGCGGCAAGCTCGTACAGTTCGTGTTTCTCCGGGGCGTGTCGGGACTCTAAAGTCTTAGCACGGAGCCAAAATACTGAGGGATGAAAGCTAAGGAAGAATAACCACTTGGAACACTTTTAATTTTTTTTTTATGTGTGGATTTTCACTACTCGGCGCATTTTCATTATTTTCCTAATCCCGAAGATCGTCCCACACGTTTGCGGATAATTTTGGGTAGCTCCATGTTGAACATGTCGAAGGTCTACTCATATAACCCGCCATGCTGACTATACGTCATAATAATATATAATTATATAAACGTGGTCGGTCCTACGCGAAGATCTACGATATGAAGATGGAAAAAGGACTTTAAGCCAGATTAAATTAACAAACATATTGTTAATTATCAGTGTAAAGCATGCCTTTTTAAACAAGTAGTGTTGAAATAGTCTACTTGTGCTAAATACGTTCAATCTCCACCATATAAGAATCACGATTTGAGGATCAAACCAGGGAATAGTAAATATTCTAGCAGCAATGCCTGGTTTCTCAATACAGCTCGAATTTCTTCGCTTGCTTGCTCTTTAGGTGTTTTCTCCTGATAAAGGGGATAAAGGGGAAAGTGTTCAAGAAGACAAATGCAGAGAGAAAATGGAAGAAGGAAAGAAAGTGATGTGGTGGGAATCTATGCATTTGTCTTCTTGAACACTTTCCCCTTTATCCTACTTTTGTGTGAGTATCTGTTTGCGTCTGCTCATTCCCCACTTCTGTTATTAAGTGCTCCATGTCCACCTTGTACTACACCTATGGCAATAATCATAAGGGCAGTCGTCAGAAGCCAAAGTTAAGCTTGGCTGCAGACATTTTGAAACTAATTGTGAATGACCTCTAAAGTATTAAACGTTTAATCAATGACACGTTTACCCTAATTATTACTATGCAGCATGCTAGAAAATATGCATTTCAAACTGAGAATTAATCGTCAGCTTTTGGTGTATATGTTTAGTCTTACAAGACAAGCCCAGACAATATATTTTAAACGGCTTCTGACCTGGGCCCGGTAAGCAATATACGTCCGTCCAGCAGTTTTCTTTAAATAACCGCACGTAGTTAAGAGAACAAGACCTAGTCCATCCTGGCGTTTGCACTGGATACAGTTTGCCTTTGTCAAGGAGATAGCGCATCCAGAACGATGGACAAAATGGCATTCGTGAGCAGAGCATATAATTTTATACTGGTACATTAATATAGGGCGAGACCAGTGAGTGATGCAGAATGATGCATATTCACTGCTTCTATGATATTTATCAGTTTGGTTTTTCAATGACTGCTGTCGCCATGGGTTTCAAATGCTCTGCTGCACTCTAAGGCCATGTGTTTCAAATGCTCCACTGCACTCTCAGGCTATTTCCGATGAAATCTTTCCGACTTTTGTACGAATTGACTGATTCATATTAAATCGTGGTTCACTGGCACCAGACCAGTATATCGAGTGCGAGATGGCATTACGTGGCATGCTGGGAGTCGGTGCAGCGTAAAGTATTGCTGTCCTAGACGGTCTGAGCACAAGGCAGCTGGCTCAGTTGCAATGCTAGTAGACTAAATGCTATCAAACGTAGTTTGCCAATTTTCAGAGATGTTCTTTCCGCGTTAATCTTTTAAGACTAGGTCAAGATAATTCTGGGATGAGAGAAAAGGTGAGAGGTCTACCCTTGATTTTCTTCGATTAAGATTTAGAAAAGAAAGGACGGGGGNNNGGGGGGGAGAGATATCGAGAGGGGTGGGGAATATCGAGATTGACCACAAGATGGCAGTTATAGATCCGCATGCTTTGATAAGTATTCATCTCAGTGTCATTTCCCGTATCACAGAAGTAAGAGCGGATCTTTGAGTCTAAATCACTGCCCGTCCATGACCGTTCACTCAGAGCTCAGAGCATGTTGAAATTCAGTTAACTAAATATATAAACATTAAGATATAATGCCTTTATCACAAGACGGTGGAGGACTTCCATTCTGGACACGACGCCCACTCAAAGTCAGGGTGGAGGTCTAAAATTATTGCAATGGCGAGGTAAATGACCATTGTCTATTTCCCCGAGAACGACAGTTTCTCGGAAATTACTTTCCTGATCTTTGTATACATTTTCCCAAGAAAAATACAATGTCGTGGTCTCATGTAGTCTTAACAGAAGCTCGCTTTCAAGCTTTCCATAGAGCGGAAATTATTAGACCAATATTTCCCGCTACCAATGGTGTATTTTGCTCTAACTTCGTCAGGTAAATTTACAAAGTGGTCGCAGCCCGTGTTCCAGCACTCGGTGCTGGGTCATTTTGTTCAGTCCGTTTTTCCTGCTTTTGTGAATCTCTTTCTTTGGTTCATGGCCGCAACACCGCTATACAATTCTAAAGTTACTCTCTATCTACAAAAAAAAAAAATGCCTTTCAAAGCCAAACATTTTTGTGAAAAAAACCCACCCTCATATT
This sequence comes from Ellobium chinense, assembly GCA_033807755.1. NCBI lineage: Eukaryota > Metazoa > Mollusca > Gastropoda > Ellobiida > Ellobiidae > Ellobium > Ellobium chinense. The sequence goes on from JAWQUT010000214.1 coordinate 861,783, forward strand.
GACTAATATAACTACCTGTAATATTTGGAACACTTCGTGGGAATAGACGATAATTATTCCCCGAGTTTATAATTATTATTTCATTAAAATGGCCTAAGGCTCCATTAACAGCTGCAAAGTAGGGAAATCCGTTCAAGAGGTATCGACAAAAGCGCTTGACCTGTCCTCTCTGGGCTTTATGCAAACGGCCTAATAAAAAAAGTATGGAGAACACACAGAGCCTCCTTCTGTATAAAATTCTTTTTGTCCGTGGGACATGGGACGCGTCCAAAATAGGCCTCCAGTCCATCAGCGGCTCAAAGGCAAATAAATTAATGATGCATGTCTCTGACGTAAGCATATCGTAAGCTCAGATCGATAGCGCTTTATCTGGACTAGATCTATATAACGAAACATAAGCTGGCATAGAGAGACAGGATCCTTCGTTTACGCATTTCTCTGTCACTATGTTTCAATGCAAGGCTTTTTTTCCCCTTTATTAATTAAAAGTCTATATGGCGCTTGTACTTTGCAGCGGCAGATCAATAAAACAGGCCAAATATAAACCTCCAACTACAAGTATTACAACCACGAAGAGGAGATATGAAAATCATATATCTATTGATATCATAATCTGCTACTCAGACTAGACTAAACTAATCCTATACACGCTCTCCTGTTCTGCAACAGAATCTAATGAAACTAGCTGCCGTTACTGATTAGCTAACTTCAGAGAGGAGAATATTAAAGGTCACAGAGGGAGGGGCTTTACCATACACTCTTGTTATATAACTGTAACGCTGCAATGTCGTGCTTATGTGTAATCTATATATTTTTGCAAATTTTCATGTTAAGAAAAAAACTAAAAAACCGCTGTGGTGGGTAGAGGTATGTTACTGGTGCAGGCCCATTTTGCCGGCTTTTGGTGCTTTTATAAATGCATATCTTGAGCGGATGCTCCTCTATTCATAGACTACACAAATTTAACTCTAGAGCTACCAGCTAAGGGAAAAAGATGAACACAGAAGTCGCTGAAATGGGCGATGCGTTAAACCATGCTCACAAGCCTGAGCCAAACGACCGCGTATATAATATATTGCTCCTGGGCAATACCTCGACTTTTTAGTAATCACGACTACTGATTACTCCAGAAATCAGGCAATACAGTAACAGTCGATTACTTTTGACGAATATTTAACTTTATTAGGCTTTCACAAATTTGCCTTTTGATTTGGGAAGGAGGTTGGGAAAGGGAGACGATGAGGCCTCAATGCTACGGTGGGTGATACCGGGAAGAGAGAGCTTTGATATGGAGGAAATAATGTGTTTTCAGAAATAACATGTTATAGAAACTTTGTTTTTCTCTCTGTTAATCCATATTTCGCCTAAGTATGCAGAAATCGGGCAGTACTTGCGTAATCCAAGAGGAATCAGTTACTAATGTTTTCAACAATAATCGCATTAATCGATTATCTTTACTCAATCGCACCCAGCATTATTTATTACCATGACCTGTTTTATTGTTTTGCTCGCGGGCGTCTGTGTTTGTGATTCTGGCGCAAGTATAATGAAAATTCTGGTGCAACAGGCCAGCCGTGCTCTCATTCCGTTTTGATACAGAACCAGCTACAGAAAGTGTGTGTCTGGGTTTTCATGTCTTCGAGAGCAAAAGAGTTCGCAGGGTTTGGAGGTGCAGAAAATCTCTCTCCCTGCTGCGTCTTGGAAACCCGAGTTATAAAAAGACTAGGACAGGGCATGATAATTACAATCGGTTATCATATCAAACACTGTAATTAGGTATTTTGATTCACTTTAAAAAAAACAAAAACCAACAACCTACGATTAATTCGTTTTAGCCTTTCAATCATTTTTATAAGAAAGGTGCAGAATGGTGTAAGCTAACATCCTGAGGTTTTATTGTGTCGAAATGGGTCTTCCCAAATGCGAATTAAAACCGCTGAGGCTTGTGACCCCACACGTGCCTAAAAGTAGTAAAAGTCTGTATAGTAGTATTTTAAAAGACCCTACTGTTTTGATGTGGATATACCAGTATTTCAATAAAACAAACTCCAGAACTAACCTCACCACATCCAAGGGACACATTCCGGCCCTCTAAATTCTAAAGTCCACTTGCTGCAAGAGGTATTGTCGAACCCACACGTCGGATATTTACTTATCATATTCTCGAAATGTTTCACCATGGGCATGGTAAACCACCCAGGATGCACGTTATTCCACAAGCATGAAGCATGGAACTAAAGAGCTTTTGCGTGTTAAAGGATCATCAATGTTACTTCACACATTTCCGGGTGGACAATAAATTCTGGATTGCCTTTTTCAGCTTTAGGAGAACAGTGAAAAAAAAAAATCAAGCTTTGGTCTCCATTCACGAATGCTACCAGCCTCAAAAGTACATGTGCATTGTAATAAATTTTCCTAAAAAGTGCAAGTGAGGTGAATGACTACGCAACATCATTCGTATAACGAGCACGGGGAAAAAAAATCAAAAAAAAAAATCATAAAAGGCGACAATTTCCTCGTAACACGCGAGCTAAAAATACTGCAAGGCAAAAGTTTTCATGAACGCATCACCGAAGTAACAAGACCCGGAGGAAAATTCAATTACTGTTTTTCCTCTCCCTTCTCTGACTGCATATTAAACTTTGATATGGAAATATGACAAATTAAAATACAGTATTTGGTTTTCAGAATTTTGCAGTATTCGAACTTGTTCACGTTCACACGGAATAGGCAGCCATCGAAGGGACCTACAGACACAGCTCTATTCTGATTAAATTACAACACTTAGCCATTTAAATCACTTATTATATAAGAGCAACGCAATGTTAGCAAGTCACAATGGCTAAAATCGGATGTTGGTCAAAATGACGTACGTGCTATGCACATACCATAGGCATAAATCGACAGAGGTCAGGTTTCACTTAGCCATTTAAATCACTTATTGAATAAGAGAAACCCAATGTTAGCAAGTCGCCCCGACAATGGCTAAAATCGGATGTTGGTCAAAATGACGTACGTGCCATGCACATGCCATAGGCATAAATCGACGGAGGTCAGGTTTTTTTTAACTTCAGTCGCATTCGCGCATCCTATTTGGAGCTGGAGCTTCGGCGATGTGACCAAAACTTTAATGTTGAGTTTTTTTTTTTTTTGGTGGTAAATTACATCTTCAACATGGACAACGTAAAATGGTGTAAATCAGTATATAAACGTCCGTGATCAAAGACCAAGAGCAGAAAAAAAAAAAAAAACACAGCTAGAGCTTTGCATAGGACATCCCAAAATTTTGAAGAAAAGGTAGAAAACTGATTCTTCTAGGTTTCTTAGTTCATCACAAAAAAGTGACTGCAGTAACGAAGATGTCTGCCAGTGTGCCCACGCAAAGCTTGATGAATCATCGCAAGGGCGGAATATCCCCAAATCTGTCAGAAATGCGAGTCAGTGAGTTTAATCTTGGAGATTTAAAGGAGTGTACAGAGAGTGGGGGTATGGGTGAGTTATCAGTTCAGGATAAAAAAGAGCACACTGTCATTTGAATCTATTGCTTGCTGGAATGCAGTTATCATCAGCTCTTAGGACCAATAACTGAATATTGTGAAGACGTAGATCAAGTTAACTTTGCAAATCTTACCCACTGACATTTTACACAACTATCACGCAAGGTCTGGTCAATGAGAGTAAAAAACATAAACTGTGCTTGCAAAAACAAAATTGTGCTTGCTGCCTTCTACATGTTTAATTTGTTTATATACATATTAGTCCCCCAAAACCACAACAACCCAAAACGCTTGTCATGTCTTACCGTTTTTCTTGAATGTGCCATGAAGCAACATAACACACAACTGTTCTGTGGTCTATTGTTAAGATCAACAGTTGGGTCAATAAAGCATTCTACCTGTGGTTAGTATATGTGTAGAAACAAAACTACCTACCACCCTGCTCATCCAGCATAACAAGAGTTTTCACTCCTACATCTTGAGACTGAAATGAAAGAAAAACACAAACACGAACATGCATACAATCTCAACATCTAGAAAGTAATAAAAGTGCATGCAATACAAATGATAGAATGAACGACAGATATGAACAGAGGTATGGCCGAGTGCATAATAGAGTTAACCACCCTTTGCAAACTCACCGGAAGTTAGAAACACGCAAGAGAAATAATAGCTATCAATATGCCGTTAGCTTATGTAGGGCAAAGAGTCACCCCTGCTTACAGTCAGCAAGTGAATTAATAATCTTCACATGCACTCGGCCAAATGAATTTAAAAAGGAAAAAAAAATCATAACTACACTACATGTACCAAGTAAATACATCGACCACTATCACACATCAAGATAATAATAGAGCTAAGTACACACTATATACTACAATAAACAACAGAAACAGACGCTGGATGTAGTAAAAGAGTACAACATCTGGTTCACAGGGCAACAACAACTAAAACAAAAGTGCATTCACAATAATATCTCTCCTAATTGGACGGGAAGGTCACTCTGCGAGTCTTAAAACATCAATAAACAATGCCGATGACGCACAAGTGGGTGGGCGTAATGGGATGATTGACAGACAACTGTGTTTGTTTTTGTTTTGTCCATGTCAGAAGCGTCCAGGTCAAGGCAAGCCACTCATGATGCTCGAGCTTTTAATTTCCTCTCTCAAATGTCCGACTTTAGCAAACAAACGAATGTCGAAAAAACAACACTTTGACAAGAGATGGGGACTGAGGCACACTCAATTCCAAAGATAGCAACTTTCTGATAGCTAATCAGAAGGCAATGACATCAAACTAATCACAGATTATGTTACAGGAAGCTAACTTTATCAGACCGTCATGCAACTAGACTGAGGAAGATGGGCAGGCAACTTGTCCAAGAATTAAAGGACAGAAGCGACATTTAACTATGTGTATATAAAAATGAAACTATGTGGCTGGATTGTGGGTTTGTTTGGATCATAACTTTACATCCCTTAATCTAGGTATCTCAGATTTGGCAGCTCATGAGCAAATAACAACAACAAAAAAAAAGGATCGCTGAGACAAGTATCCTTGGCTCCAGGGATTTTGAGAGGCTCTAGCTAGGGATTGAAAGTTTTGAAGCCCATATGATGGGCTGGCTGACAACGCATGATTGCCAGTCGAGTGATGCATAATACACCAACCAACATTTGGAACGTTGGCCTTATGAGGCCAAATTTCTCCACAGCTTTGGCCCACACCTTCTGCAGTGTCGCCGCTGGGGCTATTTATATACTTCGTGCTCATGCCGAATGTGAGAGCAGGAGATGTTGCTGCTGCTGTGCCAATCATTATCACTGATGCTGCTCTGCTTCTTTAAGCTATCTTTAACTCGCCTCCAATAAATAATGACATACTGACTCGCCTGGTGGGTGGCGGGGGTTGACAACGAAATCTGATTGTACTTCCTGTTAGCTATTTTGGTCCTTTGCCACCATCTCATTAAATTCTGATCCTTGTTAATGAAACCTAATGAGTCCAAGACGTCAACAGATAACTGAATGGACCAATTACAGTGCTTGAAATTATGACGAGGTCACCTCGCGACTTACTACAGCTATCCCCAGTTAGATGGACTAGATTTAAACAGTGCTCGGAACGATAGATTCCTCAACAACAAATGACGCTTTTCCCAATGACGTGAGCTTAACGGATAACTCGAAATCATGAGAGTCCTCAACGACTGAACGCATTATCTAATATCACATGATTTATACAGTTCTCGAAACGACGGGGACACTCCCGTGACAAGAGGCGTTATATGGACCAAATGGTGCTCGAACGGACAAGCTTCATCAGTGACAAAATAATATAAGTTGATTGCTCTGCTCTTCCGGGAGACATGTTTGTTTCCGCTTTCAGAAATGCTTAAAAAAAGGAGCGAGGCCTGATTTTCACGATTCTGACTTCTACATGCTACTACCAAATCCCTCACTCGCCTGTTGATTAGATACACATTGGTGCAAAAAGGTTTACGGATGAGCTGATTGTCATAAATAAGTAGATCCTAATCGTTGGCTTTAAGCATGCGTAGCAAGGTTTTCAAAAAGTATGAGACGTGTCCCAAATCAGAAATTAAAGAAAAAAAAAAAAAACCCAAAAAAACCCACTGGAATGAGAATCAGGCGGATTTCAAAATAATACGTAATAACCATAGACTTACAATTCGGAAGTAAGTAAGTGGATTTACTTCCTTTCATTTTATTTTCTGACTGAGAAGGAAAAGGAAATGCACATACACGTCGGTCAAAACATAGCACGCTTTCTTTACGAAATAAATCAACACCAAGTATTTCTGATCTAGATTTTAGTTTACTCAACTTCTCGTTTGCTTACGTGATTTCTCTTTTATACAACAAGCCAACGGTCATTTGGTGCTGAGGAAAGGGCATGGCGACAAAAAGTAAAGAGTGGAAGAGCATCTCTAATGTGAAACAGTATTATTTTAGAATGAATACACTGGGTCTATCCATATCCTGGAAATGACGTCTTTTACGCGACGCAATGACATCGATATTCCTTCACCTCAAAACTACCCTAAGTAAGTTAAGTGATGCAATGTCGACCCAGCTGTAGAGCCTGTCCGAAGTCCAGTGCTTGGCGTCTGTTGGTGACACTACGATCCACCAGTTCTAATAGCAAAAATAGCAAGATGACGCCACAAGCATCATTATGACTGCCATAACGGCTGGGGCAAAAAAATTAAAAAAGGCCATTCACGCCAAGATGACGCAATGGCGTCTCTAAAAAGAGATCTAAAACCTCGCAAGTCGTTTAAAAAAAAAAATAGTGAGGCTGAAAGGAGAATGATTGTCCTTCCGGCATTTGAAACCCTGACACTGAATCCAGTGTGCAAGAATTATAGGGTGACGTCATGAGTATCTCCATGACTGCCATCACGGCTGCGCATAACAACGAGCTGTCCATGATAAAAAATAAGGCATACCGTCACGAAACTGAGCAACGGCACCTCAAAATCTAGCAAGTCATGGCCAACAAAGGGATTCTGAGGGAGAGGGATGAGAGGAAAAGACTCCTAAAACTCTCCGAAAATTCAAACTGTGGTCTTCGGACCTAATGACCATTAACTGCAATTGGTCGCTCCATTTTCCGAGCTCTGATCCGCTCGCCAGCGTGTAAAACTCTTCAACAGCCCTTGAGCAGTGGATATCATTCGGAGGTCACGGTGAGTTGAGAATGCATCCTCCTCTCATCCTCCCGTCATCCCTTATTGATCCTCCCCTTGACCGAAAGGGTATAGGGTTTAAAGACGAGCCGCCAGTATCTATCTTATGAGCTTAACTGTCCTTCCCCTCACCTAATTGTCCTTTCCTTCTCCCCAACCCTTCTTCCTCGCAGTTGATTGGCTAGAACTGAGAAATATAACACAGAAAACGGTTCTGGAGGTCAGAATTTAAAAATATAAAAAAAAAAGGAAGATGAAATTCAGAAAGGGGCCCGGGCAGGGGTGGAGGAGCAGGGCGTAACAGCGAGAGCAGAAAAACTGTTTAAGCTGACAGGCTGTGCATTCCAATTCTGGATTCAACATCAAAATATTCCAGCCCACTAATTTTCCTCATCTGAGGACATGATTACTCGATACATTGTAACTGTTTGTTTTCCTTTAATGTGCTTTTCCCTTAGGGGTGAGAGAGAGAGGGAGGGAGACAGAGAAATAAAAAGGAGAAGGATGGGGGAGGGTTAATAGCACAATGATCATAGAGATACAAATGAACTGACAGACAAGAATCCGTCGTTTTTCATTTTCTTTTTTCTTGTGTAAGGTAGGAAGAGAGAGAGAGAGAGAGAGAGAGAGAGAGAGAGAGAGAGAGA
>JAWQUT010000214.1:874645-886495 GCA_033807755.1 Ellobium chinense
TGTTCCATCCTTTTACGGAATTTTTTTTCTTTTATGAAAATACACGTAGATGTACGTTGTGCGGGTGTGTCTGTATGTACTCTATGCAGGATCCCTAATAATAATAATAATAATAAACAACGGTAACAATATCCATGCACATATTGATGTGTGCGTTTGCAAATATGTGTGCGCGTGTGTGTATGTGTGCGTGTACGCGTCCTACTTTCAACGAATTGCAATCGATATAACATGTCAAGATAACATAAATCTGTTTAGATAGAATTTTCGCTTCACTGCTGAGAAGCTCTAATGCCTCAACAGTATCCTGGCCCTCCAAACTTGAAAGCAGTCAATGCGACGATCTGACCAAGAAAACCAAAACAACCTGATATAATATAGATGATCACACAATTTACCGCGTAAAACGAACCCTTGTCGAAAATAACAGTTGTAATCATATTTCCCCATTACAAAGCTGCGCTATCCGATCAGTACCGAGGAAACACAAGCTCAGCCTACAAATGGCCCTAGACACTGCCTTGACCCATATAAATGTGATTGCATATCTCAAATACCTGTGGCAGTATGGACAATCCTTACGTTGGTTAACCACGGGAAACTTCCAAAATATTAGTTGTATTCACTGGAGTTAACGCAGTATGTTAATTAACGTGTGGCTTATGCATACGGCCACAGTATTATTTCGATTTCCTTTGCGTAACACTGGGAGAGACAGTAAACTTGTGATGTGCAATGTTGTTATGCACTATCAAATGCTTTACTTGTGAGGGTCAGATAAACAGCGCTCCTTGATGTGAACTGGGCGATTGAATTCAGATTAATTCATAGAGTTCCATCATGCCTCTTTTCATCTTTCTTACATGAAGGCGAGCCTGTAACAGAAGGGTCTTGAAGTGACTCAGCGAAGCTTTAGCGATGCCATATCCAAAATAAGCAATGCAACGTGTTAAATGTATACACCGATTACTCTAAATCTGTGCAATTTCCTTTTTCCTGTACTTTTTTTTCTTTCTGATCACAAGAGCGTGGGTAGCGTTGGCTGACTTAAAAAAAACCAAAAACTAGTGAGATCCATGGCAACAGGAAAGAGCTGCTAGCAGCGAGAATTATTAAGGACCAGATATATTAAGCCGCTCATTCCCTAGGGAGACCTTTGCAACCGAATATCCGCTCCGCTGAGCAAAAAAAAAGATCAGAGTAATACGTATTCTGCGCGGGGATGAAATATGAAGTTTTACCTTTTTTTTTTGTTGAAAACATCGTATTGTGGTACAGTCGATTTGACTTGATCGCAGCTTCTCAGAGGCATGGAACATGTTGCGATTACAGAGAGTTGCGTTTAGCGCTCACTTATATACGGATAATACAAGTGTTTTATCTTAAAAGGTTATGATTACGCAGAAGCACTGATTAAGTGGACCGACTGCATAACAGAATGGTGAACAAGGAAAAGTGTGTGTATGTCCACCTTCGTCTCAGCCAAAACCTTGAATGGAATTGTTTCATCAGCGCATGAAGCAGAACAAATGATTTCATAGGTACCTTAGATCTAAGCCCATAATGTTCCATTCCGTAACTTCAAGCAGATACATTAATATTACCATTCGAATCGTTTTCATTTCGCTGATGTCACATACTGAGTGGACACTTCTTATGTGGAAAGTAGATTAGGTTGTTTTAACAAGCTTACCCGGGGATCGCTGCCAGGGTGATGTCTGCTGAAAGCATACTACGAAAATATATATGGGGCAAATGTAAATGCGCGCAAAGAGGTTCCGCATCGTTCTTCCAACATATTTAGTTTAACTCTTCAGAGATGCTTCCCATTGAAATATCCAAATTACGGAGGAAGTGACGTCTTTTTGTGTGTAGATGCCTCGTTTGCCGAAACGCTAAAAATACACTGTTTGCAGCTGCTGAGCCACGATCTATAAGAAATCTTAAATATCATTAGAGATCTTCAATCTCAGATGATTCTATGTACTTCCACTGACCAAAAAGCCATAGAATTTGATATTTTTGTGATTTCGAGTGAGTGAGGGAGGAAATATTCTCTTTATATTACACAGCAGGATCTCACTAGACTTCCAACCACGTGTACTCGGAACATCCATCTAGCCTTTATGAAGTGGTGAAAGCTATTCGGATGCCAGTGATACCGCGTGTTAAATGGCAGACGCATTAATTATATGCTCTTGAGGGAGTTAAGAAAATTATTGAGTGACTTGTCTGCTGGGATAACATACAATTGTGAAATCGCGTAATTCGGCACTGCTTGTGGATCTGTGACACATAAACCTCAATTATTATTATATAATACGCTTGTCATTATCATCATTCTCACTCTCTGCCCGTCCCTTCTTCTCCTCTGCCAACAACTTCCTTCTGTCACCACTGCGGCCAGAGGGCCAAAAGTTTAAGCTGGCGGTGACGCACAGCGCTACAGGAGTCGTGCCATAAATATCCTTGGTTCGTGATGGCGCTCCAACTTGTCACACACCCACGCCTCGATAAGCCACTGTTTTGGTCATTATCAGCTCATCATCGCTTCTCAAGCTGCTGGAGGTCCTGGCCCCAACTTCAGGGAAAAGTGCGCCGAGGTTGACAGACAACAAAAGACTGGCTCATCAAGGTCCCTATGTTACGAATACTGCTAATTCACTGTTTTGTAATAATAATATGGATGTGGAGCTGGCGAGTTGGGAATGCGGACGGGAAGGGACAGCTGACTAATGCGGACGGGAAGGGACAGCTGACTAACAACGTGGATGTTTTCAACAAAAGTAATTTCACTCGACTGCATTAGTTTAAGGCTAGAGTTACTCCGCGTATTACAACAATATGCTCAGATATTACTCATATTATGTGTGTCATCTCCACTCTCTTATTCCAATTAATCGTGGACACCGCACCAGAAATTTAATCTAAGGGTGGAGATCAGATAGAGCATGGTGTAGATGGTTTATGGGAAATAAGACGGTACCTTCGCGAGAATGAATTACACTTTTTCCGTGATCCCGAGGAAGGGCGATTAAGCGGAGTCGACTGTATATCGCAGCTCGATCGTTTCTGGTCTGGAAGTTCTCTTAATCCATGCGGAGCCCTGAAAATAATATCGCGCTGAGACTCTGATTCCAAGACAGCAAGACTGTAGCACCAGTCACGTAGTGTCGAAGCTTGACAGCTCTGAGCTCCTGTGATCTTATGCTTGCACGTGTCTTTTGTAAACTGGGAATTGTGAAAGGGGGATTGGAAGGCTGCTATATCTAATTATAAAAGCAGCTGCCCAATATCTCCCTACCATCACAAGAACTCACTGGACATTCTGCAAGTAATGCAGCAAGTCCAACTCCCTCTAAATTAGTCTCATACCTGAAACTCTAAGCCAATCTCTGTGATAGATTAAAAGAAAAAAAAAGGGCTGCACGAAATAAACAACCACATTAATCAATGAGTGTCAATCGTTGTCCATTATTTCAAACCACTGACCTTTACAACTTCACAATTTCTCCCCGGCGGAAGCTTCGGCGATGCATCCTTCTACCCATTAATCTTGCGGTAGGAAATAGTGGCTTGTTTACATCCTTTTCACTGGCCTTCGAAATATCTCACGGGATGTATTCTGTCATGCATAATTTACTATCTCATTAGTGTTTAAAGACATGTTTTCGTCATTTCTGCTTCTGTTTCCTGGGTGCGATAATAGTAACGTCTATCTAAACAGAGAGACTGACTACATGTATCTGTCTTGTGGCGGCCTGCTTCCTATTTGTTTCCATGAATACTGCTATCATTATCATCATTACTACTATTATTTACAAAACATTAAGCCGCACTGGATATAAATGAGTACATAAAGAAAACTGTAATTTAACAAATGTAAAATATAAATTATCGGACTGGCGTCCTTCTCTAGATGCAAAAACAAACCAAAAAAAAAACCCCAAATGAACTAAGAATAATACCATTTTATTCCTCCACGGTTAATTAATTGTCCATAAAGTACTATTGTTTCAACATTGGTTTGCCACCACTGAAACTTGGCTGTGCTGATGTGCAATGCCAAGAGTTTTTGTTACCTTCATTAGACTGTTTGGTGTTTACCAATGCTACAGCGTATTAAAGATTTTGGCATTGAGCTTACAGGACTGAACGGCAAAATACATAAAACTAACCTCCTAGCAATTACTGTCAACTATACACTCAATCGCAACTACTCGTCGGCATAGATAAAGCTGCTATTAAAAGGTCGGCATAGATAAAGCTGCTATTAAAAGAGGTCGCAATTCAGCGATTTTTATGTAGACAGTATAGTGCTCTATTATCTGAGAAAATACTGCCATTATACGAGAGCTCCAATCAAAGTGGCTGCCATTAATTGTGGACTGTATCGACTGTATCTGATACAGCACATATTCCGCTCCTCAAGTAAGATAATCGGAATGGTCGCAAGCACATGCCTGAAAACATCAAGAAACATCAGTTTCTAAAAGTAAGATATCAGTGAGTACACTCCAGGCAGCCGACACTTTCAAAGCTCACTGGAGTAATGTTTTGATTTGCATCTGATATACTACATAACTTGTGAGGTTTTCCAGTTTTAGCATCAAGTACTTTTAACTACCTGTCCTCTCCTTTCCTCATGTAGGTATACCATACACTTATACTACTATAACTTGTGTTCACCATCAATACTAACACGATGCGTGCAAACCAAAGAAGCACAACCCATGGAACCACGAAATCACGGAGGATACGACATTCATGCAAAAGGGGAAATAAAGCACATGGAAACTTCTAATCGATGTGTGAAAGCACACTCGCTATCCACAGATGACATTCACAAACAATACAACATCGAGAGATATACAGTGAGAATATGGTGAGTGAATGGCGAATGCCATTCTTGCATGCAACAGAAACCAGCAAAATAAAAGGAAGCCGTGGTTCAGAAAATGACATCTTCCACAGAACATCTGAGGTGACGACACCAAAGAAGGAACACACTCAAGGGCAGACAATCTGCCAGACAACGCCCAGAATACCGGCTTACCTCCCTGCTCGTCCAACATCACAAGGGTCTTAATCCCAGCTTCTTTACTCTAATACAGAGTTATGAAGAAAAATCGTCAGCATGAGTGTTCCCACCTTGCACATCCCGCCCATGACTCTCAAACAAACAAAGTAACAGACAAGAACAGCACTGACCAACAACATTACAGCGGTAGCCTCAACCAGGGTTCATATCCTGTTTGAAAATTATTTTCAAGGAGAATTCCAGGAGAATATTAAAATCTTTCCGAAAGGCTTACACATTGATTTTGGGATCGATTCTTGTCACAATGTCGGTAGGGGAAAAAAACCCAAAAAACACCAAAACATGGATTTTTTATGGCCGTAATTTTTCCAGGTAATTCCCGGAAGAAATTACAAATTTCAAAAAAATATTCCATGATGTTGTGTCTTTAGAAAATAATTCCAGGAGTTTCTGACATTCCAGGAGGGGGTATGAATCCTTATATAGCTGCACCAAATAAGCAGCTTCACAATATAACGGCGATAAATCACATATTCTGAGAGAATCCCTATAACAGCTGAAGACTGGTTTTTCAAAATTGGGTGGGTCCCTCTGAAATGCTCTTGTGATGAGAAAAGCATTAAATAACGTAGAGCTATGGGTGACCACCCTTAACATATATTTATACTGATATAAAGTTTGAAGAAATTCAAGTTTCAGGTTAGTCCACTGGAATTCGAATTCTTTCGGTCCCACTGTTTATTGCTGCTCCATTCCCCCCGCTTCCTTCCCAACTATCGTCCTATCGAGTCTTGAAAAACCACTCTTCAAAGTGTACATTCACTAGACCGTAACGACCATACCCAAAGTCGCCGCAACACACGAGTCCAGCGGCTCAGGGGCCCCTTCCAAAAAAAACAAAAAACCCCCAAAACCTTGCCAATGTCTTTGAACTGCTCAGAATGGTGACCCCGAAGATGTGGCTACGCCCTGGACGAGTATTTCGAAATGACTCAGTTCATACAATAACACACTAACAAGAATTAAACGACAAGACTGACAGTTCAACTTATAATCTTCACCTCTTCCCCCACCCCTTGCGGCAAAAATGAAGTAGACGACTTATTCTGATAAATTTTGAAGAAAAGCTTTAGAGTTAAATTAAATACAAATTACTCGCCTAGTGCATGTCGTCTGTGTTGACTATGAGGTTGTATACTCCTCTTTACAAGTGCCCCATTCCATCGTTACCCTTGGAAGCATGCCAAGAATCATGTCGTTTTATCAGAAAGGAGATGTGGATCAACAACAACTGTATGTTTGTCTATTTTTGCTGGTGGCACTCACAGATAGTGCACAAGATGATTAAAACAAGGCATAGAAATGTTTTGTGTTTTTCGTTATGCCTAAAGCCTACTAGAGAAGGCGAACGAAGGAAGGTCTTTTCTGGGGGATTTATATTTGCGTATGTGAATGAGAGAGGAAGAAGAAGATATTGAGAGATATAGGTCGTGTCCTCCTCCATATAACTGGCTCTGGATAATTTAAAAGCTCATCTGGGCTTTGATAATTTTCATTCATATTTCAAATAATGGATATTTTGATATCAATTTTCCTACAGTAACGTTCCTAGTGACCGTTTACTAGCGATATAAAATCTATGCAATGTAACATACTTTTTATCGTGAAATATGGAAAAAAATTGCCCTCCGATGTGAAGCGTGTGACTGTATTCAACCAAAGAAATTTTGGTGTCCCATTATACCTTTCCTTTTATACCTCAGGCGGCCCCTTAAGCCGAACAATATACAACCTCATGCGCCACTACAGACCACTGTAAATAACACGGCCGTGCAATCAAGAGGTCATTTTTTGCAAAATGAGAAGAAAAAAAAATGATCGTTTTACATGGAGTTACTGCAAAAATGATAATAAGCTCATCGATCTTTCAGACTGTATTTTCAAATAGCAGGGAAACAGAAGCTAATCTATTCGTCAGTCGAAGTTAAATTCACAGTAATTTCTCATTGGCCACTTCACTGTTTTGATATGGAATGCTCATTTCATAAAACACACACCTAACCTCATACACACATATATGAAAGATGAACAAATCCATTGATTTCTTTCAAATCATAAAAACAGTTGAGAGGAAGAAATTAAAATGGACGTTGCTGCCAACTTCAATGGAGATTTCCCTAAGGAAATTAAAATTTTAATGAAAATATCAAAGAGAAAGTAAAAAGAATAAGGGAGGAAAATACTCACCTCCTCGCACATCGCCAGCATCCGCCTTGTGCTTTCCAAGGACTGAAAACACAGAAATAAAAACAAGTTATCAAAACATAAGAATTGATGCACTATAAACAATACAATTTATTGCATATACCTAACAAAATGGATATCAACAGGGCATTAAGGAGAGTGTGAGACTGTTGCATGCTGCGTTATTTTGGGTTAAATAAATAAATAAATAAATACGACTTTATTTACCCAGTAGGGAAATTGGTTTACAATGTCATGCAGTGTTATACATCTCATTCATAATACAAACACATATAACAATACACATCATACATGTAAATACATAATATTACAAATGAAATACATAACAAAGTCATTGCTGGTCGCCAGCGGTGCAGCGCCCTGGACACTACAACGTACACAGCCCATCTGCGAGTCAAACACATAAACTTTAAACTTGAAAGTCTTCAGTTTCTGAGTACGACTCACAAACAGCACGGCCACGCTGCCTCCCCGTTATGAGTCATCACTACAAAGTGGGTATATTTACTGGATTTAAAAACGGATTTATATGGCAAAAAACATTACATAAATAAGCACTTTGGGCATCACATCATGTCATTTTAAAAAAAAATTGCCTGCAAAAGAAGAACTTGTCTATGTAGGCTGACTCAAACAAAATCATAAAACTTTCGCTGCACATTGTATATTCTTATTAAAAATGTGAAACATATGTAGTTTAAAATAATACGATTATCTTGTTGAAATATAACAGACATTAAATCAATGTAAAGAAAACTTTTCCTCTCTTGCCACAACTTACACTTCTACAAAAGAGCTGCAATTTGAACACCCTGTTCTGGTGGAGGGGAGAGAGAAGGGAAGACTGCCATAGGATGCATTATATACCAGCCGAGAGTTCAGACACCTAAACTGGTAAACCGCAACCGTTGATGGATAAAAGGAGCTATAATGCAATGACTATTTTTAATAACAGCATTTTGTTAGTATAAATTCATTTGCCAATCGCTTTAAGTCGGAGTTGCTCTTAGCATGGCTGTGGAATCTTCTCAGACAACCTTGTGTACATGCTGAAAATTGACATCTGGGCCTCACATCGTATCTCAATCCCGAGACCTTAAATGTGTGGAGACACTGGAAAAATACGGTCTCCTAAAAGATGACTGAAGATATCTCCACACTGAATTCACAAATTGCGCACGCAGTGCAAAAATATTGTCCCATGCACACTGGGTTGTGAACAGCATTTTTCTTAATACTGAACTGCTGTCTGGACTATCATATATTCAATGATATAACGGAAGTGAAAACAAGACTAATGCGCTGTTGCTTAAGACCAAGAACAAAATCAGCCTCTCTGATTAGTTTAATTTTGTCATATTTTCAGGGCTTCCATGCGTTTTCAACTTTCATTTAAAAAAAAAAAAATAAGAGCAGGTATTTTATCCCCTTGCATTTCCTGCATGAATTTTGATATTTTCAAACATTTTATTTACTTCTGAACAAATTAATGTAAGTGAATTTTATGCACGGAGTACTGCAAAACGGGATATGTTTATTTTTCATGAAGCTATTTCAGAAATACAATTTAACTTGACTTTATTCTAAAAGACCATTGCCCGTAAGCATAATTTTTACGTTATTAACGCACTGTGGTAACCACGGGAAACTCCCAAAACATTAGTAGTGTTCACCGTAGTTAACGCAATACGTTAGTTAACGTACGGATTATGCATACGGACACATGTGCAGTTGTTCATTCGCCCTTAGGCTTTGTCTTTACGTCATGACATGCGGCTGAACACACCATGAACATACAGATACCCCAAACTTTCATGTGTGAGTATTTTACATTGACTATCCGCAATTCAATCCTACAAATTTGCGAGGGGCAATAACAGGTTTTAGTTATAACAGGAAGAAGGATGTATGAGAAGCTGAAAGAGGAAAAGAGTTACACAAGCACGTGTTTCCGGCCTGGGAATGAGGTATTTTCAGACGGGTCAGTTACACCACGTGATCTAGGGATTGCTACGCTATTTTGATAAGTGACGAGTAATCATACATAAGCAGAGCATGTAAACAAACCAACGTGTGAGCAAGATTTCCTAGATCACGTGATGGAGCTGAAAATACCTAATTGGGAAGAAGCATTAGATGCACCAACATGTAAACGAGCTCCATGTAAGCCAATGTTTCAACAACAACAGCAACAGAATCCCTGGGGAGGCTTACTTGGAGAACTCTTTAAAGGGAGTCCCACACTGGGGATTGGAAAAGATGGGGGGCAGGAGTCTACAGATGCTTGAAGCTGTCACAACCAACATAACACACCGCAAACCAGAACTTTCTTCAGAGAAAAAACAACAACTTCGCATCCTCAACAGACCAGATGCGTCCTTCCAGACATATTTCCCTGGAGTCTGTCTGAGCTAATTACAACGAGGCAAATGGTATATTTGTTCTATATTTTATTTGTCACGCTCTATGCTGCAGCAGTCGTGAATGGTCACGTAAAGGAAATTAAAGACTTTGGAATATGTCGCGACAGAGGCAATGAAAAAGGCATAAAGGAAAAGGAAATAATCCCCATGCAGTCGCGCCTTTAAAATAGAGAAATTCAGCTTTCTGTCAGCACACACAACAACAACAAAAACGCCCAGAGTTGTTCTGTTGGACAGTATTATAACTCCATCATGGAAAACATCCACGAAGACTAACTTTTTCTCTTTCCGACACAAAGCCCTGAACGAAATACTATGCAAATTTTTTTGGCTTAATGCCCCTCTTTCCCTCCCCCGCGCTTTTTTTCTTTTTGCAAGAAAATAAAATAACTAGCCATGCAAATTAGACACCCACATTCATGCACCCCCCCCCCCCCNTTTTACACACACAAATCCAAACCAAACGAGTTTTCCCCCTTTTGGAAAGGTGTTTGGATGATGACAACCAGATTGATATCGCCAACAACCACGATGGCGCCAACTTTCTAACATTACGTCTAAACCAAACGGGTGGGGGTGGGGGGTGGGGAAGGGGTGAGAGGGAGGGACATGGAAGAGA
The DNA here is from genome assembly GCA_033807755.1 of Ellobium chinense. Taxonomy (NCBI): domain Eukaryota; kingdom Metazoa; phylum Mollusca; class Gastropoda; order Ellobiida; family Ellobiidae; genus Ellobium; species Ellobium chinense. Next base: position 884,994 of record JAWQUT010000214.1, read on the forward strand.
GAGGAAACCGTTAGAGAATAAATAAAAGGCCACTCAAACGTTATTAATATTCCCTCGACACATTTTCCATATTCCAATCTTAGCAAACTTAATCCTCATTCAGGGAACATGCTGGGAGACAAATAAGTGGCGATACTATCGGTACTCGGAGATTATGATATCGACATCAAAACTCCTGCCCTGATGTTTCGATATCATTTCGATACTGTCTATCTGAAGAGTGACAACCTGCCTGATCTGGACCGCCCAGCTTAGCATCAGCACCGAACGTATGGAAGGGTTTCGAACAGAAAGTATCGATGGGTATCGAAATGCCAGCCGTTGCTGACGATCAAAATTGAAATAGAACCGACACTTTCGATTCCTAGAGCAAGATGGCTGAGAATCGCAAAGCCTAAAAAATTTTGGTATCGACCCACCACTGGTAAAAAATTAATATGACAAAGGAGAATCACATCAACTGACACAGTGATCCTGATGGAAGGTCACGAGGCATGTCTAGCGGGGAGAAATATTTTTAAGGTTAGCGCTGAAATTGGCTGATGACCCAAGGGGATTCGTGACCCCATTTTCTCTTTTTCTTTCTGTTCCAAGAGGGTGGTTGTGGACTGGATCCCAAGCTCTGTCATCATTATCTGTTTATTGACGTTTCCGCCTCTCGAATCATGGAAATTTGCTGCTGCTCAACTCAACTGAAACACTCAATGAAATTCTATCCTTTAACGTACTTCATTATATCAGGGATTTTCCATGACATGATTCTCACCTCGATGGATTTTGTGCTCTTTCGCTCTTGAAATGGCGTAACACCAACGTTTCTCAATGAGCAAGGCTCAGCTGCGGGAATATCAGCTCACAGGCTGGGACTCACTGACATTAAATGTCATCCCTAGGTCTGCAGACTTTGTTCCTAGGAATACCGCATCTATGGAAATGATGCCATAATAGGAGATTCCGTTTCAGATGAGATTTCAGCGCTTTCCCAATGTGCTGCGTGTAGATGCGAAATGGATGCATTAATAGGTGCAACAGTGGATGCCGATTGAAGGACGCTCAGGGTCTGACACTTGTTCTTTTTTTCAAAATTTCTTTCGTCATGTCATGTTTTTCATGAGCTCATTAGCCTGTGCGTATAAATGGTTCATTATGTAGGAAACAGAACGTATGGATACGTCGGGAACTACAAGTTAAAGATAATTCCACGATAAACATGTAGGTTATACGTTACGAATGGTTTAAAGGCAAGTAAACACTAAACATTACTGGGCATCCCCATCATGGCATTATTTCTTTCTTTTCCCATATATATTTTTTACATCTCTCTCTATCCATATTTTTTTTTTACAATCTCCGTCCGCCGCCTCGCCCCTCCTCCCCCTTCCCCAGCCCTCGCTTTCTCCCGGAAGAAAAAATGTTTCAAAAAAATATCACCTAACACATTCAATACTGAATCTCCTATGTTCTGGCCTGCCCAGGCCCGTTTCCTGCGAAAGACTTTCCAT
>JAWQUT010000214.1:886555-924640 GCA_033807755.1 Ellobium chinense
CTTTTCTTTCTGTCTCTCCTTCTCGTCTCTCTCTTTCTCAAAAATATGAACGCACACACGCCCGGATGTACACAGGATCGGACACATCATACTGTGTTTCTTTGTTTCACTGCTTATTCCATTCCCCTCTTGGCCCCATTTGGCCTAATCAACACATGCTATTATTTCGTCCGAACCGAATCTTTCGTTTTGTCCCAAATCATTTATCCTATATAAACATTCTCTCTCTCTCTCTCCTCTCCCTCCCTCCCCTGGGTCAATCGACCAGTCAATCGAAGGAGTGTACACACAGACACGAGCACTGACGAGGCTGCACGACCGACCTTTCGTCTATGGGACCAAAGGGATTACCGCACGATGGAAGGGTCGTTTAGCTATGATGTATTGTTTGGTAAGTGGGAGGGACAGGCGGCCGCAGCCATCCTGACAGTAATTGGTGCCGAATATGAAACAGACAGAGGGACAGCATGCAAGCAGCGACCTGGAGGTGCAAATTAGCTCACTTACACGCCTGCCCCTGGCGTGCGCGGGCGAGAGATAAGTGAGCACTAACCTACTTGAGTCACTGTGGGAGTGCTCAGCACTAATATTTTTTTTTTTGTTTGGGTCATTCCCAAGAGTGATGTCCAAATTGGGGTAGATGAAAAGTTCTGACTGACCATCGACCACTACGGTGAGCCCCGACTGACTGAGACTCTTAAATCAGAATGTAGCTGAATGCTGATGTCTCACTACAATCAAAGGTAGCTTCCGATGAGCGGATCTAGAAGTCTGAAACGAGAAGCAACACTGGCTTCTGCAGTTTGACAATCTGTGGAGTAGACAGTTATTTAACAGCTGGCATACGGCTTTGATCAAGAGTATTTCAATGAACCGGAGCCAAACGTCTGTTTTGTGCCAAGCACATGATCACAACCAATTATTTGGTCATAGTAATGCTGTTGGAAAAAATCTCAACCCTTCCACCGAGGTAAACTTTTCAACTGAAAATTGATAAAAAAATATGTTTGTTTGTTACAGTTCTGATTTTAAAAAATCCTTAAATGTCATACCATCTTTTAACAATCGCTTTTCAGATGGCCATAAACCAATTTGAAACACGTGGCGAACAGAATGGGCAGAAAAAAAACCAACACCGACTCTCAGTGCTTGTACCTGTAAGGCATACCTTTACTTTGGTACTACCAAAACTACAAAGAAATCACTCTACTTCTGCGGCCAAATACTATTTCTTGGAGATCACCAAAATCAAATTTACTGGTCTTCACTGCGGCAACTTGGCGACATCTCGGTGGCCAAGTCTTCCCTAGATCAGAAGAAAATATCGCAAGGTTTGGAAGTGACCGCTTTGTTTGCTTGAAGAGCAAAGGACCTGAGACCAGTACGAAGATCGATAATGATTCCAGACACTGGGCACCAATTACGCCTTATTAACTTACACCCAAGAGCCGGGTATAAGATTATCGAATCCCTCAGAGTTCACAAGTTCGTTATATCATTAATTAGTTAACGTCCAAGAGTCACACACATTTTTGGCCTAAGGCGCACCCCCCTTCCCCATTCGTGTGCCCTTCATCCCTCTTGCATCCGTTCACGATTCCAAAGTGGAGGAAGAGAATGGAGTGGTATAGATCGACAAAGCCCAAGAGAGTACAGAGGGAGGTTGGAAGTCCCGACAGAGTACCCATAAAACTGGCAGAAATGTATACACTGAGAAAGTCAGGATACAATTTGCTTTGATACCTGATGTTCAAAGAAACTAAGTAGATGTATTATTTTTTTTTTTTTAATGCACACTTATTTCAAAATGAAGCGAATAAGTTTTGGTGCAAAACTCGAAACTGCACACCTACAAAGCCAAAATACTTTGTTTAATGACGACAAGTTAGCTCTCATACCAAATTTGAAAGCTATGAATTAAAGTACACCCACAAAGCCTAAATCCTTTATTTAATGACGACAAGTTAGCGTTCATGCCAGATTTAAAAGTTATGAATTAAAATACACCCACAAAGCCAGAATACTTTGTTTAATGACGACAAGTTACCCTCAAGCCAGATTTGAAAGTTATGAATTAAAGTACACCCACAAAGCCTAAATACTTTGTTTAATGATGACAAGTTAGCGCTCATGCCAACTTGAAAGTTGTGAAAAAAGTACCAATCGGAACTTTTATCGTTAGACATGCCACTTACAGACAGACAATTGTGCGAAAGTCGGTCCACATAACAAGAATAGTACTAAGCACAGAAAGCTGTTTCAGGAAAAGAAAAAAATTCGTGAAAACTGCCGGTGCCCCGTTTTGAGGTATTAATTGTAAGAGACAATTCTTTACGACATACAATGAATCTACCTCTCTGGTCCTGTGTTATGTCAAACCGCCCATCCCCAAACACTCTTGTCAAGGCCATAAGTCGATGAGAAAAAAGAACAAGCTATAGATGAGTAAATTTCGGTGGTAAAATCGATCGCATTAAGGGTGAGATGCTCTGACGGCATTCTTCCGAATCCACGAAGAGAAGTTTGGGACCGTTTATATCGCTGATTGAAATAGGTCACTAATAAATGCCATTTTCTCCTGCCTAAAGGGAACAAAAATTACCGCAGATTTTCTGACAACATGAGATGCAATGTCAGAGGATAAGGTGGTTTTTTTTTTTAAGTTTCAAAGCAGCAGAGAGGCCCCAGATGATCAAATCATGCGCAAAGAGCTCAGAGAATTACAATCGAATTACACTACAATAGTTTGGAAACAGCACACTTGGCCTTTAAAACTCCATGAAGGTCGTTCTACTTGAAAGAGCATTCTGTTTAAGTTAGGGATTGCAGTGCACTGCTATTTTGCCTACAGACATTTATACGACCACCCATAAATAACCCATCTTAAACTTTGGTGTTTTTTTTTTCCCCATGTCCTTTTTCGCAGTAGTCTACATAACGCAGAGCTCAGAAAGCCTAAACTTCGGCTGCATTTCCAGAGACAAGCAAATTCCCTCAAGAGTGACGTATCTGTAGACTCTCTCGGCATCTCGATATCTCAGGTTGTTAAGTCTCTTCAGTTTTCCTTCGCCCCCTCTCTTCGCTCTGAGGCCAACACTTCAGCCGGGAACTTAACTTATTAGCGATCATGGTGGATTACTGGCTTCTCGGAATTCAGATGTTTATTGAATTATTTACTCAGACACAGCAGGCCTACGCCGGAAACAAACTACAGGCCAGCTTAAGAACGAGCTGGTTGGCAGGTCTTCTGGGATTTGGCTTGGATCCTCATAGATGACAACGGACACATTCCGATGAAAGAAAAAAAAATACTGTTAAATTAACCGCCCTTGCCTGCATGAGCAAAAAGTGGAGGAGTGAGACAGAATGAGTGGATACGGCCGATTATTTCTTTTTGCTGCTCATTCGATAAATTTGTGGAGAGTGTCAAAAAGGATGGAAATGAAATACTCAATGACCACGGATGCCCGAGATAAAATTATCAATAATTACTCTTAAAAGGTCTTCTCAATACCTCTCAGTAAGGAGGTAAGTTATGATATAGTTTTTAGCAAAATTACTTTTGACCCCTTTCCCACTCCCCACCATTAAAATTAAGATAATATGCGCATTAGCAGCCAAGTTTATTCTCATGCCACCGTTTGCAACACCAGCAGATCTGTCCCAAAAATGGGAAAAGACAAATGGAGATAAAAATGAAAAAGGAGTATCACTGCCTCTCAGCTGAGACTATTGTTGATTTACCCTTACGTTGGAAATACCCTATACTCGCAACCTTATCTGCAGCTAATTAACAGACTATTTTGATAAAACGTTTATGATAAGACGAGGCCTTGGCGACTACCATCGCCTAAGGATGTCCTTGTTTACTGACAAACAGTCGTTGGTTTCTAAAATTGCTGAATGAGAAAAGAAATCCCTGGACTCGACAAGAGCAGCCGCTCACACTCAATACTGCCACGTCCAATCAACCACTATGACAACGACTCTTTATTGGCAGTCCTTTTACAAAGGAGTGTGCATAATGCTGGGCATTACAATGTCTATAGATAGAAAACCAAAGGACACACTGAGTCACATTCTTGCAGTTCTCAGGCAAACAATTTACTATATATGGTACAAATTCTGCTTATTTTCCGATCACTCTATAGTTTGTGCAAATAAAGAGTTCTTTTGTCTTACAGAAATTTGGACGGTTATAGAAGTTTTGCTTTACATAACTTCTTTTTGAGTCTGGCCGCTACATAAGGGCAAATAAATAGGTAGCAGAATTCATCACCTACTTCACTCTGGGAGAAACTATAGTTTCTTTCTACAAAAGCAAGTGACTACCGCCTCCCTATTTCATCTGTCGCACGGCAATCCGAGAGTCCATATTTTGTTACGTTAATAGCAAGGAGGCATGAAGGGGTGGCTGCGTTTCGAAATCTTTGGCACTTCATTACGAAATCTTGGGTTTCGATGGTCTCCAAATCATACCACCTAACCATTTCCTATAGTATGTAAATAATGATGATGTCCAATTAAACTTGTCCGGTAATTCTGAGACCAGGGGCGCATGCACAGTTTTCGTAGTTGGGAAAGAAGGGACCCATGTTCACAAGGCTTCTAAGGGTGTCACACGTGTTCACCCACATTTGTTCGATCTTTCCCCCTAACGCGACAACGTATTTATGAGGTACATTGGGCTTATCTGATAAACTTACATGAATGAATGTTTCCTACTTTCATTGCATGATTTATGCTGAAGAAGTAAGGATGCAAAAAGATAAAGCAATACGTCTGAAAATCCATCACCAGAGATTAGCCCATCTCCTTGTTGGACGGGAATATACATGACAGGAAGCGAAGGGGCCAGAGGGAAAATAAAAATGAAAATTGCAAGTAAACGAATGAATATCAAATCCCAGACACTCGTGAAAAAAAAGAAAGTACCGCACATGAAAGCTCGGAGGAGGCTATGGCTTGGCATAAGCAGTCAAAGTGGGATGAATGAATGAATGAATGAATGAATGAATGAATGAATGAATGAATGAATGAATGCGTCCATCAAACACACTTCAAACGGAAGTCGGAAAAGCCGGAGCATGTCTTGTTCAAATGCAAAGTGGCGCTGGGGACAAAATTAAAACCAAATGAAAACAGCACATCTCTGAAGGGAAAAGGAAAGAAAAGGGGGAGGGGGGAAGGAGGAGGAGGAGATGTCACGATAGCATCGAGACAATTAAAATATGATGGTGGTAACTGTCCAAATCATATGAACGTGTGAAAAAAAAAGGATGTTTTCATACGAAAAAGACAAAAGTGTTGAAATGATAATACACGATACACTCAGGCGCGCCTCTCTCCTCGTTATCTGCACTCATCAACCTTTGTCCCCGGACACACCGCAATCACCATAACTCTCATAAAGCATGGATCCGTACACCCTTTGAAAATCTCTACCACACACATCATCATTATCAGCAGCAGCAGCAATAATTATACGACATGTCATTAATTTAAGACACTACTGTCTTCAACGTTCACAACTGGAAATGAAACCTTATCCACATCAAAGGATGCACACGATATCAATGGACAGCAACCATGACAGCAAACATCAACGACGGCAACAATAACAGTGGGTGATCACAAGAGAAACTGAAAACATCAACAACAACAACAACAACAACAACAACAACAACAACAACAACAACAACAACAGAGTTGTATTTACTTCATTTGTGTTGTCTTCAATCTGCTGTCTGAGCAGGTCATCCTCTGTTGGTTCCCTTTCCACGTCATCAGTGGTAATATCTCCGTTTTGACTCATGATTGTAGAGTAAAGGCACCAGAAAACACGCCCTCCAACTCCTCTTCCCCTAAATTACCACAGTTTCTGCTATGTGCTCTCAATGTCTCTCAAAGAAAGGACAAAGACAGATCGCAGTTTCCACTTTCTCTTAATTCAACTTGTCTTATACACTTGTTCTGTGATGAAAATCCCCACTCAATTTTTTTTTTTTTGACAAAAAAAGAAACAGAAACTGCGGGTTGAACTTTTGATCTTCTGAGCAAGATCTCACTAGAACAACAGATTTCAATCAGTATCCATCCCGACAACGTTAGGCATGGTACCATAACACAAAAGGGCGTATTCTGAAGGTTGGATGACGTGTTAAGAGGGTCATGGCACACGGACACACTATGTGCTGCATTAATTTCATTCAACTTGGTGAGACCCACAACACAGGAAAGTACTGCACATGTTCACTTCTTGGGTCCTCAGGGTCTCGCTAATTTTACACTTCAGAACACGTTTCAGAGGCGTGAGACAAGAGCAACTGTTCTTGAAATCACAGAAATGATAAGCACAAAGTAGTTCTCGATTACTGAGCTGAAGTAAATACACATTAAATCAAGAGAAAGAAAAGATTCTGAAACCTCTTTAAGAGAAACAATGCTAGGCACAGGCACAACTGTGTTTCAGCATTTTAGTTATAACTTAGTGGCCAAGATCTTCGGTGCTTAAAAATCGTTTCTATTTTCCTTCTCTTCTATTCCAAGCCTATCCTTTCCATAATCATACACTGTCACAGAGCGTCTTTTATGGGAAAAGTTCTACTTATCAGCCAATACAGAAATAACTTCATTGAAATTCTACTCCATCTAAGTGCGCATTTTACTTAATCACAAGATTTTGGAGAGGTAAAGTGCTCCTTATTGAATCAAAACCAAAATAGTGTCCACGTTACTTATTCACAGAAAAACAACCCTATGACTTGGCACAAACATATTAAAAATGTATGATTAACCAAGGTATTTAAACCCGAAGCGATTGTAAGTCAGAATTGTCTGGTATTATGATGCCCCCCCCCCCCCAGTTATATGATGGCCGTGGGGTCTAATATCCAAAGATTTGCTGAACACAGCCATTGTTATTCCCCGTTTTAAAACAACTTGGAATCTGCTCATATTACTGCCTGTAGCAATATGATTCGTGTATCAGGCTTCTATGAATGTGGCTCTCCTGATCTAATTATTATTGATCAGCATGGGTGGCGCTGACGAAAAACAACAAGAACTAGATCTAAGCGCTTGATCAATTTCGTCGCACATAAAAAGCTTTCGCTAGGGTTACGTAAGCATCCAATCGGCAGCCATAGACAGAAACAAGCAAGAACTCACCGCATTGCCAGCGATAAAAATCGACGTTAACAGAGAAAGGGAAAAAAAAAAGGCCCTTATCTATAAATGCTTATCCAGTAAAGCGTCCTCATTTCTTGATAGATCACGACTGCTTGGAGCGCTAAGTTTTTGTTCGGTGCCAGTCTATCTATGCTGACTTACTAACCAATCCTGAGATCAACAAAGCAGTTATGATGGAGAACTTTGGACAGCTGTATTTCAACATGGTTAAAGATCAGGAACTAGGAAAAAAATCCTACCATGGCTAATGCGGTAAGTTTGCTTTGAGCTATAGGCACTTAATAAGATCGATTGATTTTACAGTTAAGTGATGCTGGCATTTGCTGTTAACGCTGTGAGCCAATTAGTTGTGAATAAATCTAAAGCAATAGTGAATGCCAGGCTGTTGCAACTGACCACAAGCGTTCTTTTGCATTTTTGGGCTTGCTCCGGTAAGACAGAATCTGGACAAAATGTGTATTAGGGAAAACGAGCCAACAGTTTTGGAAAAAAGCCTTGCAGCTACTACAGAATCAATTTTGTCGTGGATGGCGCCACACGTCCTTAGAGAATTTTATCTACCGTGGGGAATTAAAAATACGGTGTTTAAAAAAAAACAACCAAACATTACAGCATCAACGAAAACACGAAAAACTGAAATGTCTTGGCAGCGGCGCGTGTTATTTTCTTATTACAACAAACCACTGTTAAAGTATCGACGCAAACTCCTACCTGCACCTCAATCGTCAACTTTCCTCAAAAGAAACGCCCTTCTCTATATACACACACTTCAACTAACGAGGAAAAAGTTTGTGGCACCATTAACAATATGATGAAACATCGCCCATGGCAGAAATCTTCACTGAAGTAGATCACACCACACAAATGGGGATTACATCACAAAGCAAAAATCCATAAAGCCATCATCATCATCGGCAGCATCAGGCTTCTGGTTCGCGACGGAGAGTCACCGGAACATCCATGTTCGTTGTGGAAACAAGGTCCCGCCGCTCAGGCTAGGTGCTGATACAAATCGTGTACAGGCTTCGTCAATATGCGCGGCAAAAGGTGATTCAGGTGCAACAACTGCCTTTACCGGGCACCACCAGCAGCTCTGACTCGCGCGGGCTCCATTCGAACGTCATAGGTCATCGGTGAGTGCCAGGGTGGGGCACGTAACATCCTGCCATCCTCCAGGGGCACATGGATCACAATTTGCGAGCGTTGGAAATATATGATTAATTTTTCATGTTCAGTGCTCAGAGCCCCGGCTTGAGTGGCTATCATACAGCAAAAAGGGTGATCTCCTACCACCGGATTGTCTGATAGTAAAATCGATGTGATGCTGGCATGCGTTACCAATTGATTATTCAGCTTGCGGTGCCAATGAATAATTTGCCCCCAAACCTCAAGCTACCACACAGGCACCACCGTTGCAGCCGCCACTGTCCACAACGCCAGGAACATAATGCCAGTGGCTACAATACTGCTGCACATTTAGTCCTCACACGAGACGGCACTTCGGTAAGTCTCCTTGTTCTTTCCCCCGCTGTTCCCTGCCCTCCACGATGTCTTTGTTGGTTAGTCACATCCACACTAGGCCTATATATATATACACGCTGTTATGAATTATACATAAGGAACGGCTAACAAAGGCAAGAGAAGAAACGAAATGGTCAAACGTCACTGTATGTGAGCGCCCAAGATCAAACGCGTTTCATCAGCCAGTGCCAATATGACTCCTTAAACGCTGTTTGGCGGCGGTGTTACAAGCGCGACAAGGTACAGAGATGTGACAAAGGGATGAGTTGGAATAGCAAGAGTTTTGTGAGTGGGCGGTGAGGCAAGGTAAATGAGGGCGAGCTAGGGGCTGGGATTATCCTTAAGAGCCAGCACGCGGCACAAGATAATAAGCAAAGTGACGGGGGTGGTGAAAGTTAAAAGACTAGGAAACTGGCAGACGGATGTGGGGGGTAGGGTTGAGACTGAGGGATGCTAAGGGGCTGCTGCGCGATTACCGCCGTCGACGTTGTTGTCAAGGTGAGCTCTGCGCAGGCGATGCTAGCTGCTCACGGAAGGATGTATAAAATCCTGGAGAAAGCTGATGACAAAAGGCTTCGTGCGGGTGAGATATTAGAGACGGTGGATGGGCCGCGGGAAGGCGTCTTGACAACCACGTAATTAGACCGACGGCTATTTCAAGAAACACCCGCGCACTGGTGAAATGTGGGATATGGCAGCACAATGGATGATGCCTTTTGACATCTGGACGACCCACTGCACCTTTACAAAGGTAGGGAGCATAGTTTTTTTTGGATATAATACACTTGAGCTGCAAATTCGGAAGACATGAGATATAATGTCCCTGTAAGGGTAGCACTTACTACAGCCAAATATAATACATCTGTAAAAACTGGCAACAACAGTCCCTCCAAAAATGTTTAACAACCTAGGACTTTTACGTAATTGCATTATATTTTCTGACTGATTTTAAGCTATTTAAAGGACGCAACCCAATCTATGTATGTATAAGAACACTGGGTACGGGGCTGTATAGCCAAGGAATGATGATCCTTGATGTATATCGATCTCTTTTACTTTTATACAAGCCTAACACAAAGCTCGACCGCGAGGTGAAGTCTTGTAAGTGACACAAGTAAAATGTGTCCTATCCAGAGGTCTATATTTAGCGAGCAAATACGCAATCTGTTACATCAAAATACTGTAATGAGTCTACATTTGTTAAAAGACTAGTCAAATGTGTTACAGAATTACAATATTATTTTGCGCTACATGGCCATACTTAAACGCATAAAACCACACTATAACAAATAATATTAATGCCCATTTTCTTTGTTTCTAATTATATTGTGTCATTATTTCAGTCTAACTGTGAACGATAATATCCAAACATTTTTTTCTTCAGTACTTCTGCACATTTAGTCTTGAACGTCGCTGGAGTGACAGTTATGTTGAAAATAAAAATTTTAATATTCGGATAAATGTGATTTGTAGGATTATTTTTTTTTCAGCGCTGTCAGCTCATTAGGGATGTCTTTCATGCTAGACTAGTCTAGTGGCATATAAAAATCGATGCAAAATGTTCACTTAAATTTCTCTCCTCTCCAGCCACCCTTCTGACATCAATTTCATAATGTACCATTTCTGCTCATAAGAGTAATTTTATGTTTTTCTGGACCGATGATGAAACGCACCACCTCTTTATCGATACATCAATCATGCATTACTGTTTTATTTCGTACTTCCCCTCTGTCGACCATTTATTCCTCTCTCTATATCATGATACATCTTCCTCTTACCCTCAGTCATTATCCCTTCCATTATTTTCTTCCTCCAAGTACAATGTACGGGGTGCGATCCAAAAGTCAGTGGAGTGGGTTAATAAAAGCTCGTAGATTTACTCTAAATGTTATACTTCTCTATCGCCTACGATGTGATCGGCACAATATTTCAAGCCTTGCTGTCAGCCTAGTAGCACTCCTAGAGTTCTGTTTATGTCAGCCTATCAAGCACTGTCTGCAACGTGGCAAATATCTTTCTACAAGCTCAAATTTTCTTCCACACAAATGCATTTTCAACTCTGGAAAGTGGAAGAAATCACTGGGAGAAAAATCCGACCCATACTAGGATGGAAGACAATGGCAACAAATGACAAACACTGCCATATTCTCGGGGCGAAGTGCGCTAGGGCGTTGTGATGATGCAGCAGTCAGTCTTCACTGTACCACTTTATCGGTCATTTTACAACCTCATGCAACCGCCTCAGGACCTCTCACTGCCCATCTGATCTGCAGACAGCTCTGTTCGACGCCTTCCTCTGTGCAACAATGAAAATTCAGCTGAAGAGAAGCTGATTTGAACTGACAGATGACATATCTGCTGAACGGCAGATGGTACCTGACAGGCTGACATAACGATTCCCAATGATGCTTCTATGCAATCTGACTTCCAGTTAAGACTGTTTCGAAGGTGATAGAGGAATGTAACGTCTAAAGAAAGTCTACGAGCTTTTTTAGGCACAGTCCGAGAACTTTTGAATCACACCTTGTATGTTTATAGAATTGCACCCGATTTTACAATCTCTCATTTCGATGACACAGCGCTCATGCTCGTTCTGATTCGGTGTCACCATGGCCGCTATATCCGTTTCTATTACGATTCGTTTTCACAATTTTCCCATAAAATGTTATGTATGTACAAAGTTGGAACAACGAAAATAATTCAACATTCTCTTTGCCTTCTCTGAATAACTGCGTGCAAAACTACGAGCAAGTCAATGACTGCAGTGGGAGCGCTGCAGAATCCCTGATCTCTCTCTGTGAAAACAATGACACGGCTGCCTGGGAAATGTAAATAGGATATTGAAAAAAAAAAAGAAGGGGGGTGTGCGGAGGCAGATATGGCAAGTCTTCAGTTTTTGGCCACCACGATCGCTATCCCCTGATGATTTCGCATACATCGCAGCATTGGAAATATGACTTATGATGCCCTGCGCAGCTCTGCAAAGGGAGCCTCATGCCCCGCGGGTTCTGCCCCATCAACTGATCTCAGGGCAGTTTATGTGTCCCGACAGAAAATTGTATACCGGGGGAAATTAGACCCGCTTTGCCAACATTTACATTTGCATATATACAGCGCAAGCCGGTTAAACTGAAGCCGGTTAATCCGAAAAGCTACTTTATCCCAAAGATTTTCCAAGTCCCGCCGACTTCCACATATAATCTTTGTAAGCTCACTCCACTTTATCCGTTAACCTAAAAAAAAAAAAATAAATTAGAGAAACTTTCAACCAAAAATTTTCTATATTCTGTCATACGATACTTGCCCGTCACGACCCGATTCTCAGCGTTCAAACTGACCAATTGAGACAAATGATAATTATCAGAAGTATGACTGTATAGTGTGAGTGTTTTCTGAACGGAAAGTAGTAGTGTACATAACATGCCTTTACGCAGATGACAGTCGTGATAAGAAACAAGTAATGCCGTTCATTCATGCGACTTCGACACTTGAACGTGGCGTAACTGCACCTAATGAATGAGTCTTGTAATGCTGCCTTATTGAATGCACATCTTCCTTTTTCCAACAATCAATGGTAAGCTACTGATGCATAGTAATGTTCCTTCAAGTGATGCTGAAAGGCATCTCTCTCTTCCCCCTCCCCCCTCCCCGTCTTCTTTTCCCAACCGTGATTCTTTCACACAATGATATGTTTAATTATGTTTTTGGGTTCTTTTAAATTTTACACAATCCATTTTTTTAAGCACAATTGTTAGCACAGTAAAGATAACTGCTTTCATGCCATATTGAAGCATTACATGTTTCACATTCTGCCGAGCTTCTATTGTAAAACAGGCATCCCTTTTAATCCAAAATACAATTTGACCGGTATCTTCCATTTTGGTTTAACCGATTTCCAGTGTATACTCCTGCTAAGTGGGCTTAACAACTTACTGTTTGATTAAAACAAAGAAGGGTCCTCGACAACCTTGTTGCAAGTAACAATGTTATTGAATTCTGACGGCAAATTTCAAAACAATCATTCCTTCTCGTCCAGCAAAGCGATAGGGNAGAGAGAGAGAGAGAGAGAGAGAGAGAGAGAGATGAAAAACAAAAAAGAGAGCTACTTGATACAAGACGCTATTTTTTTCACTCTATTTGGTCTTACCTAACATTTATTTCATTACAACAACTGTTGTCGGTCATAGATGCGCTTTACCAAACCCGACGATGTCAGGTGGGTATGTAAGTATTATAAGATACCTTCATAAACAAACAATTACAACCCCATAAATGTTGACAAGTATTCGAGGAATTTCGGATTTTTGGGTTCATAGACACATGTAAACTGATGACGCAAAAGTGTGTAGGTGTGGATCGGATTTATATAATAAAGGACAAGGACGCAAAAAAAAAAAAAGAATTACGTGACACAAATTTAAAGCCAATGCTAATCCATTTTCAGCTGGAAACAGTATCATGACAATTTTCAGATTTTACAGAGTGGGACTGCTGCTTGTAATGAATCAAGTGTCACACAATTAAAACTCTTACTTGCAATATCAAGAACTGAGAAATGTGTTGGAAGAAAGTACAACCACATGTAACATGCAAACAGTGCTAGACGCATTATGGTAATAGAAGAAAGTGGTTCTTGGGGAGAGGGAAGGAGCTTAAGTGACTTATATATTGATATACTATTATCAAATCATCTAATGCCACAGGGTGATAATTGGAAACTTGCAGATATTGAAATGCCTTGGATTCTTCACATCTGACATCACAAATCAAGAAATGTTATGCAAAATTAATATATTGAAAGTTATTAAAACGTATTCCAACAACCAGACAGGCACACAGTAACAGTGGTGGAACTGCTGGGTGAAGATGATGATGATGAAGGACCTAAGGTCCGAAAATTTGGAACTTGGAATAAAATGTTAAATATTTACGCAAAGCTTACTCTGAGAGATTCTTCTCTTTTGCAAATGATGATAATAATAACGGTAATGATGGTGTGAGTAAGAAAAACCACAACTCTCAGTCTCAGGACACTGACACTCTCAGTGACAGCTGATATTTCAGCTACCAACTGAAAATTCACTCATGTGTTGCTTACTTCTAATGACAAAGGCCAGAGAGCTGAATTTTTTTTTTGTTAAAAGTATTGTGGGATGAAGCAGAGTTTGAAAATTTTGTCATTTTACAATACAAGTTTTGGACTAAAATCCCACCACTCAATGTCATCCCTGAAACCAAATTTTGCTTTTTTTTTTCTGGTTAAAATAACCCTATTAACATCTGGTTTGCAACAACATCTTTCACCAAGATCCCAGTCTCATTAATGGCAGTGAATTCTCTTTTTTTTTTTTTCTCAGCTAGGATTTCTCAATACCATTGACAGATTATAGGTTAGGCCTAACTGTGATTGTCCTTCTTAATTCTTGCCTACATGAACATGCTATACTATAACAAGGCCCAACTAAGTTATCCTGGCCCTTCCAAACAGTGGCATGCTATTTGATCAATTATGGCATAATAATTATGATACAATATTAATTTCTGAACTTATTTCCCCTCTATACCCAGGTTCATTATCTGAGATCCTGTTCTGGCCAAGATCCCATCTTTCTTGTCTCTCGAGCATCAGGATGTTAGCTATAGACTAGTGCAATAATAATAATGATGTTGTTGATGATGATGATAATGGAATAGTTTTGTTGCAGGAGATGGGACACTGATGGCATAGTGTTGCCATGAGTGATCACTGGGGAAATACTAGATACTCTCTAATGGCATTAAGTATATTTGGATGAGAAAAAAACCTTCCAAAAATGGGTGGCAAGCTTTAAATTTCTACTTTTGCAAACAGGCTTTAGGAAAACTGCCATTCTCTCTCAGTCACATGACAACAGAGCATACCAGGTGAGGACAGATAATATCAAGTTTTGCATTGATATTCTGTTCCATCATACATTAAGAGCAGACAGAAAGACACCAGAAATTTGAAAATTCCTTGCAACCATGTTTATACACACATCACACTGTTATTCTCTTTCATAAATTTTAATATGTTATGGACACGGGTTAGATTTCCCTAATTATGTTCTCAGCTGCTTAAGAAGTATATATTACCCATCCATAGAAGATATATTCTCAAGCCAGTCAATAAATCTTTACAGAAAAGGTGTGCAAAGAATCCACTGTATTATGTTATAGTGCAAGAGGAGCCCTTTGCTTCTACATGTTTAGACTTTCCAGTTGTTATGGCAGAATAACTTCAATAAGTCTCTTCATTAGTGGAGGTCTACGCAGTTTAGATTATGGTTCTGTTAAAGATGACAACAAGAATCTGACATTTTGCACATGAACATACAGCTGATCTATCTTTCTACCCCGAAACTGAGTATGAATATTCTTAGCCAAAGAACCTCTGACAATCACGTGTGTAAAAGACTAAAGGACCGCTTCACTAGCTCCTATACTTTTGTTTGGCTAAACTAGAAGAAGTGAAGCTTCATATATTTGTATATATATATTATATAAATGGAAAAAAGCAGCTGATACTTTGACTGAGAACAATATATGAACAAGTGCATTTTTCTGGAGACAAAAAGGGTGGCCACAAAGAGGAACAACAAGGGCCATGATCCATCAGTTGATGAATGTGATTATGAGTTACTTCCCATGCCAAGCCAAGGCCACTCATAAATCATTCAGGCTGTCTTTGAGCATCAGACACTTTGAAACTGCTAATAGGAAGGAGCAAGACTGTATACAATGACATGCCAATTCAGTAATCTTCTTACTCATGACAGACATACAGACAAAGAGAGATTTNGGGGGGGGGGGGGGGGGGGGGGAGGGGGGAAAGAAGGGAAGAACAAGACATACATAGAGGAAAGAAGGGAGAATAGACATAGAGAGCTAAGACACATCAGTTCACACTGGATTATTTCCCATGCCTTTTTTCAACTCACAATCAAGCCAGGCCCAGTTACCCAGCTCATATTTGGATTACTATCTTATCATGTTAAATCCACTCACACAATGTTTCATTTCTTTCTTTTTTTTTTAATGCAAATTCCGTAGGTTCCTTATCAAATTAATGCTGACTGAATTTCATATCATTATTGTTTCTTGAAACTCTGAGCTCTAATATTCATGCAAATTTCAACTGCATCGGAGGAGGCAATCTTTCACAAAAATTTCTGTAATAAGTTTATCTTGTAACACAATTAATCTATAGCACACAACTGTCTATTTGTTATGGGTGAGTGGGAGATAAACAGGTGTCCAAAGCTGAGATTATTGGGTCTAAAATGTTGATGCCATTCATTTTGTTTTAAACTTAGCTTAACATTTCAGCCTTTGAGAGATTTTATCATTTTGTTGAAATAGATCTATTCTAGAAGAACTCTGCATAACTGCATAAGATGTAATTCTTGAGAATGGTCCAAAACAATACTTTTGATGGACACTCAAGAAACAAACTGGCCAAAAAAATATGACAAGATTTCATTCAGACCCTGCTTTCCATGGAGTGTCTCTCATTGATCTCAAATAGCATTTTTGTGGGTGATAGCATTCTCTGGTTTGGGAAAATTCTCCTACGACTAGCATCCCTCATTATTGCAAAGCCTGGCTGAAAGCTCTGCTTCAGTTCCTTCCGCGTGCCTAAAGTTATGGAGTAACATAATGTTGTGATAAAAAAAGATTCTCTAAGATTCATCTTGCATAACAGGCCAATGCTCATACCTCAAAACCTGAGAGTTAATGAGCAACTAAGGAAAACTTGACAAGCAATGCAAAGCTCCCAAGACTGCGGTGGTTCCACTAGTTTCATTCTGAAAGCACTTTGGGCTGCATCTTCCCTGGTTCCTATCCTTCAACTCTCTGAATGATCAGAAGTATGACAATAACGTAGTGGCTGAACGGATGCACAAACCAAATACCCTGTCAGTTGTGGTTGGACCACCCCATCCTTATAGAGGAAGGCTGCTCTTCCATTTAAGTTTATGGTGCATTGCTGTGGTACACATTACCCATTTCTATTTTGCACACATTTCTACTTAATACATTTTGCATGCAAACATATGCACCAAAGTGCTAAATAATACCCTTTGCCCTATTGTGGGTGTTGCTCTTAGGAAAATTTTTTTCTCACAATGCAGATGTTCCTTCACCACGAGATCTGACACATGTCTAAGACACATTAATGCCTAGACTGACAGAGGAATTTTCAGTAGTTGTGTCGCATCAATAAGTTATGCAGATCCAAGGAAAAGAAATGTCTCTCAAAGGGATATAATGAAGATTGAACTAACAATAACAAAATGCCTCTGTCACTTTGTGCACTGATACATATGAGAAAACTTGTGATGAAGTAACAACTGTATTCTGAAATAAATATTTCCTAAGATCAACACCCACAACAGACAAAAAATGCACTGTTTAGCACTTTGGCATGCAATTCTTCAGCCAATATACAGAATTGAAAAATGCAGTGCGCACCATAGTAATATCTACAATAGAAAGGTGGTCTATTTAATGGAGAGGATATTCTCTCTGTAAAATATTTACCTCATCTGTCATCAGATTTGCCTGCATCTGAAGCTCCTGCAGCTCAGTGCGCATCTCATTGTCTTCTTTGTGATCTCCAGTCGACATGGTTGCTTGTTTGCTGTGAAGATCTGCTGCTGCAAATCAGTCTCAACAAAGGGGATGATTAATGATGATGGCTCTAAGATGCTGAGCTGGTAAGTTGTGATACCTGCATGAATGTATAGAAGACAAAAAAGAAAAAAAAAATTTAGTTTCTCATCCTGCTTTATTTTGGTCTTTTCAAACTAATTATATAACCCAAGACACAATTCTTCATCAAACTATTACCCTTCATGCCTTCCTAGCTGCTGTATAAGTCATCATCTTTATGACACGCTGTCCCATTGCAAAAATTGTCATTTTGGGGTTTCTGATTCTGAATATTTTGATTGCACATGTGAAGAAGTTACTCTGTTGTAAAAGATTTACCAAACTTTAGTCTATGTCTTGTAAAACAGAAATTTGTCAAACTGTCCTCTGTCCACATTTCCCTATCTGTTTCATGGCAAATTGTACTACTGCATTTAAAGTTAAACAGCTACCACTCCACCAATGTCCTCTCTACTGTCCCACAAACTGCACATCTGTTCCTTAGGGTACAATTCTCTAGTAAATGGGTCTGTTTTCTTTGTTCTCTTCTCAACTTATTTACCTGAAAGGTGCAATCTCTGCAATGTGGAGAATCTTATGGATTAAAATGGCCTCATTACTGACAATTTGCCATCTCTCAGCATGATGAATCATCTTCTCTAGTCTAGGGGATTCAGCTTACAAGATTTATTGAAACAAATGATACTGCAATGATCCTACTGTTATTATTTTCTAATTACAGATGAACAGGTATCATAACCATAAATAAATAAAAATATATGCACAAATATAATAAAATACTTGAGGTTAAAAAAATTCAGTAACTTTCAAATGATTTGATCTTAATATAAATGACTTTCCAGGGATAGGACAGTCTGCCATATGCCGACAAAGTGAAAGAAGAATAATATGACTAGCAAATAAAATATAATTAAAATTACAATAAGCGTTACATAATACTGGTACTGGTGCAATTAGTAAAATACATCACCATCAGTGTGCTGTGACTATTATGACTACACTGGTCATGGACCGGCCTAGACACCTCCCCCCACCCCCCCCTTCCTCACTGAGGGGATGGGGTGTTGTGTCTTCAGTTCACAAAGGGTGGACACTTAGGGTTAAGATATCAGTTGTATTCCAGCAGCATGACATGTACAGTTGAACCCGCTTAAGCGGGAAATGTGTAAGCAGGACGACCGCTTAAGTGAGACGAATGCCTGGGGGAACAGAATTTTTGCTATTTATACACGTGAGTGGGATGGTAACCTGCTAAAGCGAGACGACTTGGAGCCAGATCTCTGTAATATACACACTATTTTTGACAGGAATGCTGCAAACTGTCACTATCGTACTGTGTCTCAGTGCTTGTTTACCTTTGCCTATCAGATGAAATTCTGAGAGCTACAAAGAAGCTTGTACCGACGGTCCTGATTACCACCCCTTACGTTACATGAGAAGTGACTGACACTACCTCCCCATAGTCTTCTGTCAGGCAGTTGACCCTTTGGTGCATGAGTGGATGAATCAGAGCGGACATCCTAGCCGCTGGTCATTTAAGCATCAACGCATCAAGATTAAGTAAGCTCCGCCCCCTGTCAGCCACACTTTATCCTTTCTTCAGCTTGGGCAATGATTGACACTTAGAGCCTTACCTGCGCTATTGCACAACACTCGGCCGGGGTGTCGTTCACATAGGCATGACCATCATTCGTGTTGTGTAATGGCTTTTTGACACACGCGTCACACTCTGGCCAGATACGGAGCGAGAAGTCTGATGCTTATCTTTGGCCGTGTTTACAATCATGTAAATTTGAACCCAAATTAGCTTTGATCACTTGAATGAGGGGCGGCGAACATCTCGACTTCAGAAATAGCAGATCTCTCATATCTCTCCAGTTTTATTTTAACATGTCTTATTTCTATCCCTCTGCTGTAGACATGTCCTGGTCTTTAAAGAAATTTTTTTTAATTTTCAAAAGAGAGTGGTGAGAAAGCTTAGGTGCTTCTTTGAAGCCAACCAAAAATTCCGTTCCCAGCAAAGAATGACTAATAATATGCTCTGCAAATCTACTGAAAATGCAGCTAGACTGCAATAAGTATATTTTAAACAGTACAGATACAATTTAAATCTTACTCCGTTGTCACACCCCACTAGCAACAAGTAATGATTATCCCTGAACTTGAATGAAACGCACAAACTATCTAAGAAATCACCTTTTAATGGACAGCGGGACGCCTGCTTAAGGGGGATGATTCGTCGGGAACGGAGCCGTCCCGCTTAAGCGGGTTCCACTGTATTATCAATTTTAAAGCAGAAATGGTGCTGCTAGCAGTCTATTACTCTATCATCTATTCAGCTAGTATCTTTGGCTGTCACCATCTCACTTGGTTTATAAAAACATAGCCCTTCCAATCTCTTCTACAGGTATTTGCACAGATAAAAACCCATGGAAACAATAGTTGAAGTGCTTGTCTTCTTTTCTTCCCTATGGACTCAAACATGTAAATCTGTCTTACACTTGAGCCAACAAATCTCAGAAGTGACACTTTCGCAGTGAAATATTATAAATGCTGCAGTTGCATGGGAATCTAACCACTAAAAATACTAAACTAAAAAATTGTAACTTAAATATGGATACAACCAAGACAGTATATAACCACTACAGAGCAGCCTTCCTGAATCTAAACGCAATGAGGTTTCCCCATTACATAAAGATTACCACAACATAACTGTGAATTTTTAAGTGCAGTGGTTGCCGTCTTTAAGATTATGCTAAAGACACAAGCAACCACAGGATCTCCTGATGTTGTGAAACCCAAATTCTTCTAGAAGGGATGGGGAGAGCAAGGTGGAGCAAGACTCCCATAACTCTTTAATTTTACTAAGTGTCAGTCAGTACTTAGCCTATCTTACAAACAGCAATGTCTGCTTACATGAACTACTCTGTCCCACTATCTATAGAGTTTTCAAGAGAAAGGTAGGATGACAAATACACTGTACTAATAAATTATGGACATGACACTAGTTTTCACAACAGCCAACTTGTTTTGGTCTATCCAGCTTCTTTTTAACCTCTTTCAGACTCACAAAAACAGGAAGCTTATGAATCATAGCAGTTGGATTCAAGAGCCAGTTCATGATATGTCTGTGGTGATTTTATTTCTGAATTTTCATGAAAGACAAGGTAAGAAAACACTATTTACTTCAATCATAAATGTGACCTTAGATTGCCAAAAACTAATGCTATCACTATCATATAATACCAACAGTAAGCAAGATGTATATCAGCTCTCTCTCTCAGGAAAGCAGCATTATGTTCATGATACAAACAATTCATTCAGTCTTGGACTAGACTTTCAGGCTCTCTCTTGGGACAGCACCACT
Source organism: Ellobium chinense (assembly GCA_033807755.1). Classification (NCBI taxonomy): domain Eukaryota; kingdom Metazoa; phylum Mollusca; class Gastropoda; order Ellobiida; family Ellobiidae; genus Ellobium; species Ellobium chinense. The sequence goes on from JAWQUT010000214.1 coordinate 907,329, forward strand.
ATGATACAGTTCATTTTTAGTCATAGCAGAGTCCTTGAATTGGTGCTATCATGAGTCAATACATAAGAGAAGGCCGACTTTCAAGTCAGTGGCATCATATGAAAGATGGCTAAGAAAGTAAGAACATACTAAAGACTAAGACGAATAAGTTTATAATATAAGACATCACTTAAGTTGTCATAAGTCATAAGATTCCATTAAGTAGCAATGCAAATATCTCCCGCGGCGGCTAGACAATTTTCGCCCGATTCGCAAGCTTGTAGGCGGGCCGTTTTTCGGCGGTACTCTCGGAGGGGTTCCCTTTTTCTAAATTCGGCTACCGCGTCATTTTTGTACCGACTGAAATGAAATTTGGTGTCCAATTAGAAAAAAGGCTGCTCTTTACTGCGAGCTTTGAAGCAGTGAGAAGGGATGTGTGAAAGCCGAGTAATATCGTTGTGAACTTTGTGTATTCGTGCACGGAAAACTATACGGAGGAGAAACCCGCTTCAAACATCGGCTTGTAGATAAACATTTCTTCTCTTTTATTTGTAAGTTTCATTGCATTCAGTTTTGTATTCAGCACGTAGTAAATTTTTTTGTGCTACCACCCCCTGTCGGATTACGGCACTTCAGGCAACTCCGCAGCATGGGAATTGACCCCGCTAGTGAACTTAGCTGTAACCGTACACTAAGGTCGCACGTGATCGCAGGCTTTATTTTCATTGGCTTAGTAAAAGTATGTCGCTGTGGGTTATTCTATTATTGTTTGTGCCTTCCTTCTGCGAGCGGGAAGGTAGGTTTGATACTAAAAACATTTAATTATTTCCAGTCTTTAAGAATGTGGAAATTAACTGACAAAGCCCATTTTATAAGTATACCGTATTTTTCCATGAATTAAAGAAGGCATTTAAATTCAGTTGAGAGATATAAACATTCTCCCGCGAACGTTATGTTGTTTACACGGCATGCCGAGTTCCCTTTAATGTAGACTAGTCCAAGGTCTATCGTAGCATTGTTATTGTTGTGGATTTATAGGTACATGTAATCGCTAGAGTTTTATTATTTGTTGTCAGTTTTGCGGAACTGGGCAAAGGCTTGGGGGTGTGCAAATGGCCCAACGGCCAGAACATTCAAACTGTTCAACGGCGATGCATCCTGGCGGTCAGATCATGACTTATTGCAAACGCAGCAGATATTCAGAAAAAATTTATTCAAAATAATTGCATGTAGGCCTAACACTTTTAAGGTGCGCTATTCTGTACTATCTTCTAATTGTTTTAAATGCAGAGTGGTTACCTGAAATTTGTGCAAAAGGTGTTCTTTTGCTTGTACTTAGTACAATATTGTTGGTATTCATTTTGAAACTGTTAGGGCACTATGTTCTGTCATAACTTTATCTCATAAATTTGATAGTTTCTAAGCAATCTGTGCCCTACACATATAACTTTGAATTATTGTATCAATCATAAATTTGGTACAATTTATAAACTGTATGTCCAGATAAAGCCCTGTAGGTTCCAAATTTCATATGGAAATACCTAGTGAAACCAAAAAATTGTTGCTTTTCTCCTGGATAAATTTGTCATTTTTTTATGCTAATGTATGCAAATTTATGCAAATTATCCACAAACAGTCCTGGACTTCATCAATATGGTACATTTTCTGAAGTACACTGTCAAAAACACATAACATTGCCAAGTTTCATATGCAAGTATCAATATTTACTCGGTCTATTCCACCTTTTACTGGCGATTGTTGTCGTTTTCAATGCTAATTTATGCAAATTTATGCTTATAACTCATAAAGAATCAAATATATCACAAATCTGATGCCACCACTGAATTCTGTGTCACTTTTTCCATAAGAATGGAAAGTTTGGATGCAAAAGCCTGTGTTTTAATTAAATTATAGTACATTTGTTGTAAATTATTAGATTTTTTGCGGACACTTCTTCCAGTTTTTTTTGCTCTTTGTCTTTGTTAAAAACGAATTGGTATCATTTTAGGGACCTTTAAACTGCCATAACTTTTTTATTTTTCAATGGATTTTGAAAATTTAAAAAGCTTTTTTCATGGCTCAACTAGCTGTATTAGAATAATGTGATTAAAGTTCTATCTAGGGCATTTCAATTTTTTCATTTGCATTGCTACATTAAGAATCTATCATTATCATCAGAGCAATTATGATGAATGATAGTTCACTGGGAATCTATGTGCATGTCAAACTTTTACTGTTGGTGGGGGTCGTCATCATACTAGACTAGACTACATAGATTTGGATCTAGACGTCTGGTCTGTTAATATTTATGGGCCTTTCTTCTGTGTTATCCGTCACGCCTATCGACTGTCTTGAGTTCAGTCACAGTGTCTCTAGTCTAGTGAAACAACAATCGCTCTACAGGAATAAATATCTAATTGGGGACCAAAATAAAAGTTATTTCCTACGCATTTCATTCCTATTACCTGACAAAGACTAACCCTCTTGACAATAATCGCCTGACTGTAAAGGCTAGGAACTTTCTTTCCACTTCTGGTTGTGGTACCAATGTTGACAGTGGATTTGGCCCGTCCCACCAATATGGCGAAGAGTGACGTCACGTAATTTACAGATGGGAGGTAACTGGGATATTTTATAGAATTTTACAAAAATTTGTAATTAAATCTGTTTTGTTTAAATGGCTAGAACTTTAACGACAGTATTACCTATAGATGTTAGAACGATAAACATGAATCATACAAAAAAATTAGAGGTCTATACAAATTTTCAGTATGCTTACCAGTTGAAAAGGTTTTCGCAAAATTTCAAAACACAACAAATCTAAACGAGACATATTCTTGGTTCAATACAACTTTTTTTTTCTTTTTTTTTTTTGGTTCTCTGGTCTATGTAATTCTCTGGCATATTGAAATAAAATGTCTCATGCATGTGTATCGTACTGGTGCTTCCTGCAACTTAATGTTAAAACAGTTGGTAGCCTAGCCTTTTTTTTTTTTTACAGAAACAGTCAGTAACGCGGTGACCTCACAAGTATTTTATTAATTTATTAGCTTTTCTTTGTAGTCAATAGTATGACATAATGTTAACATATCGTACAATAATGCTTATCTGAAAATGGCGAACACCATACACACAGTATTGTCATTGGTGATGGTAACTGGAAAGATGGAACCTAATCACGTTTTCAGTCTTCATCGAATCTAATTTAAGAATGGCAGTAATATGAATAAGCAATATCCCATAACTTCCAGATAAATCACTTTATTTCCAGGGGTTATTTCTTTTAACTTCAACATTTATTTTGACTCACACACATACACGTTGTGTCCTGTTTTATACAATTTACAATGCTACAACTTTATTTCTATATAAGACACACTTGAAACAGTGCTAAAAATATCCAAAGAGACATTATGTAAAGGAATTTAGTTAGAAATGTCAACCATTGCAGATTTTTTTTCCATAAATACATAAAATGACGGCATGAACATATCTAGACTGTACTTATTCACACGGCCATCCGTACAAACTTTGTTATTTCATTACTGAGTATAAAATTATTGTAAGCCTTGATGATTTATTTGAGCACCCCCCTCCACCCCCCAAAGTTAGCAGATAAAGAGATTCTGTTTCATCTTTCGCTTACTTTTGTGTTTTAGATCGACTCTGAAAACACCTCTTCGACGTCGGAGTACGACGTGGTCGACGTCATTTACCGTCAGTGAATCGTTCTACCAAGATGGCGGCGAGTGTGAGGGTTCACTCAAAGCCTCCCGAATCATAATAATGCTGCTTAGTTTGGTAAGGCACCTCGCACTGAAAAGCTCATGCAAATCATTGTAATACTATAGTAGAGCAACATTTTCGCAGAACCATATTAGACGCCATCTCTAAACTATGGAATTTAGTAGACTATTGTGGGAAGTTCAGACTCAGTCTGTGTCCCGTGGTGTGTCGACACTGACAGTGAGTTGAGTGAGTTGAGTGAGATGCCTGCAGTTGCATCTCATTCTCATGCAGAGACCATTCCTTATTGGCTATCAATAATGGATGACAGAGATAAGCCATTTGATGTGGCATATCTGGGAGATGAATTCGACTTTCAGACAGAATTTTGCAGGTCTTTTGAAATTAGTGGAACAGAAACAGATGTAGGCCTACAGTACGAAGACAGTGCATCACCATTAGCATTACTGTCTCCACTCAGCAAACCTCAAGAGACCGATGAATTTGACACACTGTTACCTGCTGATAATAGTCTTCTTTCTGAGGGACTTCTCTTTGAGAGTGACACGTCAGCAGCAACTTCTAATGATGCTGTTGGCATTGCGGACTGGATTGAGAAAGATGATAACAGTCTTCAAACAGAGAGTGGGCCTAGTGCTGGAGATCGCAGAGATAGAGGCAGTGGTCATTTATTAAGAAAACCCACAAGAATAATAAAAACACATCCACAAAGTTTTAGTGATTTTCTGTCATCACAGTCTTTAAATTCAACAGCTCTTAGTCTTGGTAGTGGTGGAGGAGGAAAGCGCCCATATTCAATTGGTGACAGCAATTCAAAAAATGCCATAGCTGCTAGAGATAATAGGCTGAAGAAGAAAAGGTACATTGCAAGCCTAGAAGATTCTGTGAGAAATCTTCGTACTGAAAATGAAAGATTATTGAAGCAGACTGAAAAAAACAAGAGCCTTGTCAGTAAGCTTCAAACTGAAGTGACATATCTGAGAAATGTAATTGCCAATCAGTCAACGCTCTCAGCGATTTTGAAGAATGTTGCTAACACACCTGGAATCAAATTATCAACATCCTTTGGTCATTCACCACAAATTAGTCTAACTAAGTCTGGAAATGATGTGAAGACCAGCCATGCTGTTGAGAACAGATCTTATACCGGTGCTTCCACTACATATCCTAGCACTCACAGTTCAGCAAGTTCTGAGGAAGATAGTGTTAGTTCTTCCTGTATGGGCGTGCAGACAAATTTGCCAGAGTTGTTTCCAATATCTGGTGGAAGTCTGACAACAAGATCAAGATCTACTAAAGCTGTGAAAAGATTTTCTGTCCTTGAACCGAAGGAAAAAATCGTAAAGAAAAAATTAGGAAGAAGAAACTGTAGTGCTATTTCAGCTTCTTATCCTAAAATGAAAACAAAAGGCCATAATAAACAGGAATCTACACATCTTATAGTAGATGTTGTACAGTCTGATTACTCTGATTCTGACACATCAGATGGTTCACCATCATTTGCAAGTACTCTGTCTGGTCATGAAAATGCAGGGATTTGCTTGCACGTGTCTGGGCAAAATGTCTCCCTTGAATTTTGTGCTCACTGTAACTCCAGTGCCTATGCTGGAATAATGTCAGATCATTCTTACGTGAAACAGTAATCTTTGTAAATAGGTTTCTGGGAACCTGGAGTGAGATAAACACACACATGATTTAATGAGGATCAGCATCATTCCTAGGGACTTAGTTGGCACTGTATGAGGTTGTTATGAAGTTGGCTCCAGCTTTTATTATAATGGACTTGTAAAAATGCTAATGAAGATGTTTTGCATGAATTCTGTTGTATGGATTTGCAATTGTGTTCGAAATTTTAATTAGATATCCTAATAACTATATTCTGCTTGATATTATTGAAATTGGATTGATAAACTAGTCTGTAACTGACTTTGTGTCTGCACACTGTAATTATGCTGAAGCCAGAGGATTTACTATTTACTGGAGAGTACAACTACAAAATATAAAGGCCATCTAGGTGATAAATTGAAAAATAAAATTATTGTGATGTTTGAGTATTACCAGTCAATATCCTGGCTTACAGCAGAAATGACAGTTGTCTTGAAGGGCTGTTTGCTTTTCTCATGAATAGTTTTATTATGTGTTCTGGCAGTTAAAATAAATTGATTTTGATTACTGAACTCAATACATTTTTGAAGTAATAGGATTAAAAATGGCTACTTGTATGAAATTTGTTTTTACCCGGATCATAGAACAACACTTATTAGAATGCAAATTTTCTGGCTTGCAATTGGCAGTCACAGTATTCTGTCACTCTGGCAGTGTAAATGCAGAAATTCTGGAAGACAACTTTTCAAATTGTCTTTACACACAGCTTTGTCAATTTATTTTGTGGCCTCTCCACCAACATCAAGATTCAGATAAGGAGCCAGTGTTTTCTCCAGTCTGCGTGATTCATCCANGTAAATGCAGAAATTCTGGAAGACAACTTTTCAAATTGTCTTTACACACAGCTTTGTCAATTTATTTTGTGGCCTCTCCACCAATGTCAAGATTCAGATAAGGAGCCAGTGTTTTCTCCAGTCTGCGTGATTCATCCATTAAATTTCAAATCACCCCCCCCCCCCCCCCCCCCNCCCCCCCATAAAAACACTTTGTACATTACTTAAGAACCACCTAAAATCCCCCAAAATATTTACAAATCTCCTCTAAAACTTATGACCAGGTGGGAATGTCTCCCCACTTCATATGACCAGGAAAAAACACTGAGATTTTAGTTTTAGCACTAACACTGTATGCATTCTCAAAAGATAGTAAAGAATGTACCTCACACACTCTGCAAAGAGAATGATTATGTTTATTAAGTACAGCAGTATTTGATTGCTGGCATGAGTGTTGAATAATGAATATGACTTCGGTGCTGTAAATGTTAGAACCATGTAACATGCGTATACTATGATGTGAATGTATCATTATTCTTGCTTGATCATGTTGATAAATAAGTTTGTTTACAATTTCAGCTGTCTCGAAGGAAACAGAACATACATATCAGTCTTGGCTGTAAAGATCATGTAGAACTGGCATGATCCAATCCAATGGATCTGAATTCTTCAAATATTTTTTATGGTCCGTTGAAAACTAGTGTTTGTAATCTGTGTGTTGTTCCTGTCTGTTTTGTGTTATATACAGAGATGCGTTTTTAAAAATCATTCCATATTCTAGGGACTGTGAAAGAGCCTTATGCTCAGTGAATTTTCAGTCATAAATGAACCCGAATTTGAACGTTAACATAGTAATACAGCGAAACTCTGATAATACATGCTTTCCTCAGACCAAGCTAATGAGGGTCTGTTATCAGAAGTTTTGTGTTATCCAAGGTACTCTTTTTAATAAATAAAGCAGTTGAATGGAACTGTGTTAAGTAGGGATTGTGCTAAGCAATATTTGTGTTTTTTGTATTGAAGAGGCAGGAAACTGTTTTCAAGCTCAGGTGGCATCTCTGTTTATTACACTAAATATCTACTTCAGTTTTTACCAGGGGTGATTTTGATCACGGTACTGTTAATAACTAAAGACATGGTAACATTTTATATGTGCTGGATAGTGTACAGATTTTTTAAAATTGTCACACACAAAGTGTAATGGAAAAAAATTTAATGAAAGAAAGTACACACCTTATTTAGTTTCCAAATTATAGTATGGTAGTAATAATGATGTCTAACTAGTATTGCTAATAGCAGTTCATCTATTTTACTTTTGTAACATTATGATTCAAATAATGGACTTCCTAATTAGTGGAACTCATTGCTTGCAATGATTGCTTCAGCAGTCATTTATAAGTCAGCAAAGTCACCACAATGCTGCGCATGACTTTTTTCTGATTCTAAAAGACTTTTTCTTTTCTCTTACAGGTGATGGTGTCCTGATGACGATCTTATACTGTCTGTTTAACAGACTTAAATGGTTGAGAAGCGATTTTAAGATGTCTTTGTTAACTGCTTTTAGTGTTTATGGAACTTCCCTGGGATTCTCTGTGTTTGGGTGGTCCATACTGTGAGCTACATATAGTCTGAGAGCTTCTGCCAGCCTGGTGTCATAACCAGTTGACTTGATCCTAACCTGTTCATGGTGTGAGGCAAAAATCTGATAGTTCTAGAATGGAAGTTTTGGTAGAGATCCAGGCCATTTTGGATCAGTTGTTCAGGGAATAAAACAGAGTGGACCACCCTTTCATATGATAAGAAATTGATCTAAATGTCATTAGATATTTCAGTTTTGAGATGCAAACTTTCCAAAGGGTCAAGTAAAATGATACCACCTTTAAGTCCATTAAACAGGATAATAATATTATAATAATAATAATAATACATAGCATTTATATAACACTCATCCCTGTAGATACAGGTTCTGGGTGCTTTACATCTATAGAAAAGTAAATAAGATTACAGTGAAACCTGGCTTTACCGCCACCCGTTATACCGCCATTCCCGCATACTGTGGAACAGATCTGACACCTATAAAAAGTCACTAAAAATCTCATTATACCGCCATCCTCCAACAGTTTAACTGTTACATTCATAACTTGAGTATAGTAAATATTGCTCGTTATACCGCCAACGTAAATTTAACCCCCACTCCCCACTCCCCACCTCTACCTAAATCCAGCTAACAGACCGAACATCACTTGGCGCCACAGTCTGTGCTTGTTACTCAACACCAATCCTACTACACACTCTTCGCTTGTTTGAAGCGAAGTCCAGATAGGCCTACTGATGGGGCATGCAGTGGGAAAGGCGGCTCACACTCACAGTTCAATCTCCTCTCGCTCAATAGGCCCAGAGAGTTTGCGAACGAATGTAAGCGTACGCGAGGTGATGCTTCAACTGGTTCGCACCGGTCGTGGGGTACGATGCAAACAGCACACATTGATCTATGATGTAGGCCTAGTGCTCGTGTGATTCTCCGACCCGGATGTGTAATGTGTAGTAGTCAACTTCTTTTCTTATCATTCTCTAACTTCACACAGACGCTTCCAATCCTTAGTTCTTGCTTGTTTTTAATTTTAATTTTATTGTTTTAAAGGGAGATAACTGCATTATTTTAGACATGTTAGCCAGTCCAATGTTGGTAAATTACTTATTTCCCTTGTTCTACATGGTATTTTCGTTGTACCGCCATTCTCGTTATACCGCCATTTTTCTGTTTACCCCTTACTTGGCGGTATAACGAAGTTTCACTGTATATAATATTCAGCTCACACACCCAAAAATGATAAAGCAGTGATAAATGTATCACTGAAGCAGGAAAGGAAATTATTCCACAGTTAAGCAGGCTTTTGGTATTGTCAAGAATGCCAAACAGTACACTATGATATTATCAGCAAGCATCAACAGTGAACAGTCCAGTTCACTTAACATAACAGCACTTTACTGAAATCTCAGTTAACTCAAAAGAAGAAAATCCAAGCCCAAAGGCCCTCTTTATTCATAGTAGAGTACCTTTACTTTTCAGTTATCCAATAATGAATTTCCAGGAACTTTACATAACACAATAACTGTTACGCTGCCCAGAGAGAAAAAAGAGGAAAAATGAGTTGCTGCCTGTTTCAGTTTTCCCTCCCCTTGTCCACTGATGGTTGTGCATATGAAGATTATGTTAGATATTGCTTTACAATTAAAAGTGATGACGTTTGGCAGTCCCTGAAAACGTGGAACTTAAAGGCACAACATACTGAACTAAACAGTTGCAACTATTGTGAAAGACTATTATTTTCCCTTTACTGTAAATGAATTACACAGAACTCGCTTCACCAGCCAAGTTTTCACTGGTCTTTTCAGTTTCATGTTAATAGTATTCTAATGTATTTACTTAAAATTTGAGAGATCACATTGGCAAGGTTTTGCAGCATGATGGACATATTTCAAGAGTTGGTAGCAGATTATTGCTCTGGAACTGCACAATGGAAAATGAAATGCGGCTGAAAATTAACAATAATCATGAACAAGAAATTCAGCTCAGTATTTTTTCAGAAATTCTTTTTATGTTAACTTGTTTTCATGAAGAAAAGGTTTCGAACTCTTGTAGCGGGAAGCTTCCAGGGTTCAGCCTCCCACTGGCTGCCTAACCATTGTAATGTTATGGATAATGACTGTTGCACATGTTGTCTGCCCGCCAGTCAGGTGACACCAAGGTGCAAAATTCTACTGTCTTCCATGGGTTGACAAGGAGATGCATATAATATTATATATTCTGTTGCTGCATTCATGGGAAGCGAGGAGACGGTATATTCTGTCACCACATCACGAGGGTTAATGTTTATCCGAGCTTTGCTGCATCATATAGTGACTTGATTTCTCTATTCAGTATCCTAAATAATCTCTGTCAAGTGACCGGTGAAACATTGCAGCAACCATTAACATTAAAGCATTAATGGTATTTAATTTTTCCAACAGAAAGAAAGACTGTTACAGCTTTTGAAAAAAGAAAGCAATGAAAGATAAAATCAACCTTTGTTTGCCTCTTCAGAATTAATGATAATGGCATACAATATGATACATTTCCTTGATGATGTATATATTCATGATATGTACAGTGGAACCCGCATAAGCGGGACACGCGTGAGCGGGACGCCCGCTTAAGTGAGACGAATGCCTGGGGAACGGAATTTTTGCTATTTAAATCTATACATGTGAGCGGGACGGCAACCTGCTTAAGCGAGACGACTTGAAGCCAGATTTCCATAATATACACGCTGTTTTTGACAGGAATGCTGCAAATTGTCACTATCGTACTGTGTCTTGGTGCTTGTTTACCTTTGCCCATCAGCTGAAAACCTGAGACCTACAAAGAAGCTTGTACCGACGACCCTGATTACCCCCATTTACGTTATGTGAGAAGTGATTGACACTACCTCCCCATAGCCTTCTGTCAGGCAGTTAGCCCCTCTGGACGAATCAGAGCGGACATCCTAGCCGCTGGTCATTTAACCCGCGCAAGCATTAACGAATCAAGATTAAGTAAGCCCGGCCCCCTGTCAGCCACACTTTATCCTTTCTTCAGCTTAGGCAGTGATTGACACTTACGAGCCTTACCTGGGCTATTGCACAACACTCAGCCAGGGTATCGATGACAAAGGCATGACCATGATTCGTGTTGCGTAAAGGCTTTTTTTTTGACACACGCCGCTCGCGTTGCGCTCTGGCCAATGTGGAGCGAGAAGTGTGACGCTTATCTTTATTGGTGTTTACGATCATGTAAATTTGATCCCAAAAAAGAATTTTTTTTTTTAATTTTCAAAGGAGAGTGGTGAGAAGACTTAGGTGCTTCTTTGAAGCCAACCAAAAATCTCGTTCCCCGCAAAGAATGACCAATAATATGCTCTGCAAGTCTACTGAAAATGCAGTCAGACTGCAATAAGTATATGTTAAACAGTACAGATACAATTTAAATCTGACTCCTTTGTCACACCTCACTATCAACAAGTAATGTTAACTTGAAAGAAATGCACAAACTAGCTAAGAGATCACTTTATAATGGATAGTCCGCCTAAGCGGGACGCCCGCTTAAGAGGGACGATTCGTCTGGAACGCGGCCGTCCCGCTTAAGCGGGTTCCACTGTATATACATAGTAAATATCTGATTACATAAATTCCAGGGGACCACAGAAAAGTGTTAGTATTATCAAGAATTTGTGTAAAGAAGAAATTGGAAATAAGGGAGATGGCCCGTTTTACACATATATACAGTACTTGGATAAACCAATCCAGGTGGTTCCGTTACAGAAGACCTGGNGGCTAAGTGGTCGGGGGAGGCAAAGCCATCATGTCATGAGCGGGATGATGGTGGAATGTCGTGGGTGGAAAACGTTGCGCTGGCAATGCAAACGAAAAGGGAGAATTCAAGCAAAAACAAAGGTGCGGCCCAAAAGTTGTTCGCGTTATCGAGATCCATTAGAAATTTAGTTACGGTAGTGTAAACGAAATTTGGAATGCATAGATTATAGAGTGAAAAAACCAGGGACTTTTTTTTTTTTTTGTTGTTTTGTTCGTGTAAACAGAAATGGGTTTGTGTTAAGTCTACTACTGATTGTATGTAACAGCACACATACATTTAACACCACAAACAATATATCCATTACAAAGCCATTGCTAGTCACATTGCAGCACCCCTTCTCTCCTCCTCCTCCTCCTCCCCCCTCCCAAGCATCCTATGAATCAGGCTCGCAAATCTAGACTCAACACCACATGTATATATCTGTCCGAAAAGAAAACCAGTTGAATGAAATGATATGACAAACAACAGGTTTGGATTATGTAGTGATATTGGCATGGATTATTGTTCAGTAAAAATACTTAAAATATCACTTTCTTGAATGAATAACTTTTGTCCTTTTTTTAATTAAATAATAATTGTTAGAGACCTGGATCAATCACAAGGAATACAGGTAAGTGGTGAAAAAGGGAAGTTCCATAACTCAGTATACTCATGATGCTGTCTCTTCCCACTACACACAGGGCCGTCTTAAGTATTTCGGGGGCCCTGGGCACTCAGGCCCCACGGGGCCCCTTACCTTCTTGATACAAAGTAAAAGGTTAAGTCTATAGGCCTACCAAGTGTCTGAAAAAAGTCACACCCGGGGCCCCCCAGAGCCCGGGGCCCTGGGCTACTGCCCATAGTGCCCTGCGGGTAAGATGGCCCTGACTACACATGCACCTCCAAAACCTCACACATACACAAATTATTTCCTCAAATTGTTTATTTAGCCAGTGATGTGCCTTGTTCCCTAGTTTTTGTTCTGCCTTCACCTACGTTTTCATGCCAGAACATAGTTTTCATTTCATAGTGAAAATAGTAAATTCATTATTGATATTGTGTACATGTGTATTATAATCATCATGAAGCTTTCCTTTCATAGTCCTTTCATGTTCATACAGACCTTTCATAGTCATTTCATATAATCATCATGAAGCATTCCTTTCATAGTTCTTTCATACATGATGATGTGAAGACTTGTACCTTTTGTATGCCTAAAATCTTTGCTTATATTGAAAGTGTGCTTAATGTCTGCACACCATGCGGTCATCTTGCTGGTAGGAGAGAAATGATTTAAACATATCTTTACAATCTGAAATGCTCAAATATGCTTTAAACTAAGGGGAATTCTTCAGAGCCAGCATCCCCAAAGTGGTCAGTCTTAACCCTTCAAAGCTTGGTAAACCCCCAGGGTTAACCAGTCCCCCCAGAAAATTGCGGCCGCAAATTATCACAGTTTTCAGAGTTTTTGAGGCCTTGTTGCAATTTTGCAAATTTCTGCAAATGTAGGCATTTTCTGCAAATTTGGTGCAAATTTTGCTGATTTTGGCCAAACTGCACTTTTTCTGTCAGTGTCGCAATACTGCAAGAACAGGAACAAAGAAAATGTTTTTTTTCATTTCAAAATTTTTGCAACATTTTAGTAGTAAACAATGCGATGTGTGGTAAATATAGTTCCCTCCAATAGATCTTTCAGACCCAAATGTATTTCTCTATCTTGAAAGTTGACAAACTCTAACACGATGAGGTGGACCTGAAAAATTGAAGTTATCCATGTTTAATTATAGAAATACTGTATATTATATAACCTATCTAAATAGACAAACTCTGCATTGATGAAAATGATGGCATTTCACTATTCATGAATGTAGGTGGCTTTGTTCTGAAATGAAGAACTAAAGTGCTGCAGTGCAGTGAAATTTGGCCAGCCACAAGCATCTAGCACTGCTATTGCTAGTAGCAACGAATTACATTTGCAGAGAGCAATGGACTACAGCATATAATCACATTGAGTCTGGAGGGACAAATTTTATAATGATTTGTCCATATAATGTCAATTTTTTATTTTACTTACATTTGTGTAGGCATCCCTTTTCTTTCCTTAATCACGATTAAGATTGCCAGATTGCCTGTCTGAACTCAAGCATGAGGTTTCACCTGTTCTTGAGAACTGCCCACAGTTGATTTTATTATGTACTGTGTATCATATCAGTGCATTTCAGTTACATTTAACAATTTATACACATGTAAACCATTGTTTCAGTTGCTATGTTAGTACACTATAAAAGATAATGAATTTTGATGTTCACTGAAACGCATTTCGTTGCAATGTTAAATTAAATTGGTACCTTTGTATAGAATACATGAGTTTTGGCTTTTTGACTGAATTTAGATTGTGTGACTTGACTCCTTGTTCATCGCATCAAATGCACAGTCCAGAGTTTTTATCTCATCTGAATTGTCTGTTGATATCAATTGTTACATCTCTTATGTGCTTCACTCATCTGCTCTGAGATCCCACACTTTTATGTACACTTCTCCGGCTTACCACGCCACTCATTTTTGTTGTCATCCTCTGCTTTCCACTTTCATCCCCGTTTTAACTTCTGTCTTTTATTGATCTCAGGTCTTGGATTTCTCTGACAATGATGTCTTGTTTCTTTACATTAGCTTTCTTTCCTGCATTCACTTGCATCATCTTTACTTTCATTTGCTAAATTTGAAGAGCGTTTTTCCAAAACTGCGTATATGTTGTCTCACAAATTTTTTTTAATAATACGAAATGCAGTAACATTACTAATATGAAAGCATTACACATTGCAATTGTTTTTCACACATGCAGATTATTTTATGTACTATCGGTACCAAATGATATAAAGCTTGAAGGAATGCAGATTTTAAATACCGGTACAATTTTGTTCTGAATGTTGAACACAGAAATGTGTTTCCATAATATAGGCCTATTATACTAAATACTATGTACACCCTGTACAACTTCATTTTTTATTCAATGATAGTGTGTTTTCTGAGTTCTGGATAAATGCTCATCTTCTCTTTCCTTTTGTTAGTGAGAACTGTATGTCTTATTCTTCACTTCTATGGCCTTTGCTCTATACTCTTTCAGACTGATCTGTCCTGTATCTAAACTTGCATCATCTCTATTATTAAACAGTCGACTCCTCATAAAAGCAATTCCCCAGAAACAAGAAAATTGTTGTGATAAGTGTTGTCATTGTACAGTGACTATAGAAAATTTAGCACAGTACAGTCTACTCTGCTTGATCATACTCAGCTTCATTATAATCTCTGCTAAATGGCAACATTTTTCACATAATAACGTTGTAATTTGTACGTAATGTACATGTACATCACTGAATAATACTTAATACATGTAGAAACCTCTCCAGATCCTAAATCCTGTTGTGGGATTAACCAGGATTGAATATAATTTGCTAGATACGTAAGTTTTGCGTGAAATACCTCACCTTAGCACTAGCAGTATCTTCACGTATCTCCAGCTGATACCAGTAGACACCCTCATCTCTCATCCACTCGAACACGTTTGGCAAACGCTCTCTATACAAAATGAGTGCTTTTCTAAGACATTCAAAATCAAAGCTCCAAAGAAATAGCAGTTGAAAATAAAATATGTTTTTATGAAAACGTCTAGGCGTGCTCTTCTTGTAGTGTGTCATCCTTTGTCAATCAGTTTATTCTTTATATAGTTCCTTTTGCTCATTCAAGATTAAATATACATTGTATGTAGGTGTATTACATGAATACAAGGAACTGACTGGCAAAAATACACCGAATGTCATTACTAGGTACATGTATCTGGACAGTCAGATAGGCCCACAATGTTCGTGAATGGTTATACTGTAGTAAACAGTGGTGACGGTATAAAACAGAGCTTGGGCAAATGACACATGTACTGTAGTTTAATTTATTTCGATCATCTCGAAAGTCCATAATGTCATTTAAAGTTTGTTCTACTGTATGACAGTAAAAAAACAGGAATAGATTGGAACTTTGGCAGCAGGATAAAGTTTACATGACAAATTCCGTACAAAGTCCTAAGAAAGTTTTCTTACTGTCTCTGATATCCTAACAAGATTCATATTAATGTTTCTGCATGGCGTCACCTACAAAACAAGATTTTCATTCAAGTACATTTTTCATCTATTGAAATGGAAAGGCATAGTACCATAGCCCCAAAACTGGGAAATAACGAGGCTGTACCAGCACTTCATTGTCGCAGTGTAGTCAAATTAGGCGATGTAATCATGCAGCGCATTGTGATGGATCTCCCAAAACGTCTGGACATTTCTTTCAAATGACTGGCGTGTAACACGTATTGTGAAGAACCATTTTGTAATTTGCACTGTGCAAAGAACTAAAAGTCATCATTAGACTTAGAGAACTTGGGGGAAAAAAGAAAAGTCTGAAAAGCAAACCTACAAGAAAGCCAACATATTGTTTTCTAGTTCTAGCCATCATCCCCGGGCTTACTGTTAAGTTAAAAGGAAAACGTATATATAATTTTATAATAATCATTTATTTCATTGAGACGGCATACACTGTATAGATGCTATCAACTGATAAGTACATGTAGCTGGGTACATAGCAGCGTGGCCGAATGGTCTCAACGCTGGATTCAGGATCAAAAGGTCGTGGGTTCGATTCCCGAACACGATATGTTGTAAGTGCCTTAGGAAAGCATTTCATTCACATTTTCTGAGTCCACCCATCTGTAAAGTGGACACCTGATAGTGGACTAAGAGAGGTCCGAATGCTAGTGATCGATCAGCGGACATTATAGATGGCAGAGGCACTGTATTCTCCGCAGGGAGTTGAGAAAGTCTTAGAGTGATCAGGCCTGCTGGGATAATAACAGAGTGAAGTCACGGGAGCGGATATACTCCTTGATACGATACTTATTAACCGCATTATTATTGTTATGACTGTATCCGGGGTAGATATATTTCTATACTCCATGATGACCGTTCCGTGGTGATGTTAATTGTTAATGACTAGACTATCTAACAGGCAGAGTAATTGGAGCAAGCCGAGGTATAGGATTCCAATTTCAGGATATTATATCGAGTTCATATATGCGCAATTTGTTACTGTAGTCCTAATTTGGAATGTGATTTTCACCAAGTTCTTTATTTGTGTCTGTCGGTTATACTTTATCGTAACAATCCTAGGCCTACAGACTGACTGGAAAATTCCAGTATCTTAACTATTCCAGTCCAACTTTATGAGGGCGATCAATCTCAAAATGGCGGATATGATTTGTTGTTGTGTTTTGCATTGTTAAAACATTTTCAGCTCATATCATCATTGTTGCACTGGCAAATGGTAAAATAGTTAAATTGGGAAAGGTTAGCGCCGCTTAAAGTAAAGTGACCTCAGCTGTTTCACCTCATGCTCTTGTTCCCTGGGAAAGAAAACGGCCCAACGTCTTTTAGCGACGCTGCTTTTTGCACTGGCTGTCAGTTAGACTAGAGTGGGTAGGACAGTGCTCGTCACGTTTTCACATATTCTGATATTCTTATTTCTGTCCCGTTTAAGCAACTGGCTGTTCCCTTGATTTTTTACTAGTATGAACCTTCTTTCATCGATTCAAGACCAATTTTTTGAAATTCTTTGAGATAATACGGCAAAAAAACGATGTTTTATAGACCCACCAAAGAGGTGGCTCAAGTTACAAAAGTAGGACAGTGCTCGTCACCTGGTGGAACATGAAATCGCCCATTCAGAAGCTTTTAAAAACA
>JAWQUT010000214.1:925086-942600 GCA_033807755.1 Ellobium chinense
TCCTCTAAATCCTGTTTTGTCCATGTTGAAAATCCTGGTTGGATCGGGTGAAATTGTTTCACGGGCTGATTTTAGGACTGAAAATAAAAATCCAGTTGCTGCTACTGGACACCAGCTCTTGCATAATCCAGTGGATGAGGTGTCTGCAAACTCAGCTCAGATTTTCTCTTAAGAAAAGCCTTGACCCATTTATCAGATGGCCCCATACCAAATTCATTGGTGTTTTCTTGCCTGAGGCCTTGACCACCTCATATGCCAGGATTTCAGCGTCTTCCTAGTAAGTGGGAATTCTCTTGCTGACATATTTCAAACAGCCTACCAAGGCCTCCTCAGGTTCTTTATCTATGCAGAGATTAGGACCAAATTATGTGTTGTATCCACGATATTTCCCATGGGCATGATCTTGGAGGGTCATTCGAGGGATACCATATTTCCTGGCCACCTCTGACACAGACTTCCCTGCTTCTCCTTCCCTCACCGCATGTTCCATTAGATGAGAGTCAAGTGTTTTCTGACTTCTTTTTTTATCTGGATCTAAAGAATGTCACTTGTGACTTTTCGGACCCTTAGCTGTTTGTCTTTTTTTTAAATGGTATGTATTTTTTACAGCTCTTATTATTTTTTTCGTGACATAATGATTGGATGGCTGACTGACTGATATGGTGTATTATGATTTGTTTGCCCTGTTTTTATGGTTTGACTAATTATGCAAATAGATCTTGGATTGAATTTTCTGAGTATGTATGTTCTCAGAGATGAATGATTCACTGAGTAAGATTGTTAATTTGCACCAGTCCTGTCATTTTTGTCACTGTATAAAAATTGCCCATGCACAGTTGTGGTGTGGGCTTGGTTTTGAATAAACTTGTTTCAACAAAAAATTGTCTTAATTCCCACCCATCCCACATTTAACTCATTTTTTAGAGAAATTTAGCCTCACTCATCTTAGTTCTCAAGCACAAATTTCCCTCAACAGCTCCTCAATATAGTTCTAGCAATGCTCATATCTAGATTGCACCCATTCATGTATTTCTGGTAGAATCTGTTGGTGGAAAGTAATGACAGTCCAACTTCATCCACCTTTTTCCTTTACATTGATTTCAGTGGATTCCCAACAATGAACACCTCCCTTCTTTCACTTTCTAAGTTACTCAACATAAACAACATGGAATGACCCAGGCTGAAAAAGTGATGCGGGTGTTTGAAATATTTCTCAATTCTCTGCTAAAGGGATTTATGCAATGATACCCATGGCTTTAAGCATACGGTATGTGTCTACACAATTTTAGATATAAATATACCCATAATTTTCGTTTTTTTCCTTCGAATAATTATTTTCAAGATGGTGAATTGCCGTGAGTAGCTATACTCTTCACGATAAAACTATCGTCTGCAACGTTATAACGTGACTTTTGGAGTGACGTTATGAATAAAATGGCGGCCAACTAGAACGGCTGTTTAACGGTGTAAACAAAATTTGCTTGCTGTGAGTTTTTATCTTGTTACAAACCGAAATCTGGCTTAGGTGACGAGCACTGGTAGGTGACGAGCACTGTTCCGGTGACTCTAGGCCTAACTTTTCTTCCGAACATCTGACTTTGTGGATGACGTATGGCACTTTTCAATTTCAAGATGATTTATGATAAAATAGGCAAACAACCTCTCTGGATCAGAAAAAAACAACTTAATATCTTTATAAATTTATCACGTTAAAGCCAGATCTAANAGGACAGTATGTTGGAAGCTAAGGCTTTGGTTATGGTCATGGGTAGGATTAATCGGAGGATTTCCAAATGTGGGCCATCCTACAACATACAGGGAGAAACAAGATTGCTAGATTTGAGAACAACCACTTTTCTCTCTTGTCTTCATGTAGACTATCCCCCAACAAAAAACCAAGTACAGTCATTTTAGCCTCATCAAAATAATCTCTCTTATTTAAGTGTGTTGATTGGTATAGGTCAGGAGCATGTTGTAGGATGGCCCACATATGGAAATCCTTCTGGATTCAGGCTTTCCTACGCCAAAAAGTCCAGATCTAGATCTAAAAAGACCATTATAATTTCCAAATTTAGAACTACAGTCCACACCATCCCATGCCTGGTGACTAGACACTGTGACTGTGTCTGCTGTTATATCATTTTGCTGAGAAGATTGCTGCTTCCCTGACTGTGAAGCAGCTGCACATGTTTGATGCTAGCGCCTCCCTAGTCACCATGGTCCACCAACATCCGAACAAAATTTGATCCGAGCTTTTAGATAAGCAGGGTATCAATCAATTATGACATGCACATAATAAAAAGTACATATAAATTAGAAAACTCTTCAAAAAATCACTACATACTCATATCCTGTTAGTAGTTACTGTACTTCCTCATCTCTATTACTTATTCTATCTTGCACTTGTTATGGTTTCACTTGTTGCACTGGCAAATGGTAAAATTGTTAAATTGGGAAAGGTTAGCGCCGCTAAAAGTAAAGTGACCTCTGCTGTTTCACCTCATGCTCTTGTTCTCTGGGAAAGTTCCTCTGAACTTTCTCACTTACTCTTAGTCTTCTCCACTCCCTCTCCACCCCTCCCCCACCTATTCACACCCACTCACCACACTAACATTCCTTCAATCACGCACATACAGATAGAAACACACAGCAAATACTCTGCTTGGATCATATAAATTTAAATACCAATCTGTTATAATGATCTTACCCTTCACCATATAATATAATTAATAAATTCATTAATTTTAAGATATTACCTTATGATGGGATATGTTTGCACAAGTAGGACCTTTGGGTTGTCAGGACAACTTTTTTTTTTCTGGAAATGGAGCTGACCCAATTAATGATTATCTTTTGTTTTCAGATTTAATAGGCAGACTGAGAAAGGACTGCTGACAACATGGATGTTGGAAAGGAATTTTCATCCTGGGAAAGTTTCACTCATGCTTTAGAGCAGTATTCTAAAGACCATAAGGTAGCTATAAATTTTGTTTCGAATTGTAAAATTGTAATATCAAGCCACACTGTGTCCATTGTGTCTTATTTGTTGCTGGTGACTGATTGAATTAAAGAGACTGGAGCAGTGGTAACACAAGTACATTTTAAATGCAAGCTTTTCAAAGCTGCTGATGGCTTTCATTTTTGTGCTCATGAGCAGCTCAGAGTTAAGGTGGACTAATATTTGCTAGTGGTGGGCTGATGCCTAATTTTGAAAAATCGACTCGGCTTGATCTTTTGACAGCAAGGATCGTAAGGATCAACTAAAGCCCAATCTTTTGAACTCAAACTTTATCAGTTCGTGAGGGAAAGAAAGTCCACCGTAAATGCTGGTATTGCAGCCATAAGATTAACTAAAGCATGATCTATTGAACTCGAGCTTTTCCAGTTCATGAGGGAAAGGCTGGTAATGCAGCTAATAGATCGACTAAAGATCAGGGATGCCGACTCGCATGACAAACTGTTTATACAGAGTCAGCATAAATCACCCTCCTTGAGCCTGGCATCATTTTCTTGCCTTTGAGGGTCGTTTCATTTGGAGGTTGTTTTGTTGTTTTTGCTTTTTTTTTCAATTCACTTATTGTTCTCATTTTATTATGAAAAAATTAGAAACAATATGATTATAAAATCACCTGAAAAATATAATAAAGTGTAATTTTACAGCACTAAGTTGACTAAGCAAAATTTAATGAAAATTATGCAAGAATGCTAGAAACAGGTAGGCCTTTTCAGATCATCTGTGATTGAATTTCATGTGGCTCCATGTATACTCACACAGTGACACTCACACTTGCACACAAAGAGACAGACAGTGGCTCATAAATCAGAGTCCTTTGTCAACCAATTAGCATCGACAGTACCATGCCAAACTTCGTTATGTGCTCTGTCATCCTACTCCTCCTGCCAGCATGTCCCTACTGCTAATCCCAACTCCTCTCCTTCTTCCCATCCCTACTATATATCATAAACAGTCTCCCTTAATTTGCATTTATAGAAGCTGCAACACTCAGCCCGCACTAACCTTGCGATGAACGTAATGAATGTGTGGTGGGATTAACTTTTAGTCAAGGCATGCTTAGAGTCGATCCTGACTTGGTGAGTCGATTAATCGAGCCGCAGGATAAGATCGACTCAGCATGATGAATCGAACTGCCTAGCCCTAGTATTTGCTAGTAAATTTATCTGTGCCATGCTGTTACACAACTTAATACTCTTAGCGTGAATTACTAGAAATACAGTGAATGAATATGAACCTTCTTGGTGTTGATTTCGTTTCTTGGTTTGTTACCTATACACTATGTTTGTTATCTATGTGTACTGAATTATTATTTCTCAGGTGGTGTACACTGTTGGGACATGCAAACCAGTTGAGACAGCCAATAAGAATGACTCACTGCAAAACAAATTCCCCCTCAAGTTCAAGTACTGTTTTGCACGAATGTTGTGCAAGCATTACGGCAACTACAGTAGCCGCAGTGCTGGACTCAGACCTAATCAGAGGTAGAGGAGACAATGAATCTACATTTAATATTGTTATTGTCAAAAAGTGTGTTGGTCTTGTGGTTGGAAAGTAACCTTAGAGAGTTTATCAGTATATGTATCTGAGGGTTTCGCACTTAATGTATGGCTCTATTACTGTATAGTTCAGAGTGTGGTTTGGAGAGTCAGATTTGTGTCTTTGACAGTTAGATGAATCCATTGTCTGAAATGCATACAAGACTTTACAACTTATTGTTGCACATATAAAAGTCCATCATATATAGGACATTCACACACAAATCACAGATGGGGAAGTCTTTGATGGTCGTAACAGATTTCTTTAGACCAGATATAAAAGAGGAATCAGTTGATTGCCAATTTTGTTCACAGAACGTGCAAGACAGGCTGTGCATCTTCCATCCTTGTGTCTGTCAACAAGAAAAGGACAGCTCTGGTCATCAAAGAGGCCAATCTTGAGCACTCTCATGATGTGTCAGAGAACATTTTTAGCAGATACACCCAGAACCGACGGCTTCAGGGTGAAGAGCGGCGCATGGCTAGTGTCTTGCTGAGAGCAGGAGTTCCCCTCAGCAGAGTGCAAGAATTTATCTCCAACACCTGCAGCAAAGAGCCCACAATTAAAGACCTTCAAAATATTAAAACAAGCATGAAAGGGTCTCTGCCTGAAGAAGAGGGTCATGAGTTTGCCTTTTTGACTGACCTGGATCAGCTTATGGCTGAGGATCCTCAGTGCATAGTGGAAATTATAAACTTTGATCTGGTGCCAGGTGCCATTTACCTCCAGACCTCTGAAATGACGGAGAGAATGAAATCTGTGCAAGATGGGCACCTTCAAATTGTTACTCATCACCTAAATGATGGAAAATTGTCACTGGTTAGTGTGCTTGGTATTGAGAAAGATCTCAACCCCCACATTCTTGCCTTTTGCATTGTTATTGTAGCTGCAGAGACAACATTTCAGTATTTTGTTGAAGCATTTATCAGGAATAACTCAAATTTTTGTGACACAGTGAATGGTGTTGTGCTTGACTGCTCAAAAGACAATGTTGAATTTTTGCAACAGTTGATTCCACAGGCCCATGTGGCTTGGAGCAGGTCTTATATTCTTGAGAGGTTTGCTGCAGAGGTGAAAGCTTCCTCAAAAGATGTTCAGAGGATCTTACAGCTTCGGAAAGAGCTCATGAACGCTGACTTTGAGGAAGTTTATGAGAGGAAATTGAAAGAATTATTAGATGTTATGACTGCAACAGACTCAAAGGAATTTTTGCGTACATGGGACTCTTTTAAAGAATTGTGGGTTCAGTATGAAATTTCTGCTCATCAAGGTTTGCAACACCAAAAGTCAGCTGTGGAGATGGATTTTATTAAGTCCTTAAAAATGTTTGTCAGGGCAACCATGAACTTATCAGATCTGATTAAAGCTCTGTTGAAACTTGACAGATGTGAAGACCCAGATGAGCAGCCTGAGGGATCAGAGATGTTTGATATGGATCCCAGCTTTGAGCTGTACCGACATCTCTGCTTTCCAGAAGCCATTCAGGCTGTTACCTGTCAAGCTGCAATTGCCTTGCAGAGCATATATGAAATTAAAGAGCAAGCGGACATGATTTTCATTAAGAGAAAGGACACTGATGATGAATTTATTCTTGATAAATCAGGTTCCAAATGCACATGTCGTTATTTTATAGACACAGAATTACCATGTCAGCATATTTTTGCATGGTTGAAGTTTTGTGGTAAATCACTTTACAATGAGTCCTTGGTTCCAGCTAAATGGCAAGTCTTTGGAAAATCCATCACTCTTGATGCCCTGGCTGAATCTTTAGCTCAGGGCAGTGTTCCATCCTCCCTCCAGCATGACGAGAGGCTGAAAGAACTGCAGACTGTCCTGAAGGATACGTTGACATCTTGTTGTTCACACTCTTATGAGCAGATGGGCAAAGATTTGATCTTACTTAAACAAATTCTCTCAGTCATGAAAAACTGCAGCTCCCATAGGGCTAAAGTACTAGTGGAGCAGGAGGAAGAGGACATTCAGCAGTTAAATTTGGTAGCATCAGATACCCCAGCTGCACCTCCACCAAGAAAACGAGGGCGCCCGAGTAAAAAAGACAAGCTGTTGCAACAGTCTCAAGCACAACAGGAAAAGACTTCTCCATCTCCTCAAAAACTTCAGAGCCCGCCAGCAAGCTCAAGGCATAATCTGCGCACAAATATCAAACACAAATTTGTTACTCGTGAGTTACCACTTGCAAATGTAGAGGAGTTTGGCACACCTGTAACACATGATGATAAGATTGAAGAAGTGGTCATGTATGAAGGAGACACATTAGTATCAGCTGTCATGAGCCAAGATCGCACAGAGCTGGCACGAACAATCACCCCCATAAATGATTCCATGGATACCACTTTAGGTCAGCTAGCTTCAATTAGCCCTGATGGCCAGGCTGGCATTAGCATTGAAGTTTCAAGCAGCTCATCGGTAGAGGGGAAAGAAAACAGAGTTTCTCAAGGTAATAAGAGTGGGGAAAAGTTTGCAAGACTCATGGGATCTAGACATCTTACTGACTATAAGCAAAAGCTTCAAGCTGGATACAAGGTTGACACTCCAAGAAGAGGAAGGAGGCCTTTGTCAATAGCTCATGCTGGTACAAAGAGGCCTTACTCTCACCTCCAAGATGATAGTGCAGCAAATGAGGAAGATGATGAGGACAGTGATGATGATGAAGATGACAGTGAAAGTGATACAAACAGTGCAGATGAAGACTTAGAAAGTGCAGAAGAAAAACGTGCCAGAAAGCATAAAGAAACTGAGGCCTTTGTAGCCCAAATGACTCCAAAGGTAATGAGTGAGGTGATGCAGGCAACTTCAATGCTGGAGAATCCAGAAGAAAGAGATCAGAGTGTAAAGGATGGGGTCCAGATGAATCCTAACAACCCCCCGGATGTACTGATAAGGTCATGTAAGAGCCATATGGAGGTAAGACAACTACATTACCATGTTGCCTTCTTCATTGTACTGTTTAAAGTTTTTCAGCTTATACACAAATACTGAGTTATGAAGTCATAGCCACTCTATCTTGTAAGTAATTTATATTTATTTACACGACCTTATTTAATGTCCCTTAGAGCAATGGATCCTATTTGAAGATGGAATATTGGAAAAATGTTAAAAGTCCCTTGTCATTGACAGTTTAATTGTCTCAGAAGATTGGGCTTAACAGTTGCTGCCATGGCATGTAGAAAATGCTATCAAATAATTTACTGTTGTTGGCAGAAAAGGCACCTTGTAATCATGCTCTCACTGAGGGCAAACAAATCAACTTATTTACAATTGCTGTCAGGTGGGTTGATTTGCGCAACAGCAGGAATTTTTATTGAAGTTCTTGCCTCATAACCTAACCAAAGTGAGAGGTACGTTCATTGTTGTTCATTGGTTGTATGAGCTAGGTTATTGTATGTTTTGTTCATCTCTACAGACTGTCGACTTTGTTATGGAACAGATCAAGAGGAGATGCTCTGGTTATGATAAGTATGCCTACCTGGTGGCTGCATGTCTTATCTTCCGAGCATACCAGACAGGGGCAGCCATTAGTAACCTCCTGCAGACTGTCAGTGATTGGCCAGGTCATCTGCCAGACATGCCACTCAACCGACCAATAGAAAATGAGGTCAGCCTAGTCCCTGGTCAAACACTGACTGTCTGCGGTCACAAGCTGACTCAAAGTGATCTGGACACCTTAAAACTTGATACAGATATCAGTCCAAAGGTATGGACATAGGTGTGGTGAAATAATAAGGACATCATATGATGGACTCCACATTGAACTTACAGCTTGTATCTGTTCATTCAGGAGAAATTCAGTTTGATCATTTATTGATTGCAAAGAAGGAGCAAACTGAGAGTGAAGAATGGGTTCATTTGCCCCAAGATTTCAATTTAAGTGAATTCATTTTAGATGGATTCTACTGAATTATGATTATATTCTCTGAAGGGAAGGGCTGAATTGGTGCACTGAGATTTATGAGCTATAATAAATTATAAAATGCTCTCATTTCCCAAGAGGTTTGTTTAATCTTCTGTGAAGCTCTGGGGAATTTTTTACCTGTTGAAATAACTTCTCAGGTTATAGAAATAAGCTGAGAGAGATTTTTGACGTTGAAGGAAGTACATTAGAGGGTAAAAGTAAAAGAAAAATTTACTCTGATATAGAAGATAGATTTTAACAAATATTTAGTTCATATGGTGTATTTCTTGTCACCATACAAAAAAAAATTAATTGATGTGTGTAGATTTGGTTGGTGCCCTTCAGAATAGAGTAGAAAATGCTTCTAAGAATTATGCTTTCTGAATGCACATGGTATTTCATTTGATAATGGAACTGTTTTATAAAATCCATTTCCCGCAAAAACATTCTCTAGACCACATTTAGAAAGTGCAGCTAATCAGCTGAATTCTTTTTGTCATTTCCTTATATTTTGTAATATTTTGTGATTCATTCAGGTTTTGCATGCATATCTGGAAATCTTGGCACAAAAACACAATGGTAAGATGCTAGTCATACCACATGATGTGATTTACCAGTGGCGAGATGGACGATACTCAGAAAGCCTTTTTCATAAGGTAGGTTTAAAATCATTGTAAAGCTGCCACCATGGTCAGTGTTGTGCATTTTTAATTCTTTAATCATTTCCTATAGACAAAATAAGCCAGTGGTTCAAAATATACATAGTCTGTTGTTGATCCTGACAACATCAGTGAGAATGAATGTGAATGGGATCAGATGGAAAGCATTTAAGTTAAGAAAAACTCATGTAGTATCTCCCTGCTTTACTGATCACCCGGTTAGCATGGCATGGTTATGATTGTGTAAGGCTCATCTTTAGCCCTTGATTTTACTTAAGAAAAAGGTTAGCCCTGTCAGTGGATAACAGAGTTAGAGAAACATGGTCTGAAGAGTGATCATATTGCATCAGAGCTTTACTACTGTGTACAGTCACTACTTTTTAATAGGGATTGTGTTTGTTGTGGATAAATTTGTCATTCTTTCTTCCCCCCAGGTCCACTTTAAAACTTTTGAGTACTTGATTCTTCCAATTCACTGTGGGGCAGAATTTACAGAGTCAGAAAGGGCATCAATGGAAATAGTCAGCCCATTTTGGATGGCGCTAGTTGCTGATGTGCAAAACAAAACAGTTGGGGTCATGAACCCAAGGACAGAAGACAAGTACCAGATTGCTGCGATTGGGTACATGTTGCAGTGGAGGTATGGCTAAGTACTATTACAGTTCTTATCTGTCTTTAGTTCTCAGCACTAATATTAGGATTTGTTGTAGAAGGATAAAGGCTTGTTGTCAAGGCTGCAGGCCTTAAAATTGGGGAACATCTTTTAACCACACCACATGATTATTTTTGTGTGAGCCATTGGGAAATGTGGAAGAGTCACTAGTGAACATTATGCTCACACATGGAAGGTGAAGAACAATATTCAAGCAGTAGGTATTTAAGGTTTAAATTGCTAAATGTTAGTGTCCCTGCGGTGTAGTGGTAGCATGTTCAGACTTTCAAGCTGAGAGACCATGGGTTTGATCTTTGGTAGGGACAGAAAATTTTCTTGGCCTTTCTTCTCAAAATTGATCTTTCTCAGTAATTTGGTAATCCCTAGCGTCATAGTTCCCAAGATAATGTGTAGCATTTAAAAGATTATCAGATGGGCTCATGTTCCTTCCCCTTGATAAAGAGAAGAATAGAGTATTCCTTGCCTCCTGGTTACACTTGGGTCACCATATGTACTTTTCCTCATAATGGTTTTTTTATGATATGATCCATAATTATATTTATGTTATGAAGATCTTGGCAGGTATATTGACCACAATGGCTCAGTAAATATATTAATCTCAAGTAACAAAAGTTTGTAAGAAGGGAAGATCAAATATTTGATAAATGCCGATTATCTCTCATTATAGATGATGTGACTTCTTTTCTGTACAATTCATCACAGTCGCATCTTGTTTTGATTTGAGGATATTTTTACGTTTATAAAGGAGTTCATGATCAAAGTTGTGTTTTCTTACATTCATTTGCTCAGACGCTACATGCAGATTCGTTCAGTGCATACAAGGGAAATGTTGTCCAGTTGGACCACAAGGAAAATAGAATGCAGCAAAATAGAGAGAGAGAGCAGCTCAGGCATCATGTTGCTTATGGTAGGTGTGACCAATGGACATGGCAAACGAAATCAGGGGTGCCCAACTGTAGGCCCACGGGCCAAAATATAGCCTGAGAATGGTGTATAATATGAAGTGAAGTTATTATACATGGCCTATATATAGACTAGAGGACGTATAATATTGTTCGATGTCATATATTATCATGTATCCACTTTCAGATATTGCCTTCACAAGATGACTCAAATGCAAAACTGTCCCTGTGAAAAGATCGGGCACCCCTGGTTTTAATTATGAATAGAATGTATCTGTATATCCTTGTTACACAATACAGTGATACATAAAAAATATCCACATTTTCGCTCAGCTCCTTTGCAGCTTCTTTCTGCTAATTCATTTTTTTTTTCCAGCATGTTTTTAATTGCTTAGAAATTGATTAATGGAACTTAATGGTTAGACATTTCTATAAGTACATTATCAGACTCATTTAATTTGTGGCTGACTTGCATGTAGATATACTGTAGCTGTTCACTTGAAGAATGAAGGCATATGATTGTGTGAGTAGACAGAAAATGGGAATAAAATTGGTCTCAGAAGATTTGGGATAGATATCCTGGTGATCACCACTGATAACCAGATTTATTTCTGATCAAGGTTTTCCAGAATAATAAAGGGAAGCAAAAATGAAGGAAATCTTAAGAGCTTATGGTGACATGGTTTGAATAAAGGCTTTCTGTCACGAAATTCAGACTGAAGGCTGTTTTTTTGGGAGATAGTTTCAATGGAAGAAGCTATGACTTGCAAAACTACTGGCATTAGCAAAGTCAAAATGTTATATCAGCTAAGTAGATTCAAATGTCATTTGATTCTGTGTAGCCTACATGATACATATATTACTGGAGTTCAGAAGATAGACAGTTGACAGTGAATTCACTGTAAATGAAAACGTGGTTCACAAGAACACATATTTTGATCCTCATTTTCCTTCCTTGCCACCAATAAGTGATTAAAGTGAACTTCTAGTAAAATGAACAGCTATCTCAGATCTTTTGATTAAATGGATTCCACCATAGTCATTCTTCCTTTGGGACTAATTTTGAAAAATAATTACTTATGTAATCTCAGTATTAAAAAAATGGACTATTTAACTGTATTTATCATAACCAGTATGAATATTTTGAACTTTTACAGAATGTTGAAGCTTTGATCAACAATGTACCACCAGTGGTAATGACAGAAGCCCATATCCCCAACTACCTTCACTTTGTTGCCATTGCCCTGCGGGATATGGACAGAGAAACCACAGTGCTTTGTGTGGGAGGACCAGCCTGTGAGCAGATGGCAGCACAAGATGCAGACTGGCTTCAGTGTGAGAACTGCCGTACCTGGTGGCACCGAGCTTGTGCTGACCATACAGCCAGCAGGTCAATATTTTATTGCACCTCCTGTCGGCAAAGGATTCTCAATGTTAAGGGATCAAGCACCTATGGCCTTCCACAATCAGTAGGAATGGGAGGTGATGAAGAGGAAGATGAGGAAGAGGAAGGGGAGGAAGAAGAAGTAAGAGAAGAGGAGACTGCTGTAGCAGCTTTGCAGATGGATGAAGATAAAGAAATGGCAGAAACAGGTGGAGACAGCCAATCAGGAAATTAACAAAATATTATAATTAAAACATGAAAGAACATAGGTTGTCTCAATGCAGCCAGTGTGTATATTCATATGATAATGAGACAGGCAGCAGTGTTTGCAAATGTCAGTGTTATGGAACAGACAGCAAGAAGTAGCTTCACTAAATTTCAGCCATCATTTTGTATGCAAATTTCATTTCATGAGTCTTTTGGACTCCAGAGTTGAATATAAACCAGTGCTAATATATTCTGACAGCTTGTTGTAAGTTTGCATTTAATTTATTCCTTATGCAATTGTACACTGTGAGTGATAGACAAAAAAAGATGTTAATGCTTGCCAGAAGAACTGCAGCATTGCTAGACATTTTTTCTTATAAAGGCAGACATGATAAATACATTCAGACACACATTAATTATAGAAACTCTTAACTTGAAACTAGCGCTAATGTGACACATTTTACAAGTTCTGATATTTTTTTAGATATTTTATAATGCACATTATGAAACGTGCCTAGCAGTACTCCGAAAACACCCCAGCTACAAAGCATTCTCAGGATCCTAATGCATTTGTACTTCACTTTAAAACAAATGTCAATTTCCACACAAGTGACCCCCATCAATTATTCACCTCAGAGTTAGACAAGGGTTTTGGAACCAGTTGCAGGGCTTTATTATTTTTTTTTTATTACATAGGCAGGCAAAAGTGTTCATCCCTTGTTGGGTTTGCCTATTGTGGTTAATGCAAAAAATGCTGGACGTAAAATGAATTAACAGGTCCCTTTAATTCGATAATGTGTGGTTGAATATATTGTATTTACATGATTACAAGATGTGAAAATATGAAAGCTTCTAACTGCTGATGCTCGAATCACATTTTTATTATTATAGTTGAAGACTGTCTGCATAATTTTTTATATCTTATGACAAGAAAAGCTCATACTAGCAAGTATGGGACAACTGAACCTCTTTAGCTCCCGCTAAATAAAAATTCTAGCCCATTTCAGTATGATTAAAAGGGCATTCACAGTTGCGCCCAAAGATTTTGTCAGGTGATGAATTGACATGTTGACTGTAAAGGGGAAAAACAGTACTTTTGCTGGGAAAACGAAGATAAGCCCTTTTACGATAAGATGCTAAAGTTAGCAGAAGACTGCTAGCTACATAGTCATGTATATTTATGCATATGATGAGAGAACAGATCTCTCAGCAAGCTGTTTGGAAGCTATGCCATAAAGTGACAGAGCACCATATACAATGGGATACAAGATGAGCACGCCTCCATACAACAATCTGGACTGCTTTGTTTTCTATGAAGGACACTCCTGATATCACAAGTAACATACCTTCAGTAGCTTGGTCCTAAGGATGAGTGTGTTATCAAAGTTTCACTGCAGATTTAGTTCTAAATTAAATTTGATCTCGGTAATATACAATGTTTTGTTGTCCCTGGCAGTGCTCAACCTGTGGAACTCGATTAAATGATGGTTGTCAAGTAACACATGAATTATAATTGACAGTTTATAGTCAAGTAAATAACAAAAATTAAGTTTGATTGCTTTACAGTAATGGCATTAAGTGAACATCATTATCGATGAAGACATGCTGCTAGTAAACCTCCTGTGTAGTGAGTGCTTTCGGTGGAATACAAGTCTTCTGATACTGAAATTCTTGCATTTGCATATATTATGTTGTGTGTACATTTTGTAATACTGTAAATGTTTTGACTCAAGGGAATAAATATTCCGTTTCACAGAGCCTGTCCTTGTCTTTTCTCGATTATGTCCCCTGTGTTGCTGAGTCCATCACATTATAGGTGAATTTTGGAGTAGAAGTCACGATCTTTATATTACAGAAATGCCGGTTAGGCAGTGGATTAGATGTGTGGTGTCGGCAAGAAAGTTGGAATGGAGATGATGTCTACAATAAGTGTACAGTGTAGGCAGTCGACAGACTGGAATGGAGGTGATTCTACGATAGGTGTATAGTAATATAGGCAGTGTGTCCAGTAAATTGGAGTGAAAGGCATGATCTCTCTTACAGTGCAGTGTGAGATGTGAAGTTGAAGTAGAGGACATGGTCTCTATAAAAAGATATGCAGTGTAGTGTAGGCACGAAGTTGGGAACGTGAGCTCTATATGTGGGTGTGTGGTGTAGGCTCTCAGTATGCTCATATGCTAGGCAAGAAATTCAATGTTATTGACTCCTTTTGTTTCTCATTCCGTCATAGGCATGGACACGTTATCTAAGGACTTGTGTTATCATTCATGATAAGATAAGCTCTCTTTCTCTATGGCAAGATCCTGTTTTCATTTTTTTTTTTGAAAGGATGGGGGGCAGAGNGGGGGGGGGGGGTGGTGGGGGGAGTGAAATTGAGGAGGAAGAGAGTTTAAATTGTCAGAAATGTCTGTTTTGTGTGTTTCTCTCTGCTCAGTGGACGTGGTTTTATGAGTGAAAGAGATGGGAAGGGGGGGGGGGGGGNGGGAGAGACATAATTCTTGACTCTTCTTCCCCAAAATCCAGTCAATCCCTGTCTGATTTTTTTTGAAGATGTCCCAGGCATTAATGTTCTTATCTCTTATACTACACTGCAGTGTGATTATATAGCCAGACCTGAGGTGTATGATAGTCCTGAACTAAATTACCCCAAACCACAAAGCAGTGGGAAGTCCAGCCACACCCAACCTCCCAATAAATCCATTTACAAGCCCATTTCTCTATGATGATGTGTACGAGTAGATGTATACGAGGTAAAATAATAGGCTGGTGTGTGTTTGCCAAAAATGTAGCAAGTTATGCTAAGACGAATGCCGAGAAAGCTGCTAAACAGTGGTATGGCTGTCCTGCTTCTGGAGGTCTGGCCGTACCGGATTGCCCTATGTTCGTCGGTACCTACGGAATACTGTAGACAACCAGTGAAAACAACCACCAACATCTCGTTCGCGCCTAGCATAGCGGTGTGGCATGGCAGAACTAACAGTAATAAAGCTGGACGCACAATAAAGTCGTTTGCCAATAAACAACATCTTGGCTCAGGTAGCACAATCAAACACGCACTTGTGTCCTGCTGACGGAAGGTAAAAACCATACCACAGCACTTTGTATCAACACAGGAGCGAAAACCGAGCTATCATAATGGAGTCGTAAAAACCGTAGTTACACGCTCAAGATGGCGGCGATAATGGCCGCCCGGCTCGTCCGTTATCACGCCTGCTGCCGATCTGCCATCAAACCGTGACCAATGTTTACTGAGACCAGAATGAAACCCTGGGTCGAGCAGGCGACGATTCCTGCGGTCCAGACGTGGAAACATTAAACATAACGGCTTCTGAACCAACGTCTGCGAGGAGAGATTGGAGGGAAAACAGAGGTTTCTGTACGGGTGTTGTATATTGTGTGCAAATACAATATTCACTGACACACACTGTGTGGGCTAACAGTGAGAACCTGGTAGTCTAGAACTCAAACTCATTTCATGCAAAAAATAATAATAAAAAAACAAAACAGAAGAGAATACTTTTTTTTCTGCTTGGTTAAGAAATATAGTCTAGCCTAGGCGTACTGGTTTATGAAATATGCAAAAGTTTAGAAAATTGTGGCAGATATCGGTCCCTTGGGCTTTCAGGATACAGTATACCCTCGAGAGGCCTCCAGCACCAGCAAGAATTGATAAACAACTCTGACCACGCTTGCACGTCCTTATCACATAATAGGCCGTACATCCAAGTGAATGATAGATCGAAGATGGCCATACACATGATGTTTGAAAATATCTTCACCAAATGATCATCTGACTGCAAGCGGAAGTTGCCCAGGTGTCTCGATACGGAACATTAGCATTTCTAATGTCCTTTCGGAGATGACTAAGACCGCTCCATGCATCGATAAAGAGTAGTCGTGTGCACAATGTTACCGGTCACTATGGCCCCGCTAGTCATTCATGTGAGCAATAATTTTCTTGTAGGGAAGAAGAGAGAGAGAGGGCGATGGATGACCCTGGCTGCTTTTTCTCTGTGAATTTCACACTTTCTGGCCACCTTCTATACCCCAAATCCTCTCACCCTCTAAATTAAGAAAAAAAAAAGCTTTAAGAAATTGACCAGGAGATAGTCTAGTGTAATTCTCTTCCCAAACTCCTTCCTCGCCAGGGCACGTGAGTGACGTTGGTGGACTCATCAAGACCATTCGCACCTTATGCTATTAAAGTGGAAGCTTCAGTTCCCGAGTATGTTTTCGTACAGCCCAGCAGGACTCAAAGATATCAGGGCCCGCTTGTAGACTATTTACAACTTCGGTTCATTTCATCGTCCGTCTCTCCCGTTCTGCTTCCGCCAGGGGTCGTTTGACGCTTATACCATTTGCAAACATTTTTTGATGGCCATGATGGGTTTCCAGGATGGTCGCTCGTGTTGATGTGGGCACGGCAAAGGTGGCTATTTTGGTAGAAATGTCTTTTCTCAACGAGTCGTAAAATTTCGCTCCATCTATCATGTTTTCATATGTTACAATATGACAGGTGACTTCGCTAAGGGTAGATAATTATATGAGCAGGATCGGGCATTTTTATGTTGTGATTCGAGCTTACGAGGGCGCATCCATATCTTCCTCTCTGACGGAATAACAGTGTTCCACACTCATGAGATTTACACTTCAGTCTGTCTAGCTGAACATTTTTATTATTATCATCTCCAACTTTATTATTCTCTTTCAATGAAAAGCCTCAAAATAATGCTTACCTCCATATATTTATCATTAAACTAATCCGCTACCACATTTGTGACGATACCATCGCGCTCAAAATGTTGGCGGAGAGTTTCCATTTTAAAAAGATGGTGCCAGATGCGGCGAACGAGTATTACGTTGTAAATTTTCTTACGCGATTTCCTTTGTGCCAAGAGGTTCCTTATGTGCTGTGTGAGCTTTGCATTGTGACTTCAAGTTCTCCTGTTCGGAAATTGCTGAAATTTTGTGTGTGCAGTTGAAGACATGAATCTTTAAGGGCCATGTGTTTGATGAATGCTTCGTTTTCCATTCAGTTAGGTAGACTTAACGACTTGGAGACTCATTCTCCCAATGGATCCCATGTTTT
Organism: Ellobium chinense; assembly: GCA_033807755.1. Taxonomy (NCBI): domain Eukaryota; kingdom Metazoa; phylum Mollusca; class Gastropoda; order Ellobiida; family Ellobiidae; genus Ellobium; species Ellobium chinense. The sequence continues at coordinate 942,466 of JAWQUT010000214.1, forward strand.
TAAATAAAACGATAGTTTAGCATCGCAGGCCTACTTTTGTTTTAAGGCACTAGACCACGTCTAGGAAAATTTCCAGTGCTCTCCCCTCCTCTCCTCTCCTCTCCTCTCCTCTCCTCTCTCCTCTCCTCTCCTCTT
>JAWQUT010000214.1:942666-980144 GCA_033807755.1 Ellobium chinense
CTTTCCTTTCCTTTCCTTTCCTTTCCTTTCCTTTCCTTTCCTTTCCTTTCCTTTCCTTTCCTTCACTTCCTTCAATCGTAGTTACGGAAATAAGTAGGCTACACTTGAAAACTTAAGCACTGCAAGCTATTGTAACAATTTAGCTTTAACATGAGTGACTTGATGAAAATATAACAAACAACACGCCAAGCATGTAAGTAAAAAAACAAAATAAAGGAAAGAGGAGACAAAGTCTCAAATTTCTCTTGAAAACTTAAAAAAAAAAAAATGAAAAACATGGCATGAACTTTGAAGGCGTTTCTCAGGCTCCTCCGCCATATTTTGACGTGTGAAATGCCGGAAGTTCGCGATAAAACCTGTTGAAATGAAAATGTAAAACACATCATACACACCAACACCTACAGAACGGAAGAGAGAAAAAAAAACAAAACCCTCCTCTCTTTTTTTCCCCGCTGCCAGTTACGCAATCTACATTCAGAGCCTTGACTTTTTCAGCGATTGGAAGGATCCAGTCAGGTGTTAGCACTTTCATAGAATTCCATGTGGTAAGGATTAAGCGACCGGAATGGATTAGGGCATACTCTATATCTTAATGGCATGTAAATTGGCGCAGTTTGGAGACCACGTCTCTGCTCCGTGTATTTATTTATTTTTCTGCATAACGGTGATAATTGGTATTGATATATATTTTATATATTATTATGTTTATGTAGGCCTACTATACAGAGCCTACGAGAGGAAACTCTCTAACTGGGAGAGCGGGCAACAGAAGGTTTGCGACACCGATTAGAGGGGCAAACCAATTAATCAGCTAATATATAAAATCCCCCTTTTTGGGGGCCCTGCCAGCCAGTGTTAGGGTGTAGAAATTTGTAAAATGACAGGGAGCTGTACCGCGGCGACTAGCAATGACTTTGTTATGTACTTCATTTGTCACATTGTACATTTATATGCATGTATAATGTTGAGATGTGTAACACAATATGACACTGTAAAACACTTTCAGGATTAGGAGATTTCCTATTTTAGTCATCATGTTTTTTACATCTGTCCACAGTTCCACCTTTTAAGTAGGCAGGCTGCACCTGAATCGAATCCCACGCACATAATATAAAAATATTTATACGTTCAACCACTCTTCTACCCGGCCTACCCTTCACATGGGACGTTACTATCGCGACAATTCTGTAATTAATTGCGCCTCTTAAGGATCGTGGGATGCGCTTCGCTGATAAAACGAATGTTACAGACTCCCCGTAACGCGCGCAAAGCGATTTATGATGGATGCCTAAAGGGTGAGATTCGTGAAATAAAACGCAAAAAGGAAAAAAAAATCCTGAAACTCTTCAAGACTTTATGATGATCTTGATAGATTGTAAGTTGAAGCAAGGCACAAACCGGCTATTTAGTTACAGAGATAACAAGGTTTTCAAGTTTCAAGATGTCTGGATCGTATCCAAAAACTCCCTGGAAGCAACCGCTTCGTTTTACCCGCGGCGTAGAAGGGAGTTCACGCAATTCGTTATCTCAGGCTAGCGGTTCCCAAAACTTTCATTAGTTTCATGACTTGCGGATACCACGGTATTACAGCGTGACACAGACAAAAAAAAATATACCCACTGATTAAAGATAAGTTCAATTCAAAGGTTTTATTAGGCCATAGGCCAACATAATGCATTACAATACAATATTACAGTAGTACAATCCACTGTCAAGACATAAACCGTGTTCCTCATGCACACTATTGCCACTCATCTACCACTTTCTCATCTAGGTGACATCCAGACTTTCGAGAGTTACACTGGCACACAAATCATGACATTACCGCTATCATCACTCACTCTCTCAAACTACACTCTCTACTTGTCTNTCCCCCCAAACTTTAACAATTCCTTGCCAGAGGGTGCCCATTTTGGCTCAAATTTCTGAATTATATTTCTTCAATATTCCGAAATATAAATTACTCAGTCTACGTATGTCTTCACCCCATTCACTTTTAAAGTATTTTAAGATAAGATAAGATAAGATAAGATAAGATACAATTTTATTGTCCTTAATGGCACATTGTCTTGTTTACCTTTATATATAATAAACATTAACAACTTAATATCTTAAGCCCAGACCAACACACATCCTCTCTCCCCCCCCCCCCCCCCCCCNCCCCCCATATATATTACATATACGGTAACCTTTTTCAAAATGCAATCAAATGCTTAAAAAATTCAAACGCAAAATATCTAGACTAGCCTCGAGTCTATTATGTGAAAAAAAAAAAGAAATATTTACTCTTCCATAAAGAACAAACAAACAAAGAAACAAAAAAGGCCAACTTAAAACAATAAAAGTTGAGTTTAAAAAATGTGCGCAAATGAGCACATACACCATACAAATTTTATCGTGTAACACATACCGTTGCAATGATGAAAGTTGCACTCAACCCGGTTGACGAGCAAAAAAAATTAGTCTCTGATGAGAGCATTAATTCTTCAGATTCATCATACAAAATAAAAACAGCGCTACAAACTTTATAAATACTCTATGTGCCGTCTTCCTGTCGAACATGGTGCGAACATAAAGCGCGGAATTAGATTTTGACGTACAATTATCATTTCTGTTGTTAAAAATCAACTCCAAACCTACTTAGATTAATGGAATTCACAAAGTTTGAAGACCCATGGCTGAGATAATGGCCAATGTGATTTGAGAATCATGGCTTAAAAAAATTTAAAGAGTTAGGAGAATGAATTGGGGATTGTTTTGTCTGCGCCCCGCTGTATTTTGAGACCTTGAGCATTAACGATTGGGTTCACTTCCCATCATAAGAAGTGTATTAGTGCATTGGTGCTGAATTTACTCTTAATAGCGTTCTTCATGCATAGTTAATGTATTTCTTACGATGGTAAGATGTCCCATCCTTAATGCTTAAGCTCTCAGTTAAAACTGAGGAACATTTGGTCATAGCCTTTGATTCGTAATTTTGGCCAGCCAGACGTACGGTTTTCATGATTCACGTACTATCAACCCTGGAGGGCTTTCCTGTACCCTTAGGTCACTAAGGGTACGAATGCAACTGTTTGTGAACCGCTGGTGGAGAATGGATTAGTAGGTTAATTTATGACGCGCTGAGGGGCAAAACGCATATCGAAGGAATCCAGGGCAGAACACACAAAAATGTGTAAATTTTTGTGCCGCCATTTGCAGATTGTACTTCCTTGTCGAATATCCTAATAGAAACAGTGAAAAAAAAAAACAGGTTTAAAACAACAACAACAACAACAACAAAAAACCCTGATACTTTGCATAAAATTAAAGCCAGACTTGCACGATCACATGAAAAATTATGGTTATCTTCCACGTATCAAGACCCTTCGGATGTCATGTATGTTATATTACTCGCTGTGCTTCATGCATGTACGTTTAGTGCGAAATGAGAGAAAGACCGGTTGGAAACACCAGTGGCCATATGCATAATACATACTTACGGTGAACACCAAAACACTACAAATGTTTTGGGAGTTCCCGTGGTTACCGCATTGCATTAACTAACGTAAGGATTATGCATACAGCCACAGTGGGCGTACGCACAATACATACGTTAACTAGTGTACTGTTTTAACTACAGTGAACACTACTAATATTTTGAGAATTTCTCATGGCCTCCGCAGTGCGTTGACTAACGTAAGGATTATGCAAACAGCCACATAGCTCATAAAGCAGTTTTTAATAATCGAAATCATTTTGACCAATGGAGACAGCATTGCAGTTTTGAATAAATATTAGACTGCCGTGTGTGGGTCATTTTGAGTTCGTGAGCCTTGCGCCTGAGGATCACCGTAAGACCATCATAATGTCCAAATGAATTATGTAGGTTGAGTAATAAGTCGAACAGTGTAGAACAGAAGATGGCAGATAAGGTGTTCGATCATGGAGGTCGTCAACAGAAGGTCTGTGCACTCTGAATAAGTCATAAATATGACCAGAAGTTTGGAATTCAGCTTGTTTATTTCAAACTCTGTACATCCCTGACGACTCTAAGTTTCAAGACCAGTATTATCATGTCTCCTGGCTCAAGTGAAAGACATATGACTGTACCTTCGTATAAATTAGATGATGGCAAAGAACATCCCAGATTCCTTTCACGTCGCCTTCTGAAACAATGATTTATAATGCTATTAAAGAAGATACCGGTACTTTTAAAAAACATAGTTTTCCCCTTCCTCCCTCCACCTTAGAAAAAAAAAAAACAACCTGATCCACCCTCATCCGTTACATACACATCTTTTAAGAACGAGTTATTTCCCTTTTTGCACACATCGTCTCACTGGTCTGGCTCATAATTTTATTTACTGCCCACACATCTGACATGTTCTTCAAAGACTAAGGTCATCGAGCACTCACTTAGAGCAGCATAATATGAAACACTGCACCTGTTTGTAATTACTGTGTAAATGTACATTAAAACGCGCACAGCTGGAAAGAAGTGGCGGCCATATCAGCAGGATCGAGGCGATGTCAGTCAAACTTAAACACGTGATCATGACATCACATAACATCATCAGCTTCAGGCAAAATAAAAGCAGAAGATTACTTGAACATTTGATCATTGATATCTATCTATAAGCAAATACGTCTTTTTATTTGGCTAGATTTTTCAAGGTAAGTTAAAAAAAAAACAACAAAACATTAGAATATTGCCTGCGTGGGGAGCAGAGCTGTGATCACTGGATCCATGGAGTGTGACCCCATTTCGGGGTCGGACTTGCTGAGCTTGGAAGATGGAGATCTCCAGGAGTCAAACCCAAGGCGCTTATCTCTCTATTTTCCAATGAATGAAAGAGCATGAAAGACGGTGTTCTCGGCCAGATAAGGCACGCTATCTTCCCTCAATTTCACCCGTGTTAGTAAACGGAACAGCAGGGGTTGCAGAAGGAAGCTGACAGGCGCCTTGAACGCAGGGACTCCGCTGAACGCTGGGGTTGTTATCAGAAGCGTCCCTGGACCGCGCCTCGGGTTTCGCATGCTGGAGTAAACAGACCGCTTTAGATGGAGCCAATATTATGTATACTGGCGATCATGAATCAGATTGTGTTGGGGTATCGCCCCTGGTTCCTCCGTCCAGTCACACCAATAAAACCTTCTTATCCTCGGAAGTTGAGAGTTGCCTGCCCTTTATAATGATACGGCGGTAGACTGTATTCCTGTATTGATATACAGAGGCTCGACTGCTTAAAATCACGGAACAGGAGGATATTGTTAGGAAGAGCAGGCCTCGCAGTAAGGACCAGATCTACATGTATGTAAAATGATGGTCATGTAAAAACCAACCAATGATACGGCGGTGGCCTGTATTCCTGTATTGATGTACAGAGGCTCGTCTGCTAAAAGTCACGGAACAGAAAGATATTGTTAGAAACGCGGGCCTTGCAGTAACAACCGAATCTACAGATGTAAACTGTTGGTCATAAATTCGATTCTGTCCTGGATTTTGTTCCAAAACCTACGGTAAACCCGTATTAATTGAGAGTTTGCGTATTAACGATGGGATCTTTTACCATCGTTAGAATATTATTAATGGATGGATCCTGAACGCACCCTTACTAGCGTTCGAAAGGCAGAGTTAATGTAATTCCTACAATAGTAAGAGATTCCATCGTCAATGCACAAGTTCTCAGATATTCTTCAAAAAAAAGTTGTACAGCCACCAGTGTATTGAAATGGTTTTTTCGCGATAGTTTCAGACCAGGTCTGTGGATACCTCTCCTGTGCAAGAACGTTACATACGAGACTAATAGAACGAGACATGGTGAGATTTCTCAACATGTAACTTGCATTGTTATACATCAGTGTCTTGGATTTTATCATTTTTTTTGTTTGTTTGCAGTTGAAGCAGAGAAAATCTTGCCAACTGAACGGGGGTGTTTCAGTAAACAAGGTGCTGTTAAGAATAGTTTGTGTAACGACCAGAAGGGCTTTCAGTAGAGCACAGACTTCCACCTAGGCAAAATTTTCGTGGGGTTAGGGTGGGAGGAGGGAAAGAGAAGATGGCAATCAACCAACCAACCGACCCATCCATCCACCCACCCATCCACCCAACCAACGTGAATTATAGTGGTGAAAACATTCGGCCTGATGCGTTTCTTTAATCTGACTGGCGTTGACCTGTATTCATCTCTGAATTAGCCTGACCTTTCCTTATAGGCATGCTAGTTCTGTGTCGCAGTTAAGAAATCACATGCAGCAATAATATTACACATGTATTACTGTATTACTCAGAAAACACTTTGTGAGATGCTTCCTTTTAGTCTGATGCACACCAAAAATTGTTGCATTTCCAGACCAGATCCAGATTTTTAATATGCCCACTGGTAACTTCTCAGGTTATCTTGTTAAGATGCCACCGTTAAAAAAACTTCGTGAATTCCGTTCTTTTAATTCGATCCGCGCAAAAATACTATACACTACACATGACCCGACTTAATCTTTCTTCCAAGTTTTATTAGAACTGCACTTCAACTTTAAATTTGTTTACCAACAGAGCGAGATAAGATGAGATTCCTCGAAATATACCTTGTATTGTAACACACAAATGTTTGGAAGTTTTTTGTTAAAGCCGTAATATATAACCTAATATCGTTAAGAGCTTAGTCTTTCTGTTCTCACAATTCGCTTTTGGAAATCGTGTCTTATTCTAACCAAGTCCTACCTTTCCATCACGTTTCATGTCAATCGGCCAATATCTTTTCATCTCTTGTTAACAAACAAACAAACAAACAAACAAACAAACAAACAAACAAACAAACAAACAAATAAACGAACAAACAAAATTCACATAGATCAAAACAAAATCTTCTTGGCAGAGGTAATAAAGATCATAAATCAGACTGAGAAGCGTTCCTGTCAGTAATACTAGACCAGCTACACTGATTATCTTATCCATAAAGGGAATGTCGTGGCTAAGAGGTTACATACTTTCGGTTTCTTGCAATCGCGAAACTTCTTTCAGTTATGTTGATGACTCAATAATGTTTGGAGCACACGGAGATAATAAAACCAAGGTGGAGCGCCACTGTCTCTAGAATGCCATTTTTTGCAGGGTGGAAGAAGATCGAAAGTAGAGAGAGAGAGCGAGAGAGAGAGAGAGAGAGAGAGAGAGAGAGAGAGAGAGAGAGAAAGAGAGGGAGAGAGAGAGAGAGGGAGAGAGAGGGAGAGAGAGGGAGAAAGAGGGAACAGAGCTCGGCATAAGCGCAATAGCCACGAGAAATGTCGGCGAAAAAGCCTTTTTGTTTTGTCTAATCAATCAACAGAAATGAGGTGTTGTGGTCTATACTTCCTGATAGAAGCTTTGATTCTCTCTCTCTCTCTCTCTCTCTCTCTCTCTCTCTCTCTCCCTCCCTCCCTCTCTCTCTCTCTTATTTCCTTTCTGGTTCTACCAAAAAAAGCAAAGGCTCTCCGTCGAGCACACGAAATGTCAAGTGATAATGATGGTAATGTTATTAATTGAGAGCTTGCGCAATAACGATGGGATTTCTCTCTATTGTAAAAATCACATTAATTCACAGTAGCATTCAACATGCAGATTGCAGGGTTAATGTAACTTTTACGATGATTAGAGATCCCTTTGCAACTACGCAAGTCTTCAATAACCTACTTTGTTGAGCATTATTTTACCACCGTCTTCCCTCGCCGTCAGCTGCAGGTGTCAGGGTGCAAACCTTAGTACGACAGAATACGGAGTCTTGTTTATTTTATTATGAGTGGAACTATGTTTTCATGAGACATATTTTGGCTGGCAAAGGCAAAATAGGGCCTGTTAACTTGGGCCAATCAGAACAAATAATTATAGTGTGTTTACAAAATAATACTGTCGCAGTCTAGTTCAACATTTCCGCAGCTTTGCTTTACTTCTGATGAGCTTGAGATTTTCGGCAGATAATGGTCTATAAAGTGTCTGATTGGTTGAGGAACGTTTGCTTCCACGTTTATCTCGTATATGTAACAGGGAAAAAAAACAACAAACATACAGGTCTAACCCACTTCAGACGTTTGATGAGGTTTGTGTTGTTGTTGTTATTTTAATATTGTTTTTGTTGCAATTGTTGTTGTTTTAATTTATGGTCATCTTCCGTAGCACTTGACATGTTACAACGATTTCCTTTCGAGGAGTTTGAAAAGTGTGAAGTCATTAATTTTGAAGCCACCTCAAAGGGCTACTGTGCTTCTGTGTGATACATGCGGGAATGTTATCAATCCAATTAAATTCAATGAAAATAATAAATGAAATTATTTACATAAATCATAAATAAAAAAATAATAAATAAGTAAAAAAATTAGTGTTATCGCTATATCAAGAACATTCTTCAGCAGGGCCGATAATGTTGACAAAATGCGTGCAACCTCTCAACGAATCATACAGGAAGACTTCACAGACTCGACTTCCTGGAGATAATTTCATAATTTCGAAGTGTTCAGATTAGTGAGTAGAATTTGATAAAGAAAGTAGGTGAACCGTGATGAGAGCATTACAATGAATATGAGGGTTTCCGAGCATCATGAGATTCCTCTGTTCGTGAATAACAATGGAAAACTATTTGGACATATGAAACAAAAGGGGAAGGGGCCCTTGGTGATGATTTAGATACGGCCCTGGTCTCACGCTAGTGGAATAATGAAAAATAATGAACAAAATGTCATGTACAGAACAAGCAGAAGAAAAGCCAGCAGAGTAAATAATGCACTAATGATTCGAAGTCATTTTTATTATCCATTTCCGCCTCTCTCCATAGATGCATTGAATGGAGCATGACGGGTCTATACTATATAAGACCGGTGAAAAGTCTGCAATTCCATAGATTCGTGTATCCGATTTCGTCGAATCCACAGATTTGTCGAACGCTGACTGGAATCCGAATCTCCAATTTCGAATTCAGATCACCACACTATAATACACCTTGAGCAAGTATCAGATTACTATCCAATTACATCCGGGTAAAACTTATCTTTAACGGAAACGGAAGTACGTGCGCATGTACATACAATACAAGAACCACTGGAACTGAAGCTCCTTTTTGTATTATTGTAGTTAAATTAGCTCGATAGACTTTCACGAGGCTGCTAATCTAAAACCATTATGAACTGTACGGATACAAGAGCGGCGGTATCCTGAGAGAGCATCGGCGGTCAACACTACTAATGTTTTGGCGGTGTCCTGTGGTTACAGCCGTGTTTTAGCTATCGTAAGAATTACGCATGTGGCCACAGAAATCGGCTAGACTCAGCTACAACATGACATTGTCACACACTGAAGAGATCAGTTAAGTATTCAATTTATAAACTTCATCTAGTATCTCTAACTTGAGTCTCGTGATAAAACTCACGTTTCTCCTCCGTTTCTTATGCCGTTCACAAACGCATCTCGGCAGCACAGCAAATAAAATACGTTTTCCTCATCAAACAAATATATCTTTAAAACACATCCAGACCGATATTTTTATCTCTCTCCGGCGCCAGACGCCTGACTTTGATTGTAATGAGAAATTCCTGATTTATAAATTTGTTTCGTCGTGGTGTATCCTAACATGAGACATTTTAGAATCTACTTGTTCACTTCTCTCTTCTTTTCATCCCTTTCTCTCTCGCGCCACTCGAATGCGTCTCTCTTTTATAAAGATACAAACTCCAGCACTGATTTGTAGAAAGCGATAAAAATAATGATAATAAGAAAAAGAACACTTGTACATAAATCTCACATTCAGCCACTACCCGCTTATGCGACTTCATATTACTGATATTATCCTGCAGGCCAGATCTTCTATAGCTTTATCAGCTCATTTAGGGGATTACAGTGCTGTGTCATTTTACACTGGAAAAATACCTGGCAATATCCCGGGACTCCCCCATTTAGTACTTGGTTAGAGCAGAGGGGGAGGGGGCAAGGTTAGGAAAAAGAAAGCACATATGAGACAGTTCTTAGATAATGATGTATTCCTCACTACCAGTTACGAACTTTACAAACTGGTGGAATGAAGAAAATATTTTAAAAAAAAAATTTTTTTTCTCAAGGCACCAACAACATAAACATAGCGAGAATCGAACCCACGACCCTCAAATCCTCAACCTTTCGGTCACGCTACTCTACATGCATAATGGAGACGTCAGTGCCAGCCATTTCGTTTCAGCCAATGGAGTGGCCGGTAATCAATTTAAAAACAAACGAGCAACGCAAGGAGTTCAGATCTCGACACAGACCAACATGAAAACACACAACTTGGAAATAATCTACGGGTACACGCATTTAAGAAAAGCGTTGTCACCTTATATAAATGTCATGATTAGATTATCCAGCTGAAAAGCGTAACCCCTGAACCACTTGGCAAAGCAGTTTATACACAGATCCACGCCATTCGTTTTAATTTGCCCTTTCAAGCGGCTGGCAAAGGAATCCTAAACTCCGCAGATGCTGAACGTCAAAGGTTTTCATGTTGTCTAAAAGCTGGAAGGCGAAGGCTGCACTTGAGCCGAAAGAGAGGAGAGCGAGAGAGAAAGAGAGAGTAAATGAAGGAAGGAAGGAAGGAAGGAAGGAAGGAAGGAAGGAAGGAAGGAAGGAAGGAGGAGGAAGAAGAAGAAGAAGAAGAAGAAGAAGAAGAAGAAGAAGAAGAAGAAGAAGATGAAGAAGAAGAAGAAACTAGATATGAAAAGTGGTTCGAAAAAAAAGTCCCCACTGAGCGTCAAAGGTTACTAAACAACTCAGCCCAGTTAGCCTTTCTGATATGCATGAATGTGTGTGTGTGTGTGTGTGTGTGTGTGTGTGTGTGTGTGTGTGTGTGTGTGCTAGTGTGTGTGTGTGTAGGTGGGTGGATGAGTAAAAGTGATGGCAATAAAGAGCATGATATGGATCATCTATTCGGTCAACCGCAGCACAGATCGGTCGTTATTAAGGTGGGCTTACCAAGAGGGTAATCGAAAATAACATTGTGAAAACCTGGGCTGCTGTAGCAAAGGTAAAGGAATTGAAGTGTATTATAATGGAGGCAACGGATCAATCAACTACTCTTACCTTTGACAGGTAAGCATAGTACACACATCAGTGATTCACACTGTAAGTGGCATCTTTCTCAACAAGGAGAGGGGCGAAAGAGACTAAGTGGGTAGATGTAGGTGGGTAGATGGAAGGAAAGAGAGAAAGAAAAAGAGATGAAAGAAATTTTCAAAAAATGTTTAGAAAGTAAGTATTGAGAGAGAAAATGAGCAATGGCTATTTTAAAAGAAGTAATATTACTAAGTAGGGAAAGACATTTTGTAAAAAAAATGTAAAAAGAAGAGAAATATAGACAGAAAATTCCTAAAAATAAGATCAAATTATGCGCAATAAAAAAACAAAACAAAACCAGTCTGGGGTGATGTAAGGGAGAGGGTAGGGAGTCATGGCATTTGAAGTCAGGAGTTACATTTTGGTGAGATTAGCGGAACCAAACGAGCAGAAACTATTAGAAGTCGAGAAATAGTTTTGAGAAGAGGTGCAAAGTAAGAAGCACAGAAGGAAAGGAGAACGATTTTGGCACCTGTCTAAGATGCCATGACCGACATAGTATGGGTTTCTCCCAAGCTATTCTGGAACTGTGAGTCACATGATGAGAAAAACAACTGTGCGGCACAACTAAACACTGCCACAAAATAAGAGTTATTGGCCTTGCTTGGGGCTTATGTGACGTCATGGCGTCAATTTGATACCTGCCTGCTACCCCAGGGTTAAGATGTTTGTGAAACAAAAACACGACAGATACTTCACCAGGTTCAATGTAGTTGGGGAAGAACATTCGCTCCCGTGTCGCATATCTTCTAACGCTCCTGCTCTAATTTTTTTTTTTCGTGTTTGCTCTCAGTGTTCTATACATTCTGAAAGGTTCAATGTTTTAAAAAATGTGTCAAATGCTAATTGGCATCGGTATCCATATTTGCTTGCAGGTGGTAAGGTCAGCTGACGCTTTTTCATTAACTACGTACGTCACATGCACATATTCATTCACCGATCACGTAATGTTCTAACGTCGGGTAACTTTAAATAGACTGACACGCTTTGAGTACATCTTTTTTATACTTAACGGGTATCTTCATTGTGCCTTCTCTCCCCTTACCCTCTCCGCCCAAAGAGTAAGGTTAATTTAAAAAAAAACTGCTTTGCATTGTTTGGTTTGTTGAAGGTGGAAAAGGGCGCCACCTGGCTATGGATGTCTTCCTTGCTGTCACTTGCATTCTCACACCCGTATAGTGAGCTTTCATTTTAAAGTTCGGATGTCTCTCTCTTGCGGACCGTTATGATAGAGGTGGGCAGGATGATTTAGCATTTCCTGATGCTACAATGAAATTGCAGGTTACAAACTAAAATCAGACATGAATTTCATATCTAATTTCACATCAATATGATCATGACCGTAAAACCAAGAAATGCCATAATTATGAGTGTGCTTACCTATGTCATAACGGTCCGTCAGAGATCCCAACCTGAAAATAATGTCTCCCCGCTATTTATTGTCGTCAGGACCTTGACTACTTTATCGTTTGTCGAAACTGTTTTCTTATCTCCTTTAGATGCTGATCGATGACATCCTTACCATGAACTTTATGCAGCACTTCCGTGTTCAAGCTTTTGCGTCACAGTACAAGTAGGTGCTTCTCAAAATGGCGAACAACGGATAGTAGTGTAGCATGAAGCAGGGTGGGAAAAAATGAACTTACATCGGGAACTATATATGGCACTTTCATCTTTAGGTCACGCGAGTAGTTCTTTGACGTCATAATGGCGGCAATTAATAATACTGATGCCACTTAGATTTCATTCGAAACCGCAAGAATGGTTTGTACGGAGCTGAGTGCGTGCCCCTTAACATTGCATTTGAAAACCAATAGATTCAAGCTATTTTGGTTTGTTTCAGATGAACAGTCTCAGGCTTCACAAGGAATACACTAATGTTTTTTAACAGATACAGTAATAGATCTCTATTCTTGCACACTAATGAATCACAGATTGGTTCAAAAAACTGTGTTGCCAGGTTGCTTGTGCCAAAGTCTGGAAAATATGAATCATTTCGGTGAAACCTGAATTACTGCTCTCCCCTAAAAAACAACAAAACTCCCAAAACAGCGGCAGTCGATTCCGCTTAATGGCACTCCATTTATTGCAACCTTTTTTCATATAACAATATACGGTATGTTTTATAATGAAAGTGGGTGGATAATAGCAACTCCTGCGATCACAACTTTTTCTACGCTCCCGATGCAGTTGCCATAACGCGAAATCGATTGTACTGTATCTAGTCCTCCTGTTGTTATTATCAATTGTTCTCTTATTCCTCCTCCTCCTCTATCTTAGACACTATCCTTTCTCCACCACCACCTCCTATTTCTACCGCTACTACATCTGCTACTACTTCTGTTGTTGTTGTTGTTGCTGCTGCTGCTGCTATTGTTATTACTACTGCTATTATTGTTACTACTATCACTACTACTACTACTTGTACCACTTGTACCACTACTTTTACTTTTGCTAACTGCTGCTAATTTTCCTCCGTTACCTTCTCCTGCTGCAACAAGAAAAGCAGCAGCAGCAACAACAACAACAACAACAACAACTACAGCAGCAACAACAACAACAGCTACTACTACTACTACAACTACTACTACTACAACTACCAATACTACTTTAACTATTCCTCCTACTTCTATTACCAGTCCTGTTATCAAGTCTACCTTCATCATGGAAACAACAACAACAACAACAACAACAACAACAACAACAACAACAACAACAACAACAACTGTCACAGTCACTACAACAACAACAACAACAACAACAACACAACGGCTACAGCCACTATCGAAACAACAACAACAACAACAACAACAACAACAACAACACACAGCGGTTACAGCCACTACCACAACAACAACAACTAATCGAAATGAAAATAATAAAATAAAGTAGCTATCACTTTCATGTCATGCCTTAAGCCTCATAGGATGTTCTACAGCTATGTTGGTGGTCGCTCCACAGCACACGTTTTGTTTTCTTAGTTCTGTTTTTTTGCATTGCAAATCACACGGATAATACAGGAAAGATGTGCCCTGAAATTGTTTTCCAATGCACTTATACAAAAAAAAAAATTGACAAAAATGGTTAACTCTCATCTCGTTTGCCGTGGATTTGGCAAGGCCAGTTAGAGATTTTTAAAACCCAAGGGTCATCTTGACATGTTGTAGGCGCTTTAAGAATTTGCACCGTTTAAAACTGCAGACAAGATGCTGACAAGTTTTAAGTCCAACAATCTCTAGTGGGTTAATAGACGCCTGGCTGAAGCCTCATGTGGGTCTGAGATAAATTTTGCTTTCGTTTTGGCGTGAAGCGATGATGTCTTGGGAAACTACCTATTGCGCTCACATAAAATTCTTCAAGCGCGTGAGTGAACATGCTCGGGATGACCTAGGGCACAAACATACTAGATCTAGATGTAGATCTAGACCGACATTTTTTTTTTTTTTTGTACACTGACATGTGAAGATTTAATATTCATGCACAGGTAACACAGGTAAAATATCTGTGCTCATGGGCGTTGAGTGAATGTATAGTCAGGACGCATGTAGTGGGGGTTGAGGAGGGGGAGAAGAGAAGGACATGGAGGAGAGAATATGTCTATCTTTGTCCTTGAATAAAGGGCCCATTTAAGTTTTGGGTTGTTTTGGTTTTTTTTTGTCACAGGAGGAGGGAGTCAGACTTTTTTTTTCTTTTATCAACATCCACTGTATCTACGTCTTGACGATAAATGTGAATGATGCATGCACAACGTATTTTGACATCCTGTCCCTTATATGTCTTTGCTGGTGCTTCATGCCTTTGATAACAGTTAATGTGAGCAATGACATGCATAAAAGTTAAACTAGATAAAAGTGAGCACACAAAATGAAGAATGACGCCTGAAAGAGGGAAAGGGATGGAGGAATTTGGAGGACGCAGGACACTCCGCCCTTTCACCGTTTTGTGGAGTGATGAAGCCAAGTTTGTCTGCCCCTTGTTTTCTATTGTTTCACCCCTCCTCTTCCCTATACTCTACTACCCAACCCTAAAGCCACACAAACAGACGAACAAATTGATAGACATTGAAACAAAATGGCAAACGATACAAAATAATAAACATCAAGATAGAAAGACAAGCAAATAGACAGACAGACATATTACCCCTTGGCACGTCGTGTTTTGTTATTAGGAAACAGTGTTGATAATTATTTTCTGTTTTCCATACTCATTTACGTGCTCATGTATATTGCTCTAGTTACAGATATACTCGTTGTTTTTTTTTTAAATCGTTCTTATTCTTACAGTACATACATGTGTTTACTGCTGTTTTGATGATGATGATGTTGAGAATGATGCTGTTCCCATCTTTTGTCTTTATTTCTTTTTTTTTTAAGGTATAATGCAGTATAAGTTGATTCGTAGCAGGATTATTTAACCTTCTAGCTATTTTGGCACGATGCATTCTTCTCTGCATTCAGTTCTCATGATTATCGTGTAAGAAAAAGGGGCAGGAAGAGAAAGTGAGGATGAGGAGGAGGAGGAGGAGGAGGAGAAGAAGGAGGAGGAAGAGGAGGAGAAGATGGAGGTGAGGAGAAGGAAAAAAAAATCAGGTTTTTTTGGGGTAGTTTCAGGTTATATAATTATTTTTACACAACTTATATCATATACTGCATTTATTCACTCTGGTGTTTCGAATTTTGGGATCAGCCAGGCTCCAGCAGCCTTTATAGCGACTCTTCACAGTGCACCCTGTTTAGCAACTTCCCACAGTGCACCTAGTTTAGCAACTTCCCACAGTGCACCTAGTTTAGCAACTTCCCACAGTGCACTGAAACTATGGGAAATTGCTAAACTGTGTAAAGACAGTGGTGGCAGAGAGATGATGAATATGAGATTACAATATGAACTAGCATTTTCCTTGAGCCTAAGAACATCCAGTTCACCTTTTACCCTCTCAACGTCTTTCCCAGAAGTTGTTATAACTAGAATCTACAACTGATGCACTCAAGCCCACTTCAACCCCTCTCCTCGTGGGGCAATTTAATCCTCTTCTCTCCTAACTTCCTTAAAGTTAAAAACCCAGTGGTTGGGCTAATTATCTGGGTGACCCTCTCAAAACCCACCTTATCTTTGAAGGTAGCCTCTTCAACTTGATTACCTGTCCGGGAGATGACCTAAAGAGCCCAGTTATCGACCGTTTAAGAGAGGGTCTGGTCAGTTTGCCCGTAGAAGAAGTCAAGGAGGGCAAAAGACGCATTAGTCTTTCAGGAAGTTCGCTGTCAGGAATTCAGGGCAAATACCAAGGAAATATTGAGCTGAATCTTTGTCAGGTGATTTAGTATAATAATGTCAGTCCAGCCATGTCAAGTAATGCTTAAAGGATAAGATGGTCTGCATGACTAGTAATGCTACTATTTCCCCTTTAAGGAAGAGTGATAACTATGCTCTATCAAACAATGCTGAGGGTGTCTTAAGGATAAAATGATGTGTATGATTATTTGGTGATAAGTTATACCACGGATAAGGTGATCTGCACGATTGAAATAATGGTTAGGATACAGAAGTTAAGGATAAGATTCTGTTTCCGATTAAATAATGCTAATGATGCACTGTATTTATGTTAAAGACAAATTAATGCGTATAATTAAATAATGTTATGGATATATTAACAGTATATAAAAAAAACCAAAACAACGTCAACACGATAATAAGCATCATAATCGAAATAGAATCCATACTATCAATATATGAAAATCGCGATACTTAAAACTTCAGGCCCACCACAAATCTTTCTAGCTGGGTTGTTGATAGGCCAGAACAATAAATAGGAGCTGAAGATGAGAGGGATGGACAAGATCAGTGGGACCAAGGGAAGAGAAAGGAATGGAGGGAAACGAAAGGCAGGAATATCTGGAGAAAAAGAAATGGACGAGAGAATAAGACAAGTTTTAATTTGAATGAAGGCAACGAAAAGCTGAAAAGGACAAGACGTATATGAAAAAGGAAAAGCGGAAGAGAGAAAGAGGAGAGGGAGAGAGAGAGAGAGAGAGCGAAAGAAAGAAAGAAAGAATGAAAGAAAGAAAGAAAGAAAGAAAGAAAGAAAGAAAGAAAGAAAGAAAGAAAAGAAAAAGAAAATGAAACAAGGTAGAGGAAGCAAAGGGGTAGGAAATCTGAAAGGGTAAAGAAGCAGAAAAAAAAATGAAAGAAAGCAACTTAACAACGAAACTGTTTTTTTCTACATCTTGAAATAGTGAAAAGAAAAAGGTAAAAGAAAAAGAACTTATAAGATAGAACACTTTGTTCTCCTTTATTATTCTTCTTCCTCTCTTTCCTCATCCTCTTTTTCTCTCTTCTCATCCTCTTCTCCCCCTCTAACCGATTTCTTTTCGTGTCCACCCTCTTTTACTCCTTCGAAGAGTGAAACAGGATCACGTGCCAGTTGATAGAATCTTGCCAGATAAGTAGCCTGACATAGCTTATCATGACTTAACAAACTCACACAACTGGAGGGTGCAAGACACTAGATATGTGCATGAGTGCAGCTCTCACTTGCTTTCCCAAGCTTTGAGCTGTTAATAACGTTAACATAATACATAAGCTGCACTAGTGGGTCCCAGTGTTTCTGTATGCATTTGTTGTGTCTTTTGTTATTCATATTATTATTGATATGCATGCAATCCTACAATCACATATAGGCCTATATATATATATTCTTTAATAGTGTATATATATAAAAAGAGGGGAAGACAGAGAAAGAGAAAAAGAGAGAGGGATAGAAAGAAAGGAGAGAGAGGAGATCTTTACTCTTTCTCCTCAATCCATTGAGCACAGAGAAATTAACGCCAAATATTCTTAAGTTTGCACCTTCCGATGTGTTTTCATCGCAATTTTTTTTTTTTTTTGGTCTCACGATGCATTACTGTTCCTGCACAAAAATCTGCTGAATTACAGTAACTAAGATCCGAGAGAGTTTTCATTCTTTTCAAATCAACATGTTAGTCAAAACACATCACTGAAGTTTCAAGTCAGGACACATCACTGAAGTTTCAAGTCAGGACACATCACTGAAATTTCAAGTCAGGACACATCACTGAAGTTTCAAGTCAGGACACATCACTGAAGTTTCTAGTCTCTACAGCTGATGACTTTCACCAGCCACAGTTCCTATATTAGCTTTGTATGACACTGATCAAAATAACGCGAAGTCATTGAGGGTTACCTTGCGGGCATTTTTTTTACTTGCCTTGTTTCTCTTTTCTAAAAATGGCAGGTAGAATGACGACATTATAATCATGTTTGTGTTTTCTACTTATCCACGAACACAAAGCAGATACCATTGTTTAATTTACAGATTATAAGGCTATACATCGCACATGACTTTATTTTTTACTTTTTTCATTTGATTTCCCCTACTTTTTCCTGACGGCTTTCACTTGGTGTGCGCTGTTGTCACATAGTGAAGAAAGGTTTGAAGTCAGACGACTTCATTTTGGATTTCCACTACTTTCCGCTCATAGTTTTCCAAACGATCTTATGGAAGCCAAAGAGCTCTCCTACTCCTCGGTGCCGTCAGGTCCTCTAACTCTGTCTGGTTGTTTCTTAGCTGCTGTATCTTACATTACCAGAAAGTCTCTTCCTAGCTCAAATGCACCAAAAAGAGTTTGACTCTTACGTACCCAGTGCTTTGCAAGCATCTGTTCCGATCTAGAAATGATGCCAGATTTAAGCTAATAAAAAAAACAACAACCCATATTGCCAAAATCAGCCTTGACTTCCCTATCTCTAACGGGGTCAGTCAACATCCTCTTCCTCTTTCTCAGTACGCAGACCCTCCAAATTTCGGTACAGCTGTGATTTAAACTCTGCACATTTACGTTTAATACTATAATATTCCATTTATGCGAAGATTAGAGCTGTACAATCTAAAATTTATGGACATTTTGCATCGGTTTTTACAGGTACATGAAAAGTTTTATGACTACTAACGCCGCCTGATGAATCCATTACTTTGAGTCGCATGGTGCAAACCTTGCAGTGATACTGATAAACTCATCGCTGATACTGGTAGAGTGGAGAAGCAGGGACGAGCAGGGCGGAACAAAGCGGAGATTAAAGGCTTACCAAAGCCTTCTAAACAAAAGGAAACAAAAAGACTCGAAAATGAAATCCGATATTGGTGATTATTTTTTGGTTACTGTCATGATGATTATAGTATGTTTATTATAGTATATGAAGGGCTCGAAGGCAAAACGCACTATACTCCAGTCGGGGGGTGCGGCAAAACAAAATACTAAATACTCCAACTGCTACATAAAGCATGCAAAATAATTAAAAATTCAAATTGGTGGATAACGCGTTTTGTCATGCAACCCTTCATAATTACAGCATGATGATCATCGTCATTTCCGTTTTCGTCACCGCCATCATCCACAATAATGACATATAGTCCGCTTAAAGTGAACAGCAAGGGACAGACGAATTGTGTTTATCTTATCCGGATTTCACATCAACGATTTTCAGTATTAATGGAAGACGGACAACATGAGGTATGTTGCTGGTGCAAGCAATACAATGCAATACAATTGGTATTGTGAAATAAGGAGCCTTTGTATCAAGTGGAGCATCTCTTTTATGAAATAAAGAAAAAAAAGCAGAGGCGGAGGTAAAGCATGTGTGTTGTTATATTTGTGGGTAGCGTGCAACAGATCTATGATGATTGTCACAATATAAAGGGTGGTCGAAAGAATAAAAAAGAAGTTCATTCAAAGTCCAATAACTTTCAGAATTAACATAAAACAAACTGGGATAGATTCTCCGGCACATTAGACTGATATAGTTCACAATATTACAAGTTTCACTGTTTAGAAAAACAAAATGTCGAAGAATGACGTGCTGTGGCCAGTGTGCTAGACCAATATGCTATTGTCAGACATGTGTTTCTGTTTTTCATAACTGTAACGACTAGATGTGATAGAAAGTTGTAGCCTCATTATGCAGCCAATATCCATATGCTAACGCATAACAAATTTCAGTCTCATGAGATTTGAATATTTGAAGTTATCAAACTTTGAAATTAAAGCAACTGTTTTTTTTTTTTTTAGCCACCCAATGCATTTTGATTGAGAAATAAACATTTAATCTAAGAATGATTACAGTGCAAGTGAATAAAGAATATATTTTCTCTTATTTCCGGAACTCTGATATAACTATATCTTATCAAATAATTAAAATTTAAGCTGTTATTGTATAACCCACAACTCTATAGGATGCAAACCAAATATTCCGAGCGCAAGAACAATAAACACATGCATTACTTATAATCTGCTTGTCTATATTTTATCCAGGGGCGTAACGTCCATGTAATCTGTGAATCTGAGGTTACCGATTTATTGTCGTATTTATCCAATACAATTTAACTAACCTGAAATGTTTTGTAAAATTTTCCAACATCACACTTATACTATTTCACCTACAAGCCATTTACAAGCATTGACAGGACGACTTTGTTGCGGTTAGCTAGTATTGCACGCCGATAATCTGAAGGTGCGTACACTGTCTCACAGATTCAGCGCTTCCATATTTACACATGTATTGTATTTGTCTAACAGAGAAACTATTAAAAAAAAGCGGCAAGTAATCTGAGGGAAGACTAGATTACCGGCTGTGGTGACTATTATTATTTTCTGTTCGCACAAGAGCGGTAAGACCTCTTCCGTAACCAGTTTCATGCTTTTTACTTCCATGACGACCCGACCTGACTCTATCGAAGCGGACTTCAGATCAAACTTGACTGATTTCTATGCAAAAAGTTAGTATACAACTCTGAAACGGTATGATATTTCAAGTGAGAAGGCTTCTACCGTAATTGGAAAGATCCCAAAACGCATCCATTTAACAGTCGTTCCATAAGCTCTGATGTATGCAGAAAGGTTGATGATAATTATAACACCCGTGTATATCCAGTACCAAGGCAGTTCGTGGTAAATGTCCTGTCTTATGCGAAATCTTAATCCAAGTCGGCCATTGACGGTTCAGTCAGCTGATTAGATGTAAATGCTAGATTCCAAAAAAAAAAAATCACCCTCGCTATGCCCTTGATTATACTGTAATTTAAATCATTGTATCTGATTGCTTTGACTTGAATAGATGAGCCTCTGAGAGACATTCTGCTCATGAACGTGACCCAATCGAAGGTAAACAAAATGGCGACATTTAGGATCATCACACGCAGGGCTCACCTACTGATTTTACCCTATTTTTGCATATCCGCTTGGATTTTTTTTCTTCTTCCCCATGGCGCATAGCGCAGCTTCAACTTCGCCTTCAGGTGTGCCCAACTCTTTACCCTCCATAACTCTTCTAATATCTACTATCGAAGCGATCTTTAATATTGCATAACCTCGATATTTCCTCGATATCGGTGCCCGTAACCACAAACATCTCCATCCCACGTGATCTGAAATATCTTTGTGATGTCATCTGTTTCTAGTGTTTTTATGACGTCTCACTGGCTGGCATGTTTTCAGATCTACTCCCGACAACTCTGCATGCAAATGATGTGCCAGGAAATGCTTATCTTCCCCTGTTTATTTCTGTTATCTGCGAGTATCTCCGACGTTTATCTGCGCCCTGTGCGTCTGTCTTAAGGCGCCTTCACATCAGATTTTCAGAGATCTTCTCAACAGCAGTGTGTGGGTGCATAGTTGCTCCCCTTGATATTTATTTAAGACAGACAAGATGGATGCTCCCGTCGACAGGAAGACAACGCCGCAGTTTTTTCATGCTCCTTTTAAGAAAACATTAGTTTGGTCATGCAGCTTAACAAAATAGACTAGGAATGTAAGCGCATTTCATACGATCTAATGTTGTAAACCAATGTTTAATTGTAGAATGCAGTGCCGCGTACCTTTTTGTTGGTACCATGGAGATATGGATGGAGCCTTAATATTATTTTTGAAAAATGACGTGCTTTGGCTGAAAAGCTAAAACTACAATTTTGTTTAAATCTAGAACATATCGACGCATCTCCTTTATAAGCATTCACATTCTAAAAAAATATGGAATCACACGGATTATAAATTATATTATTATTAAAATCATTCGAAAAAGCCAGGTTTAAGATGGTTCAGGAATAAGTGCCACTCGTGACTTGATTTTCATAATTTTTGCCTTAAGTTCCAAAATCTTTCATCTACAAATAAGTGATTTTGACAAAGTATTTAATGGAAAATTAAGAAAACTTGAAGCAATATGTTATCGAATATAGGTTAGCATATAATCATCTGCCTTTGCTTGCTTATGGACGAAGATAGAAAGGAGATGCAAAAGAACAAAAATATGATTTTGATAAGAGAGTTAAGATCACTCCTTATGTTCCCAGATATTTAACAGTTTAAAGATCTCTTTGGGAACACAGAAATTTATACATGTGGAGCCGCACCAGAAAACTCTGATCACATTCTCCAGCATTGTCCCAAGTACAACCAACAGAGAGAAACTCAGTGGCCTGGAGAGCTCGGCGCTTCCGTCAAATCTGCATGGGATGAGAGAGGACATGAGGCGCACAGCATCATTTATACACGCCACAGACCTTCAGATATGAAACGTCTGACTCGAAGAAGAAGAAAGAAGAAGGAAGAAAGATCCCTTTCCTCCAGTGCCTCCCACAACGACTCTGTCAGAGAGGTGTGAAGAACCCTTGCGACTCATATGAACGACCGAACACATGAACCCATACATACATCCGTGGGCTTCTTTCTCAGTGCGTAGAGTACTGTACGATGGGGGTGGGCAAAAACTTCAAGACTCCCAGATTCGCGAGCCCGAATTCGCCGAACCCGCACATCCGTCGACAACAAATGCCGTAATGGGAACTGGCACTGAAATGTGAGAAAGTGTGGCCTCAGTCCGGGTATTCTCGGACACCGACGACGAATCCAAAAATTCAGCAGGTTCGAATCTCAAACACTGAAATTATTGACCTCGAATCTCAGTTCAAGGATTCGGCGAATACGAATTTTGTGATTGAACAAGCCCACCCCTACTCTATGATACGTGGATTACAGCGTAAACGGATGTCCTAAAAGGAGCTTAGGAGTTCTATACGAGGCGAATAATATTAAACTATTCTTTACAAATAAATGTAGCCGAACATAAATTTGGAAACCTGTTGATAGCAGGCCGGCTGGCACCTGAGGGCTGTCTACATCTTTGGCGGTTGGCATCAATATCGAAAACTGCTCATATCGTAATCGTTTTCTTCGTAATGTAAAGTGCAAAAATAAGATACGTTTCTGAACTTTTTCTCATAGTGCAAGACTTTGACTGAAGACATCAGGCGGCAAGGGTATCACGTCTTTAAAGAAATGCAGACAGCTGTTGATAAGCTGCCGAACAAATATTTTATAATGATAACAAGGCGGAAAAGAAATGACAACGAATCGGCCCGCAGTGGAAATGTGCAGAAAAGACGAAACAAAAGAATAAAAAAACATCGTATTGAGTTTAACAACCCGTGGGAGGAATCTTGGCAAAGCGCACACGGGATTGGCGTAATATACGATTGCTCTGCAATGTTGATTGATTACGATACGTAGGTTTTTTTGGTTACATAACATTTTAAATGGATACCTCACATCAAAAAGGAAAACACGTGTGTCTGTTATTGCCAACTTACGTCTGCGTACGTATGTGTTATCCTATATCGTGCAGACACTTTCATGAACCTCTGCCTGTTCCTCTCGAGCAAACAGCTTAGTCTATCTCACTGCATCTCTTTGCTTCACCAATATCATTTCAATTACCTTATCTCACAGACCCATCCGCTCTTTGAATGCCAGTTTCCGGCTTAGGAATTAAGAAGCTATCTTTCCTCTCTTCCCAACCAAAGGCGTAGCCAGAGAGAGAGAGAGAGAGAGAGAGAGAGAGAGAGAGAGAGAGAGAGAGAGAGAGAAATAGAGANNCCCTCATCCCTATCCCTCTCCCATCATTCACGCCTTTGAGAATAATAACATACAGAATGCTCCACCTGATTTTCATTTTGCAACAGACCTGCTTACTCTTTGTGAAATGTAATAACATCTAAACACAAGGAACAAATAAACTGTCAGCCAAATAAGAAACATCACACTGTCAAACAAATAAACATACATATAACAGACATATATAAGAAAATAGCAATTCAAGAAAAGAAATAGCAACCATATTCATGCCCCTTTACCAACCCATCACCCATCTCCTCCTCATCCCCCTCAGCCTGTTCATTAACTTTTAAAGTTTTCACTTCTGAATTCAAGTCTTCAACGCTGATTTTCATTACCACCCCGGCAAGCACTGCCGCCCGCGTTCGTTATATCTGTCAAGGAGGCAAACACATCGTTCACAGTAAACTGAACTTTGACAGTGCTGTATGCATGAAGTCTCGGGACCCTTGGCCCTTTTGTGATGACGAGTTTTTCTCTTGTGTCAAGGAGCGAATAACACAAGTCTTTAAAATGATACGCCTTACTCTATTAGTCTCTTTGAGCTAACAAATTATTCAGAAATAAACCTGGAAGTTAGTGACCTGTGTCAGCCAATGAAAGCGACTACCTCATTTCATAGATAAAACCGGAAGTTGGAGTGGAGGCCTGTGCCAGCCAATGAAACCGATTGCCTCATTTCCCGGTTTATTTCTGCATTGCCATTGCCATAAGTAATGACAACTCCTGTACCGATCAGTACTTCTTTACTGGGTAAAGAGTCCTTTCTGTTAAAATGAAATGAAGACAAAAATACAGCATTAATCTTCAAATTCTGGATATTGACATGTTCAATGAGAACAAGAAGGAGAAAGGGGAATACAAACAATACTTGTATCATTAAAGTTTGCTATGTTTGTTTGATTTGTTATGTTGCGGAATTTATATATTATATATATTTATGTATATTTATATATTCTTGGCAGATCTCCAAGCAACCCAAAACGTAGATTTGCCTATTTGAAGAACCTTAAATAACATCTTCTTTATTGCTCAAGTTGTATATAACATATGAGCATCCATAATATTGAGAAAATACAATTTACAATCAACATAATGTATCAATACTATCATTTCTGACTCTGGCGGATGGGAAAACAATACACAAAATATTACTTAAACAGAGGGCACTACTGGTGGATATATCTGAAGTTAATTTAATGTTTTCCATGATAATAAATGCTAATTTAGTGACTGCTTCCAGCAAATGTTCCCTTTTCGTTTTCATAAGCTGTAGAAATTTGGACATGTTTAGATTTTTATGATACTTCACTGGCAACAATTTATTTCTTTCATTAGAGAATTTTAGACAGCACAATAAATAATGGAATTCATCTCCTAACTCTCTGTTACAAAAAATAGCAGGTTTTGCTCTGGCAATAACTATTATGGTATCGTCCTGTCTCAACTGATAACTTATGATTAGAGGTCTTTACTTTAGTGAAGATGTGAGTGTTGAATGGTCCCAAGATTTTAAGATATTCCTCCATTTCCACTCATCCTTTAGTATTAAATAGTTTTTTCCCTACTAAAAAGATGATTAGCCCAACACACACATCCAGATCCTTCGCATTGATCAAGGACCGTATCCACCACAATATCCAACTAAACACATTGGCGTTTAACTACAGTAAACAGCTTTGATGTTTGAGAATTGTTATGCATACGACTTCAGTGGCCGTATGCATAATCCTTACGTTAGTTAACGCAATGCGGTAACCATGGGAAACTCGCAAAACATTAGTTGTGCTTACTGTAGTTAACGCATTACGTTAATTAACTTATGGGATAAGCATATAGCCACTGATCTCAAACTTTGGATTAGTTTACAAAATCAGGAAAGAATAAGCAATAACTTCTGTGGTAGGTTAGAAACGCTCAGACCTTTTTGTTGTATGCTGTTATGTAGTGTCGAATGCTGTCACTGAAGTCCTAAGTTTCGTTGGCATTCCTACTGACCAGTAATGGAGATTAGGATTGGAGTCCAAAAAAAAAATTAGTTTTAAAAGTCCATGACAAGTAAAGTATTTTTGCTGTGTTTCCTCATTAGACCCATCCCCATGAAAACCAAGTTGGGGCCTCAGGCAATTTCCAGAGAACAAAGGATAACTCATTGGCAGGCTCCATCTCTTTCTAACCCCTGACCCAAAATAGTGCTGCTACAATTTACCTAAACTGTCTAGAGAAGTGACAAATCCATAAAAACGAGCCACAGCTAAGGTCCCTAAGAGGAAGAAAAGAAATGACATGAAAAATATATCACCATTAGCACTGAGTCTAATCCAAGTGATTTCAATAGTAATGCGCGTGTCTAACCAGGAAGTCACAAAAAAATGTCTGAAAAGCTTAAAAGACAGACTATTTTCTGACTCTGGCTGTAATGAACATGATAATATTTTGGTAAGGTCCAGTTGGGGGGTATGAGGTAAAAGGAATGATATTTATGATTCTGCTAATAATTCTAATTCCCCCACCAATATACACTTACACATGTACATGGACGCCCAGATTTGTCAGAAGCGTTTCACGTAAAGGAGCAGAAACTGTCCATCTCCACACATCATTTTCGAGCGAGCCCCCCATGGCGACGGCCATGACTGTGCTCATATTATCAATAAAATCAGTGCCTGGATATTTCCTTCCTCACTGATGTTTATCTGAGTTTTCACAGAGAATATAAATCCGGGGTAAAGAGATACAGCGGAAAGATATTAAATAATAAAATGAATGGTGTATTGTAACTAAAACCCCATGCTACGATTTTAGTTTACTCGCTTGAAGGAAACAAACACACACAAGGGCACAAACAAACAAACAAACAAACAAACAAACAAACAAACAAACAAACAAACAAACAAACAGAGAGAAAAATATCGAAAGAGAGGGTTACAAGATGAAATAATAAGGCATGTTCTCAGCTCGTCCCTAGTACTAATAATTTTTTCTTGTTTTTTTTCCCCTTTTTTATTAATTCTGAATTATTGAATTTATTGTAATGTGGTTGGCTTTTGACTAGATAAACAAATGCAATCTTGAATATTCGTTTAAAACAGAAGAATGATCACAAATTTCAGGGGCAAACTCTGGGATCGTGAGATAAATTCAATACTATATAGACATACAGAGCAAAGTAGTGGAGCTTAGTAGTGAGAACGGACGAACTTGATTTCGCCGTAAATGAGTGAGCATTTGTCATTGTTTAACAAAGAAAAGGGGCTAGGAAAAGGGTTGAATTACGGCGAAATCGAGCACACTGGTGAGACCACAGGCAATTCGAGATCAGGAGAGTCGCGACAGTAAGGATCTGCTGTAATTACCACACGCAGAGTTTCCTCGCCATGAAAGAGATGCGGTCGGTGCAGCTACATGCAGCAGGACATGATTTTTTGTTTGTCGGTGTGTTTGTTTGATGGATTGAACCCGCAACCTCCAGTTTCTTAATTCCTATGTTTCATATCCTCTCTGCCACCGTGATGCCATAGTGAAATTGCAATATAAATATACATAAACTTATTGCGCATCATTTCACTATTCGCTGCGTTAGGCCTATAGCCATGCTGAGCTCTCCCCGCAGTCTCTGACAGATCAGGTTTTTCTCCGTTTTTGTCACTTGTTTCTTCTTCCTCTACATTCTGCCTTCCCCTATCCGTATCTTTTCTTCCATAATCTCCTTTTTCGTTCTTCGACTTCTTCGAGACGTTATTTTCTTTTTATTCGTATTCTTACTAGATCTCAAGGAGACAGCGGAAACTGCGTGGGGAAAGAGTGTTTAGAAAAGGTAGGATAGAGAATGACTGGCGAATCATAATTTAATAATGATAATAATAATAATGCGGCGCACAAGTCTTGTTCCAGGCTAATACCCGTTCACATGACTTCACAGTATTATTACCTTATCAGGTCCGATTACTCCTGGACTTTCTCAGCTTCCCGGTAAGCAGACAGTGCCGCTGCCATTTGCAGCCCTGCGCAAGCACTGATTATTAGCATTCTGACAATATTTTCCTCTGCCTATAGCCAGAATCCACTTTACGAGGGAAGAGGGGNGTTTCCCAACGATGTATGTGTATGTATGATAGCGAGGGAGTGTGTGTGCTCGCACAGATATTTATGTTTTGTAAGCACACTGTAACAAGGCAAATTTCCCTTTGTGGACAAATAAAGTTATCCTTATCCTTAAATCTTTATTCCCTCGCCGTAGCCATTCGGCCACACTGCTTCACAATTTCATCTGGATTCCTTTCCAGCCTTTCTAGCCACAGTGAAACAGGGTGTGTGTAAAGGGTGGAGGAGGGGGGGCGGGGGATTCTTCACTACTAGGTCTATGCGATTAGTAGTTTTCTACATTGTTTGATTGACTTTTTCAGTGTGAGAAGAGGACTGATTTTGTGTGAGGCGGGGGGATGGAGGATTTTTAAGAATGACCCTAACTCCTCCATGGCTACGCCACTGCCTGATAGTAGGCTAACACTTCTAATCTCCTGATCCTCAGTATAACGGTGCATCGTAGTATGAACTTCCTCGATGTGTGAAATAAGTGTCAAAGATATGATTAAAACCTTCTTCTAGGCAGAATTTTTGAGTGTCAAGGCAAAGGGCTCTGAGTGCATTACCACTCACAAATTTATCAGAAACAGCCACTCTGAAAATCGCAGTAAACAAATCACGTAATCGAAACGCGATATAACTGCACCTGTTCTAAGAAAAAAAAGGCAAGGCAGTGAATGCAGTAATCATATTTCACTGATGATATGCCTTTGTACGCGTTAGGACAAAAGGTCTCATATTGAGAACATATTTCAAAGCAGATAGATGACTTTCTGTTGCAAGCAGGTTCCCCTTTTCTCCGGTGCATCGTGGCTTTGACAATGCTGGCACGGCATTAATGGCTTGAAAAGTGGTGAAAAATGTGTGAGTGCTTATCTCTCGTTTGAGGCAGATAAACCGGATTAGGACCTGGAGCTTAAACACCAGAAGGGCTGTGGCAGTAATGCAGTACCGCCAAACGAAAAGATAGGTTTAATCTGTGCTGAGTATACTTTCTATGAAGTTGCACCTCACGAGATTGGTGATGATGATGATGATGAGATAATTTTATCTTTGACTTCATGTCACTTTTTTAACTTTCCACTTTCCCTTTATGTGTTATGTTTACTAAGTTTTCATTCAGTCATGTATTTCTACTGAAGAAGGCTTTTGCAGAATCTTTTAGACTGTTATATCTTTTAGCTAAGATAGATTTTTTTCCTTAAAAGTTGATAATATAGGGTTGTAATAGAGTTTTAAAATGTTCCCCTAAGTCTTGTAATGTCTTGTAATGTCTTACAACTGTCTTATAACTTCTTATAAATTTCGGACCTGCCTGCCCCTTTCTCACCGACAAGAAGGCACTACTTTTAAAAATATAGGCTTTTTTTTTCATTACATTTTTTTTTTTGACATCATCAATGATGATAGTACTAGTGATGGTGATGAAGATAATGGTGATGGTGATGATGATGATGATGATGATAAGGTACTTAATGCATTTATTTAATTTAGCTTCACTTTCTCTTCTCATGCATTCTGCACTTTTCTGTTTCGTAGCTTTCTTTATTAATCACCGACGACGAAGACGACGACGATGATGATGGCTGGGAAATATAGACAGTCCGTTTGACAATTTAATTGTTACCATCCGAATAGGTAAGACTATAATACTAAGTACACCTCATCTCTAAACAAGTGGCTGACAGTAAAGGAGGAGAAAAGACGAATGTGGAGTAGGTAAATGGCACACAGAGAAAGTCATGTTAAGAATTATGTCTGGGTATAGAAGCAATGGAAAAACATAATGAGACATTTTACTATTTTAAATTCAATGCATGACGCACATCGAGGAGCGCTATTTTTCTCATCTTTACGAGTAAAACATTTCACCTTGTCTAGCTCATCTCATTCAATCCTATAACGTTTGCCAATGGTCACCAAGATACTATTTTACTTGTTGTTACATGGCAACAGAAATATAGCTCCAAAACCGGAAACAAGGCTGGCAAACAAGCTGGTAGACAAATCAGGAAAGATTTCTTCTACATTTTACCACAAAACAATCATTCACAGTGGCCAGCCTAAGGCTTTCAATTATCTTCATAGTTTGATTATTCCCCTTAGCCTGAAACTGAATAGATAAGGTACTTTGCAAATTGCTAGTTTAAGTCTCCGCACTAACGTGAAGGTAAAGAAAACTGATTTAACTCATCTAGTATTTGAAATATGACAGGACATCTGTACGAGTCGAGGTAATGTCCACGGTCATTTATAGATTACAGAGGCCTAATCCGATTGCCCTCTTTGAGCCAATAAACTGTTTTCTCTACTGTCACTAACAAGAAATTCCACAATCTCTAAGTCTTCTTTAATAGTTTGCAGCATTCACTGAGCTTATTAAAAATGATGTTTAAATTACAGGTCTTTCATTTCGTTTTCGAGCTACGAACCAATACATCGAAAGGTGTAAACAAGCTAACTAGTTTTCTTAACGATAAGTGTTCCGCACAGAATGCCACACCGAAACCGAAGTGCATGACCCAAACTTTAGGATTAGTTTACAAAGTCAGGAGAGAATACAAACTAATTCGCAAGCAGGTTCATAAATCTAGGGCCCATTTTTTACTGTCTTCCTAACGCATATGGCAAGATGCTATTTTCATCCAATTAGAAGTCTATATCCTTATAGGCGGAGCAGTAACGATCGGCTACCGCAGATTTAAGCTCCTAGTCAAAAGTGGATCTGATCAGAAAGAAAAAAAATGTTGAGTAATCAAGATTTTATTATAAAATGTTACAAGATGTGTTCTTTTCCTAGTGAGGTTTCACCACCTGTATAATTGTTGTCAACATCATCTATAAAAAATAAATGTTGAATAACTGATCCTATCAACCTCCTCCCCCCACCNNNCCCCCCCCCCCAAAAAAAAAAAAAAACAACAACACCAAAACAAACAAAAACAACCGGTCACAAAAATTAAACTCAGCTTGAAGACAGACTGCAAACAGAGTCATAAAGACCTGCCCTGGAGCTCCTAGCACTTTGGGAACCCGGCAGCCCAAAATCAGAAAAAAAAGATTGTAATGAAAAAAAAAAGGTAGTCTATATTTTTAAAAGTGATGCCTTCTTCTCGGTGAGAAAGGGGCAGGCAGGTCCGAAATTTATAAGAAGGTCCTGACAAGTACAGCTAAAAGGGTAGGAAGCAATCCAAGGGCGAGCGCTGGACGGAGATAACAAGTCCCAAGGTGGTGAGTAAATCTGCAGCCTGATTGACATGAGTAGCCCCCATGGCCTCTCTCGGAGCCTGCCCGCTCTCTGAGCCAGCCCGCTGACCTGCCAGGTTCTTGAAGCATTTACAAGCCTAATCTGAGAGCCCTCTGAGCATGGGAATTTTCCTTTTTATTTAGTTTTTGTCTTACTTTCAAAGGAAGCTGCTTATGCGGCAGGAAGTTTGCGTGAGAATGTGACTCTCCCATGCTGATTTCTAATCTTCTCTTCCACTGGACTGCACTGTCTCTCAACACCACAAACACTAAACATCTGACAATATTAGACAGAATGTGTAGTTAGGTTCATTTATTTGATCTGCTACTTTGCTGGAAGCTGTCAGAGTACTTCCGATCAACATTTGATCTGATTTGCCGGTTTGCTTAAATTTATCGTGTTCTTCTGACTACCCAGATTTGATAGATCGCTGTTTAACTCTGTCCTTGTACTTCAGTATATACTTGTGATGAACAGTTCATCATATCTCTTACTTTTCTAGAATGCGTCAGTTCTCCTAAGTACCCACAATATTAATATTTGACGGGTCACTTTCCTAAACTCTGTCCATGTTCTTCAGACTAATTATTTGACAGGATCATGACGTCGTTGCAATCTGTCAGTGTACTATATGCACAGCGTCACCCAGTAGGATTATGAAAGCAATAATAAAAACTGCAGATTTTCCATTAATATAGAACAGATATTGTTATAACATCTCCCATGTTCAGTTGATTCTGCATGGCTGAAAATATACATGACATCTTGTATGCCTTGATAGATTTATCGGACACATGCGGAAGCAGAGTCTGACGATGTTAGTAACATTTCTGATCTGTGGGCATCACCCCCCCCCNNNNATTTTTTTTTTTGCAAGGAAAAGGAACGCAAATAAAGCAAGCAAGCAGGCAAGCAAGCAAGCAAGCAAGTATTTTTTTTGATTTTCAAGGAAAAGGAAAGCAAGCAAGCAAGCAAGCATGCAAGCAAGCAACCATTCAGTCAACGAAGCCCACGTCCATCCAAACACCCTCACACAAACGAAGAAGCTAGCAAACAAACAAACACACCAACAAATCCCACTTCTTCTATTTTTATCTCAAAAACAAACAAACAAAAAAAAATACCCATCGTCTCGCAAATTCCACGCAACACCTTTCGAACGGGGCCACGGCAATCCTTTACCCCTATGCCGTAACACCCTAAAAACATTCTCACTGTTGTTTTTTGCTGAATGCCTCTTCCTGGCACGGGAAAAGTAACACTAATTTCATCAGGAAAAGAATATACAGAGGGCAAGACGGAGCTGAAAAGAATTCTACGAGTAAGATGTCTGGCGAATTTTCCCTTGTTAACAAAATTAAGGCACGGCCAATTGTTGCTGGTTCGTGTTTTCGCTGCGTGCTTAATTAAAGGCCAAAATTGAATATCACCGAGAGCAAGCATGCATTCTAAGCAGATAAGGTTTAACATAAGAGCCTTTCTTGGTTATCACTCAAGCGTTCCGTCTATTTGCCCTTCTCTATTACCCGTATCACCTCTAGTATTTCTGTCCTTCTTGACCGCTAATCTTTCGTGTTTTAAGTGAGGGTTCAACCAACTCCGCCTAATTTGATTCCTTCGGGAGCACAGAAAAAGTTGCGGTTAACGTGAGCTGCGAGTATCAAGAGCCTTCTGTGTAAGAAGTATAAAATGCTTTTTTATCTTACCCGTAAAGACATTTGTGAATTAGAGGAATATCCGTTTAAAGAGAGTTGACTGAATATGATTGAATTATAACTATATTGATAATTATAAATCTGATGTCTCCCTTCTTTCCCAAGAGTATAGCGTGCATTCCGAATAGATAAAAAATGTTTAAACATCACTCTAAAAGCTGTCTCAGTGTCTTTCTAAAGCCCGGTGTCTAGACTGACTACTTGCCATTCCCCAACTCTTATTTCCAGTAAGCTACTTTCGCTCTTTTTGCTCCTTGTCTGTCTCTGGCGTTCACTTGTGGTGTATATATATTGCAGTAATAATGGTAATCTATATGCTTCATGTTCCTCAAGGATTTGATGTAGCGCCAAAGTCTGATAGAATCACCATGGTGTGCATGTGGGGCCCAGTTTCCCTTTGGCTACACAACGACCAGGAGATCGCAGACTCTTTATGTGGGGCTCGCTGCCTTTTGAGTTCTTGACAGGCTCAGGCGTTTGGGCAAAACGTTACCCGGCTACTGAGAGCTGAAACGATCATCCTCACGTCTTCCTTATTTCCAGCGCTTCAGGATGTTACAGTGATCCTTTGAAAGTGAATTTAAAAAGCAGTACACGTCTGATTTCTCGACGGAGTAGATATATTTTAGATGTTATCTTTAAGATATTCTCTTTAAGGCAAGAGGTAGGAACATTAACTATCGCGATAAATTTGCAGTTAGCCGTCATTGTCTTCTGGATCATGTTATGTCTGTTACGTATGCATAAAGACAGACAGACAGACAGACAGACAGACAGACAGACAGACAGACAGACAGGCAAACAGACAAACAGACAGAGAAGCTTGCAAGCAGACGGGCAAGGAGATAGGCAGGCAAGCAGGAAGGTAAAAAACCATGCAGGCATGCGGGCTGGCGGACAGGCAGGCAGGCAGGCAGGCAGGCAGGCAGGCAGGCAGGCAGGCAGGCAGACTGCCAAAACGGCAGACATGCAGACAACATCCTAGACGTCCGTCCCTGAAAAAAGAAAATCTATCAGCATTTTCTTTCATTGTCTACAGGATTACCTCCCCATAATCTCTGGAACGCAGCAGTGATGCTCTTTTGAGAGTTGCTGAAGATTGTTCATGCTTCACCATGATCATAAAGCTAAGGACTCGCTTTCACGCAACGCCTTTCCATTTCATAATGAGACCATATATACATCCTTGAAATCTGACATGCCTCCATTTTTGTCGCTGCCAAGTTGCCTGGTGGCCTTGGATGTTTTATTTATAGAATCTTTATTATTTTTTTAAACATTTTTTTCTTCTTTGTGGAAGTTTATGTAGCCGCCAGTTGTTGTTTTCAACTGAAAAAAAAAACCAACAACAAAAGTTGCTTCCCCTGATCAGAATTTACAGGGTCGGAAGTCGTGCCATGCTTCACTGTCTGTCGGTTTTTATACCCCAATTTTATTAATTTGCAGGCATGGCAATACTATTCTAAGAATGGGTGCCATTGTTATATCGATTTAAATGCACATTATTAGCCGCTACTTGCTTGGACCAAGCGGAAATAACAATCATAACAGGAGAGGTTTGAACTGTCATAACTTCTAATACTACTGAACCAATGATTTCATAAATCAGTGGCTGCATGCATAATCTTTGCATTAATCAATGTATTGTTTACAGTGAACACTACTACTGTCTTGGGACTTTCCTGTGGTTACAGCAGTGCATTCACTATTTACGAATTATGCATGTGGCCACAGAACCGTTAGTTTCAAGATATAATATAAGACAGAATGTGTTTTCAACATGGTATGGTCTTCGCCTCGACACGAGAGTTAGATCAGAAAAAAAGATAATGTATACAATATGAGAACTAGGGTTAATGTGACCGTTTCAAAATGCCACAGTAAAAACCGGATCTCTCTTACATCTGCCCAAACAATCGTAAACTACATAAAAGAAACAAAATTATTGCCATACGATGTACTTTAAAATGTGAAATGAAAGTAAGGTTCTTTTTTTTTTCCTTGGGATGAAGNGGGGGGGGGGGGGGGGGAGGGAATGGAGAGAGTGGTAAAGCGAGCCTTGAAATGAACTTTTACAACTTTCGATAGAGTGAAAGCGAGCGTTTAAGCGATTCAGATAAGAAGAAATGCAGAGCTAAGCGAAGAGAAACTGGCTTAGTGCCTACCTGGGCTTTCTTATATCCAAATCTTAATTGACACGCGAATTCAAATCTTGGCCTCATCTCTGGCGTCAGGCCTCGCTCATGGCTCGTGATAATGTATAGGTGCAGCAACAAACCTTGATCATTAATGTCAATGGGAAAAAAAGATGTAAACAATTTAATGTTTGGCTTTGCACCACAAATGAGATGTTCTCGACAAAGTCAATATGCGCACCTGACGGATCAAAATCTGGCAATTGCATAGGTGAAACCCTGTAATTCTAGGCTAGAGGAAGATCGTAATTTCCGTACATAATGCAAGCTACATATTTAAGCTTGACAGTTATTACCTTCAGACACGAGCAGGATACATTGGGTTAAAGAAGGGGTGGAGGAGAGGGCATTGTTGTCGCCCTTCACACCTTTCCAAACTATCGTGCTGAAATGGCTGTGTTATCTGTTTAATATGTTGATTTTTCTGTAGTTTCTGTGTTCGTTTGTTTCGTGCCCTTTCTCTCTTTCTCCCTCTTTCTCTCAGTTATTTTCTGTCTGTCTCCCTCTCTCCTAACTCGTAATCTACGTCTTGCTCTCACTAGGTAAACACGTTCTTTTTTTTTTATCCCTTTCCCTGAAAACCACCGGGGGCCGCCCCTGTCAGAAGACAGCGTGAATGAAAAGTCTGATGTATGCAAACTATACTTAATATGTGAAAGGCAAGACAAAAACTCAGGATTTGCAAATTAAAACTTCAAACGCCTAACATCTCTTTTTTTCAAGTATGATGAACTCAAAACCACTCATAATGTGGCTAGAACGCTTCTGTTTTTGTTTTAGCAAATGCTTGTTGTTTTTAACATTCACAAAAGTTAAAGCCGTGCACGACGAGGAATTTCGTTATTTCTCTCCATCTTATAGTTTTGCGGTTAGGCACTTAAACAGAAGAGAGTGGTTCTACAAACAGAACACGGTTAGAAGCGAGAACTTAACTCATTTAGACAGGTGCTGACTTTTCCGTAACAGGTTGTAGAAGCTAAATTATTGTAAAAGCACCTCTGTGCCTTTT
The DNA here is from genome assembly GCA_033807755.1 of Ellobium chinense. Taxonomy (NCBI): domain Eukaryota; kingdom Metazoa; phylum Mollusca; class Gastropoda; order Ellobiida; family Ellobiidae; genus Ellobium; species Ellobium chinense. The sequence goes on from JAWQUT010000214.1 coordinate 978,964, forward strand.
AACCCTCGTAATGCGCTCGTTGAATCCGTACACAGTAACCTGCTACTACGCTTAACACAAAAACCGAATCAGTCCAGAACTGGCATGCGCTCGTGAAGAATTGATACTTTCAATGACTGAAACGACGGGCAGCAGCTTATGCAGGAGACAATAACCGGCAGTAGCAAGATCTGAGCCATTCAGTAAGTATGTGGGATTGGACCACTGCTTCCTAGCGTTACTAGTGTTCAAAAACTGTTATCCTCGCATTACAGGAACGTCCTGAGATGGCCATCCACTTCTGTCCTAAATTTGTATGCTGTTTATAGCAGGTGTGCTTCTTTCACATTTTTAAAAAATTTAATTTAAATGAAAAAGGGGTACACAAATTTGGCTTTATTTTGCAAATCACAGGTCCGCACAAATAAGATAGGACAAGATAAGATGGAACTTTATTGTCCATAAAAGTCACACCAGTTTCGTTTTCCGCAGAAAAAGAAAAAAAAATTATATAAAATACACTTAATAGACATTAATGTACACTGCATATGTTAAGCGAACATATTACAAGCTATACCCAAGGCACTCCAACCATACCATCCCCCGCCCGCCCCAAATACATAAACACATACATATTATTATGTGCACTGACAAAACCACATCACACACACACACACACACACACACACACACACACACACAAACACACACACAAACACACACACACACAAACAAACACACACACAAACACACACACACAAACATCAAACACACACACACAAACACACACACACACACACACACACACAAACACACACACACACACACACGCCCACCCCACACACACACGCACACTCGGACACACAAGTTGAAGAGTCCAACATAAGAACTACTGTAATCTGGACAATGTTATGGTTGTGATGATGATGATGATGATGGTAGAAACCTGAGAGAAAATGACATGAATGATCTTCTGTACCTTCCTCTGTTACATTCCAAATGAATATATCGTCTACTGCGTGCTGATGTTGTAATATGCACTGCAAGTGGGTGTTTGATATCTATGATGCTGTAATTAATCTTCTTTTCGCATGGATTTATGTAGAGAGTATTAAAATTGTTAAATTCTGTAGAAATTTCCTAAGCATTTTTTTTGGTGACTTTGTCTTTTTTATCTTGTCCTGGGCTTTGATGTCCCCTCC
>JAWQUT010000214.1:987771-1013855 GCA_033807755.1 Ellobium chinense
ACACACACACACACACACACACACACACACACACACACACACACACACACACACACACACACACACACACACACACACACACACACACACACACTGTTCTTGGAATAGCCCATTCCGTGCAGAAAAGTAGAAGGTTTTCATGGCTGTCGACTGCCATTAACTAAAGGGCGAGGAGTTTGCACATGAGAGGGAAACAAAAGCAAACCCGACAATCACCACAATGCGCCCTGATGGTGCTGAGTGTCTGTCTTAAGTTGGTTCAGGTGAGGCGAATGGTGTTGGAAGATAAGACAGAAGTGGTTACGGGAATGGCAGTAGAGTACGCTGGGTAGGTCAAAGTGCTAACATGTATTATGGAGAGGATAGAAGAGAAAATATTAAGGCGATGGAAACAAAGGAGGAGAAACAAAGATATGAGAAGATCGTAATGACTCAGTGTACTAGGAAGGGTGGGGAAGGGAGGGAGTGGTGATGATGATGATAATGTCGACGGTAATGATGGTGGTGGTGATGATGATGATGGTGGTGGTGAAGATAAAAGTGGTGACGGGGGCAGATGCATTGTTACGTCTCAATTCTATAATTTCTTTGTTCTTTGTCTCCATGTCCTTTCTTGTTGTAGCGTTGGAATTCATGATTCATTACATTTTGGTATGGTTTATATGTCTTGCCCCGTGGATCTCCTGTCTTTGAGTAACAATGGTGAAAGTGGTAGTGATAATGTTCAGTGCAAGAATTAATACTTAGTCTTATTAATGGTACAGGATAAACAGTGTACCACTGTGGACAAGAAGTCTGTCAAAGAAGATATCTAAGAGCGAATCGTGTATAAATAGTGCATGCAAATCCAAAGTAAAAATAGTCAGGAACAAGTATTCATGGATAGCTGATGAAAGTCATGTACAAATATTCAAGAAACAGAATGACTGAGGAAATAATTTCATGCGCAGAATGTCCCTAAATATTTTTTTAAAAAATTCGCACAATATTCTGCAAAAATGACATTTTCCTCAGCTATTGCGTCCAAAAATGAAAATATTCGATATATACGGCCTTTTAGCATTTTGAGAGTCAATAAAGAAAAGGATATTAGAACAAATTATTCGAACACATCATATTCCGCATGCAAAAACGTCCGAGAAATAATTCTCTTAAGCAAATGACAGTTTTGCATAAAGTTGCTTCTCTCCCTTTCTGGGCGTAAAGGGCAATTAAAAAAACCAGAAGTTCCAGCATAAAAGTCAAGAAACCTTTAAGACAATCGACTGAATAACGCAATGAATATTAATAAGCACTTCCCTGAGCTAAGAAGTCATGTTTTTGCCTCAGCTTTAATGGTATTGTATTGTACATGGCAACTGGAGGAGTGCAGGCAATGGCGGATTAAAAGCTAAAGCAAACAACTCACAGGAAGATTATGGAATAACATAACTTAATCTGTGCAGAACAGCTGTCGCAGTCCCAAGAGCTGTCAAACTGAAGCAGTAGAAATGGACACTGGCTAGTGGGCAGTGTGTTATATTTATGCTCTTGTTTCATTGTGTTATATTTATGCTCTTGTTTCATATTCTTTTCACAATGTTTCAGCCAGTGTAAATGAGACTTATGTTGCTACACTAGAAACTGAAATATCAGGCTCCGGATGTGAATAAGGCCATCTAATATCAAATTTTATATTTGTATTAGAAATCGAGATTATAGTCATTTCTACATAAAAAAAAAATATTGATTTTTATGGAAAATGGTCACTACTTGTGGACACATCTGAGTGTTTGAGAGGCGTATTAAATGAATTACATATAAAGCTTTTGTTCAGTCGCGATTTTCTCGTTACTACACATACTGTGTCCAAACTTAAATTGAATTCCCTATAATCTTTCTGAATTGCATGGATATGGTGGCTCGTCATGCTCACTCTCATTGATGGAATAAGCTTGTCCTGTTTTCACATTAACGAGGGTGTGTTCCTTTTTCTTTAACATGATCATGAACGAAGTGGCCTGTAGTCATTAACTTTGACTTGTAAATTATTCGATGTAATGTATTAAACACCAGTGAAGGAATTTCAGTTCAAATCAATATATATTTCAGGAACTACCCCTTTATATCGAGATGATTCGGCCCTGCGCCTACATTGCTATATTTATTTAATATCAAAATGTACGTGAATTGCACCCATTTATGAAACAAATTATAAACTATGACATAAATGCTTAAATGTTAGGAAATCGTAAAGAGAATAGTTCTACACAGAAAGTGCAGACTTTACACATTAAAAGTTTTGTTATCCGTGAATATCATTCCAGAATAGAACTATCTATTTTGCTACGAAACTTCTTCCTCTTTCTTTCCCAGTGTTTCTTGCTGCCCAGCGTTTCCTGCTGGTCATGCTTGCACAACTCTGTGGGTGTCAGAAGCAGGTCTGCGCAGTCGTCCTTCCAATGCTTCGCCACACTATCAATCTGCGAAAGCCAATACCGTTCCCTTATTTCTGCCAGGAGAAGGCAGTCCTGCAAAACATGAAATCAGACATCCAGCAGCTTTATAATGGTATCTTACCAAAAAAAAAAAAAAGCTTTAAGACATTTCTTTCGGCTGGAAATATAAACAATTTATTGGCACCATATCCGAAAAATGTGCATTGTGTAGAACGATTTCATAAAAACATTCCTTTACTCCGTGGAATGTATTGAGTAGTGTATGGAGTCAGCCTATTCAACCGTCCACCACAGGTTAGATAAGATAAGATAAGATAAGATAAGATAAGATAAGATAAGATAAGATAAGATAAGAATGACTTTATTATCCTTAGAAAGGAAAATTGCCTTGGCTGCGGTACATGAGAGTAAATCATAAATAGTCAAAAAGTCTAAACATAGTGTATAACTCATTACAATACAATACTCAGACTAACTCACATTCATGCATACTGCCATACGACCATTATACTGTACTGGAGGCAGCCAAGCTTTTGATACAAAATTCCCTAATTTATTTGGTGTGCACTGTTTCAGAATGTATATAGCCTAACTTTGCCAGCTGAGATGTCATGTCACAAGATCGTCAAACCTTGCAAAGACCATCCTACAGGACGCTGTTCGAGGAGGCAGGAAACGAGGGCGACAGAAAAAAGAGATGAGAAGTTAACATCCGAGAATCGACTGGCATGAGGCTGAGCGAAAACAGTGAGAGCCACAGAGGACATAGAGAAATGAAGAAAGCTGATCAACAGATCATATGTGGTGTCCCAGCGATTCCAGAGGGTTATGGGATAGGATATGATAGGATAGGATAGGATAGGATAGGATAGGATAGGATAGGATAGGATAGGATAGGATATCTTTGCCAACCATGAGTTTGAAGAATGGATCCTATTCCATTCGTGGTCGGACAAAATAAATATCGATAATCTCACGTAATGTGATCCTTCCCTTTAAACTACTCCAGCCATTCCTAACGAACTCTTACGAGTGTTTCATGGAAGTGCAGAAATTATGAAAACGTACAATTTGCCCTCACATAACGAGGTAGGGGCGGCTACTAATATTGCTGATTCACATAGCCCGCGGGTAGATAGGGTAGGTTCACCAGATACTTACTAAATCGATTATGTGAGGAAGAAGTTAGATGCAGAGATAATAGGGAATGTCAGAGAGAGAAAGAGAAAGAGAGAGAGAGAGAGAGAGAGAGAGAGAGAGAGAGAGAGAACTGGGGGCGAGGAGGAAAGCCTGGAAAGCAAGGATCGTTGTTCATAATATGGATCCCGAAATGCACTTCATCAGTGAAAGAGATGGTCTCAGGGTCAAGTTAACCCATCCTCTTTGACGTACAAATAGGGCTTACCCTTAGCTACAAACAAGGCTGAGTTTGTTTGGTCCCTCCAATTTTTCGAAAGGACAACCACACCGCTTCCGTAAGCTAAGGAGGTATCAGTCTCTAGACAAGCAAACATGGCTGCGACAAATGCGGAAGAGACGGATAATAACGCACTGATTTGCCAGTGGTGTTTGCTACACTTATATCTTTGCCTCATGTTAAGCATACATACCACTGTTGATTCTTGCCACAGTGTCCTCCGCCACAAAACAGTGGATAAGACGTTCTACTAACACATTTGAAACCGTAGATGATTGCCACTATGTTGCTGAGGTTTCCCTTCTGATGATCCAGAAGACGTCACATTTCTAACAAACCTCTCTAGTGGGTGTGCACCCTTCCTTACTGTGGCTGGCACGCACCAACCAAAAACGTATCCTTGATACCCCCATTGCTAAGGAAGAGATGTGGTTTGCCTTTCGCCAAATTGCAGGTACCAGACAAACGCGGTCAAGCTCTTAGGCGTACCGGTACTTTCCGGAAGAAGCATTCCCGTGTCATACCCGATGCACCCATATGCCATATTTCCTATACAATGAACCTTCTTAAGAAAAGGTTAATGAGCTCATTGTAATTTCGTGACATTTGCACTTGAAAACCATTACGTACCAAATGGGTTAAAGTGTTGCATGTTAAACTTCCTCAGCCCTTAATTTCCCCCTCATCTAATTTCGTGACCAGTGGCCGTATGCATAATTCATACGTTAGTCAACGTATTGCGTTAACTACAGTGAACATTACTAATGTTTTGGGAGTTTCCCGTGGTTACCGCAGTGCGTTAAACAACTTAAGAATTATGCATACGGCCACATGCGTATACCGAAAATAGAAAAATAGAAAGAAAGGACTTGTATTGACCCCATATGGAAATTGGTTAGCATTGCCATACAGTGTTATACATTTCATTCATAATGCAAACACATAGAACAATACACATCATACATGTAAATATATTACATTTAAAATGAAACACATAACAAAGTCACTGCTAGTCGCCCAAGGTGGAGCGGTTTGGGTCCCCCTAACTCTAAAGCCAGGTGCACATTTATACCTGAGTCAAGTGGGGGAAAGGGAGTGAAATGTCTATTATGATATTAGATTGTTAAAGAATGAAAGAGTTATTGATTTGCCTATGAAACCGCAAGCGGTGAGAGAGGGAAGCGAATGGGATCTGGACAGGTCAGTTACCGCTATAGATATGTGTTTCTTTCTTTCTTTCCTTCTTTCTTTGCTCTCTTCCCATCTATCTTCTTTCTTGCTTTTTTTCTTCCATTGTTATGAATTTTAATTCATACCATGTATTGTCAGGGATATTGGCTACTAACCTAAATAAAGCTTTGAACTTGAACTTGTCTTTCTCAAGAGACACTACAACGTAAACCGCCCGACTTGGGAGTCGAATTCACAAACCCTGCAACTTGACAATCTTTAATTTCTGAGTACGACTCACAAACCACACGGGGTCACACGGCGCTGCCTCCACAGTCTAGCATATCCACAATGAAGGGGATATCAATAAGTTAATAACATACTTAGGTAAGAAAAGAAATAAGGAAGGTAGGAGTAATGGAAGAGGAAGGAAAGATATGAAAGACAAAGAGAGTACAATGACAATCGAAATAAACACGATAAATATGATGCAATGCCCCACTGAAAGAACACAAAAGCGACCTTAATGACATTAGAAGAAGTTATTGGAAAATGAAGAGGAAAAAGTTACTCTGAAAGACAAAACGGGAAAAGAAGAAAAAAAAAAAGAAGCAAAACAGCATTAGCAGTGGTTAAAAAAAAACAAGCGAATAATTTGTACCACTGTTGACAATGCTCCTCTTCTTTCCGTTACCTGCCACTACATTGTCTTCATGCATTGTAATAAATCACAACTATGGCTTCTCGCTTTGTAACTCTCTAAAGGCCCTACAGGGATACAAAAGTAGAGAAGAGGTCTGATGGTATGAAGATGCCAATAGGATCTGGCATAAAAATATGCAATTTTAAATAATCCTTAAAAAAATAAATCAGAAAACTGGCCATAGGGAAGGGGAAAAGGGATTGGGTTTTAATTTCAAAGGCTTAGATAGGTGCAAATACAATTTGTAGACTCAGAATAGGCGAGGTTTAGCCTCTTAAGTATAAACTTTGTGGTTGTTGCTAGGTGGGTAAGGTTACTCTGTTTACTGAGTAAAAAGGCCTAAAACACTAGGTAGCCTGCTTCACTGGGTAAGTTCTCAACATCTAATTGGTTTAGGGTTTTTTTTTTTGTGTGTTAACATTTGGAGGAAAAGCTAAACAACATGTTTGGAAAGTATTTTGGCTTGGAACCCCTGGATAAATTAATGAGAGGTGTAAATCCTTATATTATAGCCAACAGTGAAGAAAAACATTGGCATCTTCATACCTGCTGGGACACTTCACCTCTTTAAAATCTGTTGCACAGTTCACATCCGTGAGCACTACGTGTCCGAATTTGACAAGCACATGTCATAAAACAATGAAACTTTGCAGATCATCGGTTATTGTTCTTCAAAACGTTACGATATAGAAAGAAAATCGACATGAAAACGTATATTTGGGAGACCGTAATTCTAAGACAATACAGAAAGTAACAATAGGTTTGTCTTACTTAGTTAGCAGTTCATCCCCCGCCTTTTCGACCTTTACTTTCTAAAAGTGCAGAATGATAGAGGCAAAGTGTAGGTCGAACATAATATAGTACAGGGGTGTGGCTGCGAGTCAGCAAATTGGGGATGAAGAATGGGAATGGAGCTGGGGGGCATTTGATACCTGCCATGTAATATTATGTTCTATAAATGCAGAGGAAACATATGAAATTAGCATCCTATTTATTTTTCTCATGTGTGTGCATTTTGTAAGCTTTTATAAAGCAAAAAAAACGACTTAAACAACATGCTTCTCACTATCTGTTTCTCTTTCACCTCGTCTCTCCCATAATTTTTTTTTGCAAGCAAAAGGAATTTTACGTCCTAATAGCTTAAGGGGAAACTTGACACTTTCCCAGAAGTTGTGATACAGATAACATGGTGCACACCTCATCGCCATAAGTGCCTTCCCGTTTTTATGCAAAATTGCACACCAAAGTGCTGAAAGGTGCATTTTTGTCCTTCAGGATGATTCATCTTAGGACGATGTCATTTGTGATAGCATCGGTTGTTTGATATCAGATTTCACCCATGTCTTTTAAATACCTTTATTCAGAATCCTTTGCGGGCTTTTCAGGATTTTCTATTTGAACACATAAGTTAATTAATTTGATATTAAAATTCTTGTTACTTCTTCTTAAGTCTGGGTCAAGATGGAAAATCTAGAAAAGCCCCCACAGGATTCCATTTAAGTATTAAGACATGGATAAGCTGTGGTGTCAAATAGCTGGTACTATCGCAAATGATATTGCTCTAAGGCAGAAAACTGCGCCATGCAGCATTTTGGTGTGCAATTTCCCAAGGGAGCTCCACTGCACGTATGATGATAACTTGCGCACCATTATTGTCTGCGTTACAACCTATGGAACGTATTGAGCTTCCCTTTAAACTCGTCATAGGAAAGGGGCCATGCCCTCACATTGCCTCTATTTCCGGCCCCGTGTCCCAGTGACACATATTTGCGTAATAACGCTATGACCTGAAAAACCTCCACAAAAATGACAGACTAGTGCTCGCTTCATGCGGAAGTGATGTAAGGGTTAATTAGACTAGTGAAAATCAAACAAAAAACGGAATCAGTGTAGCCTGGAGCACTATGTCAGGTGTGGGTGCGCCCAGATCTACTAAACTTGAACTAGTCCCCTCTTGCCTTTCAGCCTGTCAAAATGAGAAGTAAGTCGCTTTTTTGGCTTAATCAAATTACTGGTTTAACATGACAACTCAATGTATGCAATTTCATTCAGTAAACAAAATATGGTAGATTTAACAATATTATGGCCTGAAATATAATTGTTTGAAGTGCCGAGGTCCGCAGGGGGTCGCCCAATGCAAAGGAAAAAAAAATACTGAGAAATTTGCCATCGAAGAACAATTTTATATTATATAAAATCAGCTAACAATCTTATATTAACCCAAATTTACTGACCTTTTGCCTATATAATCAATGTATTTGTGAAAAAAAGTGATTTTGCTACAGATTTTCGCAGAGAAAACAAAATGATATTGGATGGTCCTTCAGAGCCTAAAATATCAGTTCCTAGATTAGCGACATAAGTCTCATTTTGACTGGCTGCACGACTTGTATCGAATCGGGCAGGCGAGCAATTTTTGCTGCTCCAGTGGCACTCGTGACGTCAATGCTCCGGCTATGCACACAAGAAGGTCTACCCATTCATGAGAGGTATTATCAAGGTTAGGTCTGCATTGCACAACGACCAGGCGTCAGTGACATGAGAAGAATCAGAGGCATATTATTACTATCATCATTCTGAGTTGCTCCCAAAATAAACTGTGTCAAATCGATGACATTTTTAATTGCGGCATGTGACGTGGTAGCCATAATGGAGAGCAATTTCTGCAAAGAATAAAAAAAAGACAAAAAACCAGTGGTTTGGTTAAAGAATTAAGCAAACATATGGTATAGTAAAAAAGCATATTTCAAAACTGAAATATGCAAAAATTGGTCCGGTGTCTGGCGTGATACCAGTTCAATCAATAAAATATTGTGGCTTCAGGACTGGAGTCATGCATTGGCTATACAAAGTCAAGGAAAACCAGGAAGTTTTACAAAAGTGGAATGTGGGAAGATGATTATCAGAACAATGCATTTTGTGGATGTCAGTAAGTTCTTGACCCCGTAACCTTAAACATAGTGATGCGGTAAACTCTCGGTAAATGCCTTTATACACTTTTTGAAAATTAGAGCATCTCCGTAATATGAAATCCTATTTTCTTAAAAATTTATTTTCCACGCTTCTTCTTAGCAAAACATTGATACCATTGTCGTTTTATTTTCTCATCGACAATTCCACGTATAAACAAAGAGTTCTTTTAATTGCCTATGGAGGCATTTCTTTGGTACGTTAAGTTACCATTTCATAGAGCGAAAAAGTGAGAGAACTCATCCGGAGGCATTCGTGGGTAAGAACAGGACCCGTACTTTTCATATAGCAATTTTATGGATGTCTCCTCCGAGACGTTCCTAAGTAGTTTTATGCAACACACGTTTAGACAACAAAGATTACAATGTGAGTAACTTAATGCTTCTCGAAGTCCCTCCGAAGGGAGCCAATAACGAGTGCCTAGAAAGGGTAAATGCCACTCTTTAGGATCACACTGAATGAAGCAAAAAACGTGCACTGAAACGAATTTCTCAAAAGGTGACTGAAACTATTAAATCTCTTATTTTCACATCAATATTTGAACTTGTTTTCAGACATTGTGACATCAGGGAACATTATGCAATTGTAAAGGTCGAGATAAACAAAGGTCATTTGATTGTACTCACAACATGTAGGTTTTTTGTTTTTTTTCTAATCTATGACAAAGGATACCACTAGCAGTCTACATATGATTACTTATTCTCTAGTGACCTCAAGCGTTAGTGTTGTATTCAAAGCAGCAAACATAGCTGGAAACATTTTACCAGCCCTCTCCCCAGTCCGTCAAAAGGTTAAATATATGATATATTCTTGTGGTTGAATCGAAGTAACCAAGATCCTGTTCATATTTTGTGTTTCAAAAGAGACCACATGGGCTCTTGTCACTGGTGAGCTGTCTATTTTTCCATATGGAAACTTTGCATTTTCTTTGTCGACTTGCGGATATACGTTTGATCCGCTAACGCCTCCTTGCTCGGCTGTTTTTGCGTGATTATGCATGTTTTCTTGTTTCTAAGTTGCGGAACTGCAGTGAGTCGTATGAAAGAGATGGGCATCGTGAAGGGAGGGCCTGGCTGTTGTGAACAGAACTGTCCACAGCCAGGTGTCAACCGGCACAATTAGCTTGTTTTCCTTGAGAAGGCTCTTGGCATGGGCATTTGAGCACTTACAGACATGTCCGAAGTGCTATGATGATGTTTCCGGCTACGAGTAGCAAGTAACAAGTAAACCTACGGAACGATTTTTTTTAGTGAAAAAGCAATTGGCTTAAATTGGTTAAATCTGACCTTGCTGTGCTAAGCGTCTCTGGCAGAGAAAGCTAGTTACTGTAACCCAACTGGCTCTCTCCATGATGCCAGTGGCCGTATGCATAATCCATACGTTAGTTCCCATTCTGCATTAATCACAGTGAGCACTACTAACGTTATGAGAGTTTCCCATGATTACCGCAGTGCGTTAACTAACGTCAGGGTAATACATATGGCCACAGATCTGGGTGCTTTTTCTTGATGAGTTATTTATAATACTCGACCGCATAGTCTCGACTTACAGTGACTATGACAATGAGTTGCTGAAAATAATGCAATTGATGACAGTGAGTTATTGAAGACGGTATCAACCGTAAGCTTCACTGATGGCTGAGGAACAGAAACATTCTAATCGCTTAGGTGAGAAGATGTCAATAGCACCTAGCATAAAAATATGCAATTTTAAGTAGTCCCTATAAAATCAGAAAACTGGCTATAGGGAGGGAGAAAGAGATTGGATTTTAATTTCAAAGGCTTAGATAAAGTGCCAATACATTTGAGAACTCAGAATAGGTGAGGTTTAGCCGCTGAAATTTAAACATTGTGGTTGTTGCTAGGTGGGTAAGGTTACGCTGTTTGCCGACTGAAAAGGCCTAAAATATTAGGTAGCCAGCTTCACAGCCTAAGTTCTCAAAATCTAATTGGTTTAGGAGCATTTTTATTTGTGTCAAAATTTAGAGGAAGAGCTAAATAACATGTTTGGAAAGTATTTTGGCATGGACCCCTAGATAAGTTAATGAGAGATGTAAAACCGTATATAGCTAACAATGAAAAAAAAACAACATTGGCATCCTCATACCCTTATATGCGTGCCCGGGGTATAAAAGAAAGATAGTGACACGATGGAACACTTGACAATTAATATGAATATAATCGCACGCTTCGCATCTTAGAGCTGTTTTTCCGAACTTTACAAAAAAAAAACCAACTACAAATTCATATCGCACTTTTAACTTTGCAGATCACTAGTAGGTATGAATCAGATGTGTGTGTGTGTGTGTGTGTGTGTGTGTGTGTGTGTGTGTGTGTGTGTGTGTGGTGTGTGTGTGTGTGTGTGTGTGTGTGTGTGTGACTGGGGAGCGAAAGAAAATAAAAGCCACTTTAAGTTCGAATGTCCTTCTTATATCATCCCCAGCCAATTGTTTTATGATGAATTTTATATTGTATGTAAGGACTACTCAGTTGATAACTTATTTTCAGACTTTTTACAAATGTCCAGTTTCGGAACAAGTTTAATGATTTTTGGCTGTAAATGACTGTTTATGTGAAAAGTTGTTAAGATTAAGTTTTCCTGAAAGATGTCCTAACTGCTTTAATTTTAAAACTATTTGATATTTTGAATCCTTGTGATACGTACATAATCATTTGGACGCGCGGTCGACCCGCCCCGATCGACCGCGGCCCCCTTATAAAGAGGTAGAATCCAATAAAACTAAACTGAATTGAATAGTTTACAGTCTCTCTGAATGGTATGGTAAAGAACATTGATAATGAAAACGTTTAGTGTTTACATAAAAAGAATAAATCCTTCTCAGGTGTCCACGACAATGTCCATGGTCATTTGTAGGCAGGGCAGGCTGGTCGTCCTTCTGACAATAATCATCGATTGGTGTAGCTCGAAATACCCAGAGATGAGTAACTTATTTTATTTCTAATGTGAAGTACATCAGTGTCGTATCTGACCTACCCTTAGAGTCATGTTTCCTATAAAATGAAAACTGTTCCTACGCACAGACTAATTGAGTTCTTGTTAATTTGGTGACATCAGCAGTTGAAAATCATAACGTAAAAAAGGTATTGCGCTAACATCAAACCCCAAAAAACTGGACACTGCGTGATCTTTATTGATTTCGTGGTCTAAATAAATAATACTCACAAAGTATCTAAACCCGAGATTCTTTAGTTTTTGTGGATTTTCAAAGTAAGATACTCCTTCGAGTTGAAATATTACAGACCATTTTCAGTTATTATAGTCTTTCAGTTATTATAGTGTCACGGCAGAGGAGTTTAATTTTGCACCTTAAGCACGAACGAGTCCAAAACGGGAATATCAGGTGTCTAATATCAAAGTCATCATCAAAAAGTGCTTTGTTCGAAGTACTCTTTATGTTTTGAAACTTCTCCTGTTTACTGGACAGAGAAAATGACCAGTATAACCATATCCGTGGGCTAAACTTACTAGGGAAAATCGACGAAGGCACCTTTGCTTTTACGGACAGACAATGGTAAAGCGGATGAGTTCTGACTGAAATAGAATGAACTTTTCATAACTCAGTAGGTTTCAACTTGATTAATATGTTGTTTTTTTTTTTTCTGTTGTTGTCATCTAGTCCATAATCCGTAGCTACATCGCAGCACAAATACAGCCTCACCTGTGGTCGTATGCATAAATCTTACGCTAGTCAGCCCACTACGGTAACCACGGGAAACTCCCAAAACATTAGTATTATTCACTCCAGTTAACTGAGACATCGCAATACATTAATTAACGCAAGGATTAGGCATGCGGCCACAGCAGTGGTTACAGATGAGATCCTCTGGCCATTTTCTATACTATTCTGACTCATTCTCAGCACTGTCTACTACCATCTCAACGCTCAGCCTCCCGCTACCTAAACGACTGTACCCCCAACCTCCATTCTCCCATCAAGGATAAGGAAGGATCTGGATGGACGGCGGGAGAATTACGGTCCTGGTTGCCAATTAGTCGGCTGGCAGTAGGAGTTTAAATTTGCACCTTAAGCACGAACGAATCCAAAACGGTAATATCAGGTGTCTAATATCAAAGTCATCATCAAACAGTGCTTTGTTCGAAGAACTCCATATGTTTTCAGACTTCTCCGTTTACTGGACAGAGATAAATGCTATAAAGGGAAGCTTATAAAACCAAATGACCATTTTTATTTTTGAACAGCAGTATTTTCCACGGTCCACACTGGTCAAACCCGATAAACTGGACTCTCCGCGATCTTAATAGAATGCGTGGTCTAAACAGGCAATACTTGCAAAATATTGAAACTTCAGAGAACCTATAGTGTATGTGGCATTTTAAAATAAAATTCTCCTTCGATTTAAACCATAACAGGTCCATTTTCATTTATCATGGTTGCGCATCGAGACATCGCAAGCCACAATTATGGCAGTCATCACTTCCACTATCACTTATCCTTTGTCAACTGAATGGCTTGGCTGTTATTGTCTGTTACAGTAGACGATTTTTATTAGCTGATGAATCTGGTTACAGATGCCTAATCCCATTTCCTTCTTTGAGCGAATAAACTGTTTTCTCTATTGTCACTTACAAGAATTCCACAATCTTTAAGTCTCCTTTAATAGTTTTCAGAATTCAATAAGCTTATTGAAAAATGATGTTTAAATTATAGGTCTTTCATTTCGTTTTCGAGCTACGAACCGATACCGTCGATAGGTGTAAACATGCTAACTAGTTTTCTTAACGACAAGTGCTCCGCACAGAAGGCCACACCGAATCCGAAGTGAATGATCCAAACTTCAGATTTAGTTTACAAAATCACGAGAGAATGGAAACTAACTTGCTGGTAGGTTCATAAATCCAGGGTCCATTCTCCACAAATGAGAACTATTTTATTCAAACTGTCTTCCTAACGCATATGACAACAAGCTATTTTCATCTAATTAGAAGTCTGTACCCATCTGCTACTTATGGAGGCGAGAATAATGACACACTACTGTTTTGCTTAAACTGGAAGTGAGCTTCATTGCAATTAAAAAATTGAGAACGATCTATAATATTATTGTATTTTTTTTCTTTTCAACAAAGTACTGTTTGCCTTTTTAGTCAATTCTTAATCTCTCAGCTCTGTAAATATCCTAGCTTAACTCTGAATGCAACAGTTGATTAGGGTAGAGGCAAAATTTACCTTAGGAAATATGAAACGAAAAATAGAATGTAAATTCTTGTTTCATTTATTACATACGGGAAAGTACTTTAGCTCCATCTTTAATAGCCTAAGACAGCTTTACCGACATTTCGAAAGTTTGTCGAGCTTTGCTCAGGGTTTTCCTGCATTAAATTTGGGATTACCGATCATATGGATCCTCCACTTCAGATATGTCTGTGTGCAACTTTTCACTGAAGGCTAAATACAGTCATAAATTTTAACGTCAGAAATGTAATATCTTCAAGTTATAAATCTTGTACATATAATCTTTAACAGTAGTTACATTTCTTCCTTGTAAATATAGCTTTGTGTACAGCAGGGAAACCCTGTTAGCATGAAAGGTCAGAATTCAGGAGCGTGAAAAATGGCTGTCTTAATGGAATTATAGACTTAGTATTGCAAGGTAATTTGTCATTTTAAAATTGGACATGCGTTGTTGGCCATTAGCAAGAGCAGCACGCACATATAAATTGAAATCGATACGTGCCCACTTCGAAACACCATAAAGATAAAAAAATAAAACACAGCAAAGAAAAACAAAAGAAAGCAAGAAACTTGATATTCCGAGCATACATCGACACCATGTTGCTTTAATGTCACATCCACCGGATGTGATCGAATCGTACCGGGCGCCATAACCCTGCGCGAAACAAAAGAGGCCCGATAGAGGAAGTCCCTTTGCCGTCACCACTATTGGCGGATGGAGACATCAAACCGACTGGTAAACCATAGGATCAATGGTGAAAAATCTATTGAAGGCTGAGTTGCCATCATTCATCTTGCTCTAGCCATATATTATCATCAGACAGCGTGTAATTTTAGTCTCCATGATGCCTTGAAAACGACATGCTTTCTGGTCTATATGAATTAGTTCCGTCGCGCCTAAGTGCAGAGGATCAAATTCAAATAAATGTGTTGAAAAGATCCCAATATTTCAAGAGTGTAGTTTTCCACAGCACAGGAAACAAAAACCATAATTTCATCATAATTATGGTACTGGCTTCAACGTCCGTAATTGCCGCAACCTGGCGCTAGACAGCGTGTGAACTACAGATGGAGTCAAGAAAAAGCCCTCATGGACATAGTACGTATTGAGGTTAGTGCTACCGTCAGGGGCATTGCCTCCATGTAATCTACGAATCTGAGATTACCGATATATTGTCGTATATATCCAAAACAATTTAATTATCTGCAACATTTTGTAAAATTCTCAAACGTCAGGCTTATACAATTTCATCTACAAGCCAGTTACATGCACTGTCAATACGACTTTGTCAGGGTTAGCTAAGTTGACTAGCCGATAATCTGAAAACCGATACAATATCTCACAGATTCAGGATCCCTCATGGACATGGTATTGCCTCTAAGGCTTTGTCACGAGTAAACTATTTTTTAAACGATGGCAAGTAATCTGAGAGAAAACTAGATTATCCGCTGTTCTTACTGTTACTTTTTTTTCTTTCGGCGTAAGAGCGACAAGACCCTTTTCATGATGGGCTTCCCGCGTTTCTCTCAGGGGTGCCAGACTGCTCTTTCGAAGCCAAATATCAGATTTTTGGCTCCTCTTAAAAACCCTTGGCCCCAAAAGAACTGACTGGCTCTTTGGTTTTTTTTTTGTTTTGTCTCCAACGGACTTTAGGTCAACATTGACTGATTTTCAAAGCGAAGAGTATTTATACTTCTCTGAAACTGTACGGTATTTCAAGTGACTAAGCTTCCGTCGTATCTGGATCAGTTAACAGCTATTAAAGAACTAACCTAAAACTGCATCCATTTAACAGTCGTTCCTCTTGCTCTTATGCATACAGAAAGGTACATGACAATTATAATACCTATGTAGATCCAGTATCAAGGCAGTTTGTAGTAAATGTTTGTCTTATGCGAAATCTTAACTCCCGTGGGCAACGGATTATTTCAGATAGTCGGTTGGATGTTAGTGCTAGATTTCCCTCTTCCCTCCTCTTAAAAAAAAATCATCCTCACTACGCCCCTGGCTACCTACTCAAAATACCGTGGTTAAAATGATAATATAAGCTTTTCATGTTACAATATTTGACCCACACATTTTTCACAGAAGAGAGTAAAACATGATGCTGACATGATAATATGTACTACACACTCACAGACGTCCTATTTCATGTATGTTTCGGTTCATGTTACCTTCATTCGCTTGGAACAAAACGAAGTAGCCTGAACTAGTCCTTGATACAGCTACAGTCATTCATATTCATCAGTGTGCATGCAAGTCTAGAATGCACACACAGACACACACACACACAAGACAAGAGTCACTGCCTTTGATGCAATTAGTGAAGTATCTTTATACCGAATCCCCCCCTTTTCCCTCCCCCCCCAANCCCCCCCCCCCAAAAAAAAAAAACACAACAACAACAACAACAACAAACTACTTACTTCAAAGGTCAATGACTTCAAAACTTAGGCAGATAGTGGGTACCATTTTGAGGACCTTAACAAACAGACATAATCTATAGGTATTGCAAGTTCCATTGATCTAGATACCACACTTTTGTCACGATAAACAAATTAAAAAAAAAATCCAAATACGACGTGCCGCGCCAAAGTCAGCTGGGCAATGGACATGCCATTGTAAAAGATGTATGTCGTCTTGTTTTTTTTTTTTTTTAAGTTGTGATATAATCATAGCATCTAAATATATTAAAATATGCAACATCAGCAGACATTTTGCACCTGTTAATGTGTGCCAAATTTCATCTGCAGTGGCTTTGAATTTCTGATTTAATAATCTTCGAAATTTGATAATCCTCTTTTTGGGAGGGAGGGAGGAAGAGGGACACCCGATATACGCACTGTTTCATCGCTGTCGCTTTCCGAAGTGGTGTCATAGGATTTATATAATCGGTATTTTGCAATGCACGGTAAACTTTCCCTCTTCTATTGTGTGATTACTGAGGCTAAAAAATGAAGTTGTGAGTTTGGTGTGAACAGGTGCAAAGAATGCTCTGTTAGCGACATTTTAAGCAAATCAGTCAGCAAATACTGTGTTCAAAGCATTGAATGTTTGCAGCTTTACCAAAAAAAAACCAACCTCTCAGCTTTTATAAAAAATGCAGAACTCTAGCGTCTCCTAATTTTAACAATCACGGGCGCATTTTCAAACACTACTCCAACAATTAAGCGCTTGACTATTGAATAAGTCTTCTTGTAACTAACTGAAATCAGAAATTCATCATGTTGAAAGTCTTGCGCAACAACATTGCCAACAATGAACTCGTCGAGAACCTTTCTTTCACAGTGGAAAAGTAGGATTTTCCGAGACCCCCAACTGGTTTATGGGCTTGCAGCCACTGATGTACCCACACGCCTGCTCACGAAATTTCCTTGCTGATCGCTAACATTATAAATTAAGTGGTCCCTGTATCAAGGATTCTCAAACTTTACCGGTGTAAAGCGCCTCCGTAGGAGCTGTGGTAAGCAAACCACCAAAATGAGTTTACATTTATAAACAAATCACTACGAGATGTCATCTTTTCATATTACGACTTCGCGCCCGTTTTCCTGCCGAAAAGTGGAAAACCTCCAACATATATTTTAACGTTAAGGAAACAGAGCCTGTGTGTATCTGCCAACCACGAACATCTCCGGTGTAAAAAAGATGGCACGATGCTTCTCTGTGTCGTGATAACGTCGGCAGGAAATGAGTGATAGGGGTGTCTGGGTAATGTATAGCGCCCTCTGGTGTCTGATGTTTCTGCTATCATAAAATGGGCGGTGAATACAACTCATTTGAGGAGCGATCTTTGAATTCATTACGATATCGGCTGGCACACTTGCTGCCGGTGGTTGGTGTTGATGGTGCTGGGTAAGAGAATCAGACTGATGTATGGCTCTGGTGCTGGTGGTTGTAGAAATGTTAGTGTGGTGGTAATATCAGAAGAAGAGTTGGTGGCAATAATAGGAGCGGGAATATAACAGCGATGGTGGTGATAGTGTAAATGGTGCGGCAGTGAATGATGTAAACAGTACCAGTGACAATAGCTGAAATAGTAATTGTGGTAGTAAAAATGGTCCTGTCGCTGGTAATAATGAAAATGGTTGTTGTGTCGGTGCCGTCGATGATTGTAGCCCTCGTGCATTGCAAAGATTTATAATTTTTTGACATAAATTTCTATTACTGCTCATTATCATCAACCTGGTCCTTATTATATTTATTGTCATCATTATTTCAAATATATTTATAACCCATCAAGAAAACACAAAACAACTATACAAGAAGAACCAGTAACATTCAGTTAAATCACAAATATAATGAAGAAAATGAAAATTAAGTAAAAAAAAAAAAAACTATATAGAGGACAGTCCGCTCAAATCAACGCGAGACCACGAATTATCACAACGCTATCATCAATTACATCTACTGTTTGTGGTGGTGGTAATCTTAAGTATCATCACAATTTCTTGTTCTTTTGACGCAATGCTGTTAATGATGTGATGGATTCATGAATGGCGAAATCAAAAAGACGACAAAAAAAAGGTGACAATATTGATGTTGATAGTGTGAATGATGTCGGCTTAAAGAGTACTGGAGGTAGCAAAGGCGGGACTGAATTTTTGTGTGGTGGTAAAAACAGAGCGTACTTATATATTTTGTGAATAGAGACGTGAATTGCTTTGAAACCAACAGTTTCACTAAACGTATATCATCTCAACAGTCCCTGTTATGAGCCCCAAAATTGGCTTCCTTGCATAAAAAGGAACATCATAGCCTATCTCTGAGGAGAACTTTAAAGTCATTTACGCACTTTCTTGGGACAGTGTTCATTTTTGATGCGGAGTCTTGTTTGACAGAAAATGGCATTTTTACTCCCTATAATTAGCAGTGATGTCAAAAAGACCAGCTTAACAAATGATTAAAAAAACCCCAAAACTTACCAAAGACACATTTCTTTGTGAATCGTACATCCACGCCCCGAAAGACCACCATGAAGTAATAGTTGTCAAAATAGGAGCCTTTTTTGCACCCAACCTCCAAACCCTCTCTCTCTCTTTCTCTCACACATGCATACACACCCAAACACGCACACACACACACACTGCCCATAGGTCTTTGAAGATTTTAAGCAAAGGGAGGAAGTGAGATAAGGCAACACAAAGACAAAGAGGATGAGAGAGAGAGAGAGAGAGAGAGAGAGAGAGAGAGAGAGAGAGAGAGAAGCTGTATCTTTAAAAACAAAAAAAAGACCATTAGGAAAGAATCATTAATCGCGAAATCTCTTCCTACCCTCCGAGAAAAATGTTAAGTTACACCGATGCATTTCCATCAACTGAGCATAGCATGAAAATTAGTCTGTATGATATCAAAGCGGAGCAGTACTTCCAACGATAAAGTTAATATAAATAGGTATAGATAGATGCACATAGCCAAAACTGAAGAATAGACTCTATGTAATAAGGGTGATAACGACATGGGGTTAGAGAGAGATAGAGGAAGTCAGTAAACTTTCTTTCGCACGTAAAATTGTGAGTTCATTGTCCTATCTGCCTTAGCGCGGTATGAAGCGCCAATTCGCTAATATTTAATCACAATATAGAAACAGAGAGTGCAATGTTCGGCCTATATTTGCATGAAAACATGCTCTTACTGACCTACATGAGAGAGAAAGAGAGAGAGAGAGAGAGAGAGAGAGAGAGAGAGAGAGAGAGAGAGAGATGGAGGAGGAGATGGGAAAGAGAAAATGAGCTTTCTTGAGAAAAACTGCACTGAATTGATATCCTACCTACCTTTACATAACAAACTCTTGTTCTCTAATATGAGGCAAACAGATAAAGATAAAGAGAGAAAGAGAAAGAGAAAGAAAGTGAGACAGACATGAGTTTTCTGAAAGAAAACGACAGACGTGCAATGCTGAGGCTCGTTCCACTACAAATAATCACAAAAAGAAAGCAAGGAAGCGAAAAACTAGAAAGTGAGAGAGAGAGACAGACAGACAGAGAGATACAAAAAGACAAAGAGAGAGAGGGAAGGAGAAAGAGAGGGGGGGGAGGGGAAGACAGAAACAGGTGGTGCGAAAAATAGACTGACTTGATGTCGAGGGACGAAAAGTAGGTGCATCGCTGTCTTCCTACACATATGTCTAGTATCTACTCAAGTATGAAATGCGCCGTTAGAAGGAGATAAAGAAAATTAAGGAATTTAGGGGCAAAAGAGGGAGAAGAGTTGCCATTCACATTAGTGTTTGCCAGAGGAAGAGAGAGAGAGAGAGAGAGAGAGAGAGAGAGAGAGAGAGAGAGAGAGAGAGAGAGAGAGAGAGAGAGAGAGAGAGAGAGAGAGAGAGAAAGGAGGAGATAGCGAAAGGGAGTCACATACTTTTTTTTTCTTCTTCATTTATTAAAACATATTCACAGAAAGATGGTAGGACTACAGAGATAAACTGGCTTGTTTACTTGTTTACGTGTCGACGGAATCAACATCATTGCACTCTCATATGTGCTCCTTTTCCCGATTCAAAACCCAGCGAAGAGACCTCCTGCTGATTGTCCCTGTTGTTGTCTGAATCAGAGATAAACAGAGAGGTTTAGCAGATTTATTTATCCACCTGAAAAAGCAGCTGCAGTGTTATATCTGCCCCTTCATGCTTTCAAATTCTCAGTCCCTGACACACTCTCAGAATGATTGAGAGAGAGAGAGAGAGAGAGAGAGAGAGAGAGAGAGAGAGAGAGAGAGAGAAGAGAGAGAGAGAGAGAGAGAGAGAGAGAGAGAGAGAGAGGGAGAGAGACGCTGTGCGAACCAGCAGACTGGACTGTTGTTGTCTCGTCGAATCAAAGTCAGAATCACAAAAGCCCGCCTTCATTGCCACATCCGGCGCCACTCCGCGCCTGCGTAAAGACACGGGAAGTCGGATGTTGTCACTTGAGGCGCATGCCTAGTGACAGATAGTGGAGTGTTTGAGGCATTTAGCTGGCAAAATTGCGGAAATAGAGTGATGAATGGAAAGAATAGACGGTTTGTGCAAAGCGTTTTATTGATCACAGCTATTAACGCAGTCGAAGAATGTCGGAGATCGTTGATACAGTATGCAAGCGAAAAAATTTGAAAAAGAAATAAAAAAAGCTTTGCATAAAGTCCAGGCAATATTTTAAATTTCATAATGTGTCGCCAGTCATCAAGAACGCCAAAAACATCATGTGGACTATGGGCAAAATAATTATCACGGTGTCATTATAATAATCATTACGGTGTCCTCGAGAGATACAGAGAAATCTAAAACAAAACCTGACTCCTTTGCCAAAATCGAGAAGCTGGTTCAGGACGCGAATCTATTATCTATAGTAGACTGTGTTAATTATGCCTCCATAAGGAAATCTAATGAAGTCGGAGTAAGAGAAGGCATGAGGATAATACTCAAAAGATTCTGGATATACCATTTCTTTATGTCTATTGTTCATGATCAAAAACGAAGAAAAAAATCCCCGCAGTGAGGATCGAACACTGAACCCTTAGTTCTCAAGCGCAGTGTTCTGACCACTGAGCTATCTAGCCGTTGGAAGTCACGACGCCAGCAAACTAGATTATACTGCATGACGAGTAGTGAATGCAATTTTTACTCGCACCCAACATAAGTGTACAGTGGATAACAGATTTGCGCCCAGGACAGATAACCAAGGCAACACATACTGACTTTTGATGGATTTATTCATTATTCCTTACAGCAAAATTCATAGGACATGTAATAAGAAGACATTAGCGAGAGCATGTGATAACAAGTAGAAAAAAACTGTGGTAAATGAAGCAGAGGAAGCAAAAAAAAAAATTCTGGATGACTGGGAAGTTGGATGATATGTTGAGGTAGACAGATGACAGATAGAAGTGCAGGTCCAAGATCGCTATGTCACCCGGCAGTGTGCCTGGAGTGAAGGAGAAGGAAAGAGAGAGAGAGAAAGAAAGAAAGAGAGAGAGACAAAGAGAGAAAGAGAGAGAGAAGAGAGAGAGAAACAGCGAGAGAAGAGAGAAAGAGAGAGAGAGAAAGAAAGAGAGAGACACAGAGAGAGAGAGAGCGAGAGAGAGAGAGAGAGAGAGAGAGAGAGAGAGAGAGAGAGAGAGCAAACGTTTTCCTGACTGAAAGTGACGTTTCATGGCATCGGAAAGACGTAGAAAGAAGGAAAAGAGGATTGAGTTTTCATTTGGCTTACTTGTGTCTATTTTAACATAATGTAGAGCAATATGACGTACATTGTTAAGGAGAAAGAAGTATGTGATATTCATCAGCATGGAAAGGAAAAAGGACAGGCGCTCGAGGAAGGGGAGGAGGGAAGAAAGGTGAGAAAACTGGTCATCCTCACAAACAGCCCCCCCTCACTACGGATTCCTCTCCTGCCTCCCACTAGGCTCCAAGGGGCCACCTATGACAGAATTAATCGATTTTATTTAACTACATCTCAACAGCTCGGAAACACTGGAAAATAAAAGTTTAGGATCAGGTTATTCGCCAGGTACAAACACTAACACAGAGCCTTACAGTGCGTGGCCGAATGGTTGCGGCGTTGGACTCAAGATCCAAAGGTCGTGGGTTCGATTCCCGACCACAGTCGCATTATAAGTGCTGTAGGAAAGCATTTCATTCACACTTTCCTGAGTTCACCCGTCTGTAAAATGAGTACCTGGTTATAGGCAATAGAATATATTGTCAGAATGTTAGTGATCAGCGTCTGTAAATGGCAGCGGCACTGCATGCTCCCCAGGGAGTTGAGAGACTCCTAAAATTATCTGGCCTGCTGGGGGTAATAATAGTGTGAAGTCGCTCGAGTGGGCATAAGCCTGGTTACGAGACTCATAAACGGCATTATGTTTATTATTACTATACTACAGTACAGTGCATAAGTAATCTGTAGTCGACTGGCGAAGTGCAACGAGAGAGAAACTCGGGAATGCACCGCTGAGCTTTACAAAACAAACAGAAACTTAGTAGCCATATTGTGATTGCTGCGGTTCAGACTGACCCGACACTGCATCAAACGCCAGCCAGACCACCGTGCACGTGCACTGACACTATCAGCACTGTAGGTTATTCACCCTGTCGGAGAGTGAAGTCAGCCGACAAATAGATGTCATCAAACTTGCTGATGACGACAATGATGATAACTATATTGTTGTTGTTTTGTTTGGACACCCTACGAAGTCTTCGGAATAGAACAAGTTATCACGCCCATTCCTCTCTATCATGGAAGGCCTGTCATCCGTGGATGTTTTGTGTTTTGTTTTGTTCCGTTTTATTGGAAGTGTGCACTTTTCTCCCTTAAAATTAAGGTTAGAGTAAAGACAAGATGATGACAGGGCTTAGGCCCCACTAACCCTCAATAAGGCACCGCCGCTGTGCCTAAGAATTAGTGATAATATTCTCCCATCTAGTTTGTTAACATTTCTACTTTGTGCCAGGGGTTATCAATATATATCTTGAATATAGCCCTATGACTGTGGCTAGCTCCTGTGTGGGTGATTCACAGCTAGCTTTACTTATGGTGTGTTCCTTATTTCCATGTAAGCGCAATGATGGCTTGAAAGTATCGATGCTTCCGTCTCACCCACATGATAGAAAAACTACCCAAATACCAATCGCTATTAATCGGATTTTGCAATCCGCCATTTCTATTCAGACTAGCGACATGGTTATCTAGGATGAGATTAAGACTTCTTCAAAACATAAAGACAGTCATTGTTTTAAATAAATTATTAAATCCTTAAAGATGTTGTCTTTCTTTGTTTAGACTAGATCTCGTAGATGCCAGTGATTCATACGACTACAATAGACTAGTAGCATGCCGACATTTCAAGATGTTGCAGTCAGCCATTTTTATTCAGGCTAACAGTGTAGTTGACAAGGATGGGAAGGGGTGATTTTTTTAACCTCATGGGTTTGTTGCTTTCGCAGATCTCTTATTCTTTGGTCATACTTCTCCTCGCTCCCCTCCTCCTTCAACACCTTACCACCCAGTGATCAGAAGAAAGCAACCGGAAAAAAAATCTACATACATCCATTTTGTTAAAAACAAAACAGTCAACCGGGAAAAAAAGTCAACTCTTGAAGTTGAAATGCCACTTCGAAAATGGAATCACACAGTAAAAGATGATAGGAAAGAATAGTGTGAAAGCTGTGTTCGAAATTCCAGATCATAATGGTGCTAGTGATACACAGCTCTGATTTCTGAGGGTCTAGTCTGGTTAGTTCATCATGAAGTTTTTTATTTAAAAAGTTGATAGGCACAAGGTAGGTATTCCATCCATGTCTTGCTGTTCTTAAACTTTGGACATTGTACGTCACTAAACGTGACCAAAACAGTAGGTTGCCCTATAATCTAATTAATACTCCGGGAAGGTTTTAGCGGATAAAAGCAGTTGACTTTATTTTCCGGAATACCCACATCCTATTGAGCTGATTACCAAGGTCACGCATGCCTGTGGCGCGTGTGAACCAACCAGTCACTGACTGGATACTTCGCTGTATTCCAACCAGCGCCCCAGCCTTCAACCAATCAACGTGCCTCGCTGGCCCGCGCTGTCAGCCATTACTGCAATCTGTAAACAGCTTTGTACATAGTCACAAGAACGGCCTGACCTCCGCAAATGATCCTATTCAAAGGCTCAAATGTCACAAACTAATCTTTTCAGAGCTTCACCTACGCAATATTCACGAAGTAATTTGCCACTGCCTACCATCTTAGACCATCCCCTATGTTTCTTCTCTGAAACAAAAAACCAGAATAAATCGCCCCTTGACTTTTCTATGATTTCTGCTGGGTTTTTTTTTGTTTCACCACGTAAACTTAAACCGCTTTGCCGCAATTCCAGGGGAGCATGGAAAATAATGCGATTAAAATGACAGTGATGATTATCCACGGACTCTACAATAAGATATAAAACACATACACCTGTTTCGCGAAAATCAATGTTTCATTTAAGCGAAGGCTATGGTTAAGCAAATTGCTATACAGTGGATTCCACAGTGTATAAACATATCTTGTCAGGTCAAGTATAAACAGAAGCTTTATTACAGCCGGACGGGTATGACACTGAATACAAGGAAGTTTTGTTCGTGGGATGATAGCTAGTATTATCGTTTGTTGTTTCTCATTACGTATTACCCACCCATCCTCCTCCTCCTCTCTGATTTCCGTCATAAGCTAGATTCTGCTTCCAGTGTATTTTGCACGACATGCATGTTGTATTTCGGCGTACGATACTATGGATCCGTATTAACGATAGTCGATGATCACATAAAAGAGGTTCGAGTAATTTCCCAAAATAATGTTGCACCAGGTGCGGCATGCTATCGTAATTCCAATGTCCTTGAGGAGTGGAGAGGATTGCTTTNGGGGGGGGGGGGGAGTGGGGGCGGAGGATATACATCGTCGCGATCATGAACTACATATTGATTGACATTATTTTATTTAAAATAAATTCTTAGGATTACGTCCTGAATACGGGGTGAGGTATTCATGATTGAGGGCCCTCCACACGTGAAGTATGTTTTTCTTTTTCTTATTATGTGTCTAGGAACCATAACAGGGATCGGAGTTTCTATTTCATGTACTTTAATAAGAGTACATCTCCTCCACTCCCCCATTCCCGTCATCATCCCCCAAGATATACATCGATATCTGTCTATCTATCTATCTATCTATCTATCTATCTATCTATCTATCTATCTATCTATCTATCTATCTATCTATCTATCTATCTATTTGTTTGTCTGTCTGTCCGTCTGTCTGCCCATCTGTCTGTCTGTCTGTCTGTCTGTCTGTCTATATAAACTAAATGTTGGAAGAGCCACTGCATGTTCTCGAGAGGTTCGTGGACATCAATTCTCCGGCGGGTCATATTTGCAGATAGAGGCCCAGCGCACATCATGTCTCTGAAGAATTCTTGGAAATCAACTGTCATAAGAGTCTCCGCATCTTTGCTGTATTACTAAACTTGTTAAACTTGTTAAACTTCAGAACCCCTCTAAGTCATCTTTCAGGTGTATGAACACACCAGCTATACCGACACCCTTTTTTGACACATCCGCAGGCTCAGTCTACCCACCTCACTTTACTTTACTTTACTTTACTTTGCTTTGCTTTGCTTTGCTTTGCTTTGCTTTGCTTTGCTTTGCTTTGCTTTGCTTTGCTTTGCTTTGCTTTGCT
>JAWQUT010000214.1:1013883-1026383 GCA_033807755.1 Ellobium chinense
GGGAGGAGGATATACATCGTCGCAATCATGAACTACATATTGATTGACATTATTTATTTAAAATAAATTCTTAGGATTACGTCCTGAATATGGGGTGAGGTATTCATGATTGAGGGCCCTCCACACGTGAAGTATGTTTTTCTTGTTCTTATTATGTGTCTAGGAACCATAACAGGGATCCGAGTTTCTATTTCATGTACTTTAATAAGAGTACATCTCCTCCACTCCCCCATTCCCGTCATCTTCCCCCAAGATATACATCGATATCTATCTATCTATCTATCTATCTATCTATCTATCTATCTATCTATCTATCTATCTATCTATCTATCTATCTATCTATTTGTTTGTCAGTCTGTCCGTCTGTCTGCCCATCTGTCTGTCTGTCTGTCTGTCTGTCTGTCTGTCTGTCTGTCTGTCTGTCTGTCTATATAAACTAAATGTTGGAAGAGCCGCTGCATGTTCTCGAGAGGTTCGTGGACATCAATTCTTCGGCGGGTCATATTTGCAGTTATACTCGTCAGAGGCCCAGCACTCATCATGTCTCGGAAGAATTCTTGGAAATCAACTGTCGTAAGAGTCTCCGCATCTTCGCTGTATTACTAAACTTGTTAAACTTCAGAACCCCTCTAAGTCATCTTTCAGATGTATGGACACACCATCTATACCAACACTCTTTTTTGACATGTCCGCAGGCTCAGTCAACCCAGCTCACTTCACTTCACTTCACTTCACTTCACTTCACTTCACTTCGCTTCGCTTGACTTGACTTGACTTGACTTGACTTGACTTGACTTGACTTGACTTGACTTGACTTGACCAGCGGCCATCTCGGCTTCAGCTCTTCGGCGGACTATTTCAGACCGCCCTGCATACTTTGAAGACCCCTGCATTTTCATTTTCCCATTTTAATTGATCCAGGAGTGTTCTTCACAGTCGACAGACCATCCCAATTTGTGCGGAAAGTGACCTTTCATATTTGTGTTGATCGTGTAACGTAATCGACCCATCTAATCGCCTGGCTCTTCGTAATGATTGTGCTGCATGCTGTGTGTGTCCGTTCATCAATAGACCAGCAACAGTGTCCTCTCATTATGGGAAAAGAGGAGAAGCAGCTTTGCCATATAAGAGTTTGAAGCTGCCATCTGTATCCATGGATGGATGGATGGATGGATGGATGGTTGGATGGTTGGATGGATGGATGGATGGATGGATGGATGGATGGATGGATGGATGGATGGATGGATGGATGGATGGATGGGTGGACATACGGATGGATGGATGGATGGATGGATGGATGGATGAATGGATGGATGGATTGACTTCGGGACAGACAGACTAACCCATTGTCCCTGATCTTTGAAAATGCGATCAAGGTCTCCAAAAGACACCGGTAACCTTTTGCCCTTATAAACCGATTAATAAACCGTAATGAGCCGAAAACTCATCTGTTCGCCTTTCCAGCCAGATGCTGGGAAAACCAGCTCCTGCGCCCTTCTGTCATGGGTGACGTCAAGCCATACGTCTTACAGATAGGCCATGTACGATGTTGCATCAATTCTGAGATAATTCGCAGTCCGTGGCCGTCGAGTGGCTCCCGTTGCTGCCAAGAATCCTCATAGACGAGCTCAACCTGTGATGATATCTACATCAAAATGTCAAGACATTCAACGGTAGTGATTTATGAAGTCATTGCATCGTTGTACTGCAGTAATGGCCTTGGAGCGAACAGATTAAAGAACTAAGAAAGAAAGAAAGAAAGAAAGTAAGTAAGTAAGAAAGAAAGAAATGAAGGAAAGGAAGAAAGAAAGAAAGAAAGGAAGAAAGCAAGAAAGAAAGAAAGGAAGAAAGGAAGGAAGAAAGAAAGAAAGAAAGAAATAGCGACTATGGTATTGTGGTAAGATAACATTTATTGCAGAATCATCTTATATTATAAAAAAAACTCGTGAAGTTTTGTAGGAGCCATATCTCGACTATTTGTGCACCAACCAACCCAAAATTTTGCATACACCTTCATTTTCGTCTGAAGGTGTTTCTTTTAATAATGTCTTCGCCTTAAACGGTCCGCAAGTATTAGTTTGATAAGTAAGTAAATTTTCTTTGCTTCGTGAATACGGTCCCATTTCGGTGTTTTTAAATGGACCAAAAGGCATTGGTTTTTGCGGTTCGCACCTGAAAGGTTTACTTCCGGTCCCCGAAGTTGAAACCGAGCATTTGTATCAGATGTCGGGTCGAGAATATGTACGTAGCAGAGTCGATCGCCAGTGTGAACATTATCATCTGTACGAAAAGGAGCAGAATCTATAGAATGAGCATAACTTTGGCCGTGTGAACCACCAGTGTGAATACTGGTGCTTTCCGATTGAAAGATGCAAGTTGTAGACTTGGCTGTGCCAAGAGCCAAATAACACCTCCTCCCACGCAAATCCTGGGGGTTAATTTCTCCACTGATTTCATCACAAACCGACCATAACTGGTCCTGTTTTTTTACAAATTGGTGGGCAGCGCTGTTCCTGATTGTCTCAGAAATCTGTAGAAAATGGATTTCCCCGTATCCAAATTACCTGTTCCATTTTTATAAAACTGACGTTTATGCTCATGACGTCACTTCTTATGTGGTGTGTGCAGCCAAATTGGTGTTTTGAGGCCAAATTCTTCAAATATGGCTGGTTTTTAGAGAGGCTGGCGTTAAGAGAAATCATTAATTTTTTTTGTTTTTCAGCTAAACCGATATGTTTACACACAATGAAGTGTTTGAGCACACAGAGTACAAAAAGAGGAGCGGTGTTAATGTTGTAGATGTAGTTTGGTCTTTTGCTTCGCACGATAACGCCGCAAATTTGCGGGTGCTTTCACTAGTAATATATAAAAAAAAAAAAAGCTTTTCTTTGTACGCAGACGTGTGAGTTTATTTCTCAACCGATTTTGTTCAAATTTGCTGTGCAGATGGTCCTTTTTTGGTCAGTGATGGTTCATCTTCTGTCCCCAAATTTATACAAAATGGATTTTCCCACATCCGAGTAACCACTAACCGGCTTCATTTTTTTAACTCTGACAGTCATATGCACATGACGTCACTTCTTTTTGCGAGGCCTATTGTGGTATCTGCAGCCAACTTAGCGTCTTGATGCCAAATTCCTCGAATATGGCGGTTTTTTTAAGGAGACTGACGCCAATAAAAGTCTTTTGGCGTGTTATACATTTTCTCAGTTTAACCGATATGTTTACATACAAGGACGTGTTTGAGCATAATAAATAATAAAAGAGAAGCAGTTTGGTCGTTTGCTTCCACAATAACTCCGCAAATTTGCGGGTGCTTTGACTAGTGAAAATCAAACGTGACAAAACAAGCAGGTGATGAGGATAGGAAATCATCTTAGATTTAGTAATGATGTGNTTTACTTCCGGTCCCCGAAGTTGAAACCGAGCATTTGTATCAGATGTCGGGTCGAGAATATATACGCAGCAGAGTCGATCGCCAGAGTGAACATAATCATCTGTGCGAAAAGGAGCAGAATCTATAGAATGAGCATAACTTTGGCCGTGTGAACCACCAGTGCGAATACTGGTGCTTTCCGATAGAAAGATGCAAGTTGTAGACTTGGCTGTGCCAAGAGCCAAATAACACCTCCTCCCACGCAAATCCTGGGGGTTAATTTCTCCACTGATTTCATCACAAACCGACCATAACTGATCCTTTTTTTACAAATTGGTGGGCAGCGCTGTTCCTGATTGTCTCAGAAATCTGTAGAAAATGGATTTTCCCGTATCCAAATTACCTGTTCCATTTTTATAAAACTGACGTTTATGCTCATGATGTCACTTCTTATGTGGTGTGTGCAGCCAAATTGGTGTTTTGAGGCCAAATTCTTCAAATATGGCTGGTTTTTAGAGAGGCTGGCGTTAAGAGAAATCATTAATTTTTTTTGTTTTTCAGCTAAACCGATATGTTTACACACAATGAAGTGTTTGAGCACACAGAGTACAAAAAGAGGAGCGGTGTTAATGTTGTAGATGTAGTTTGGTCTTTTGCTTCGCACGATAACGCCGCAAATTTGCGGGTGCTTTCACTAGTAATATATAAAAAAAAATAAGCTTTTCTTTGTACGCAGACGTGTGAGTTTATTTCTCAACCGATTTTGTTCAAATTTGCTGTGCAGATGGTCCTTTTTTGGTCAGTGATGGTTCATCTTCTGTCCCCAAATTTATACAAAATGGATTTTCCCACATCCGAGTAACCACTAACCGGCTTCATTTTTTTAAACTCTGACAGTCATATGCACATGACGTCACTTCTTTTTGCGAAGCCTCTTGTGGTATCTGCAGCCAACTTAGCGTCTTGATGCCAAATTCCTCGAATATGGCGGTTTTTTTTAAGGAGGCTGGCGCCAATAAAAGTATTTTGGCGTGTTATACATTTTCTCAGTTTAACCGATATGTTTACATACAAGGACGTGTTTGAGCATAATAAATAATAAAAGAGAAGCAGTTTGGTCGTTTGCTTCCACAATAACTCCGCAAATTTGCGGGTGCTTTGACTAGTGAAAATCAAACGTGACAAAACAAGCAGGTAATGAGGATAGGAAATCATCTTAGATTTAGTACTGATGTGGAGCAGGGCAACATTGTAGAAAGGCTAGGGCATTAGACTTTGAATCAAATGAATTGTGTTTATGCCTTCGTCATACTGTTCGATTTTATGCCTTCGTCATACTGTGACCTTGGAGGGCATTTTATTCACGTTTTCTTAATCCACCTTAAGTTTCTTTAATTCTTTGAATTGGACACCTAGTGCTCTGGCTATGAGCAGTGAAGCCAATGTCGAATGGTCGTGTCAAAACAACGATAGTGGCACTGTACGCTCATCGGAGAGCTGAAATATTATTGCGTAGTTTGGCCTGAAAGGTGATAACAATGTGATATTGTGTGACCAAGGATTCCCTGGTTTATAATAATATGCGAGAAGTATTATCTGTCACGTTATTATTATAAGTTTTTTTTAATGCTAGTTTAAGCTTTTTCCAATAGTTCAGTGGCAATGAATGTGATGAATTGATATTGTTATACTGTTGCTGGATAGTTGTATTTTGAAAATGACAATGCATCTAAATAATTTATCATCAGTTACAAATAATGATGTTAGACCTACCCATGATATAATAAGTTACACATAACGGAATCCAGCGTTTCAAGTGAGTACTTATTACCGAGTGTCCTTGGATTCTGACTGAAATAGCAGCAATGTTCGTACCACGCCACAGTTCTTGTCCCCATATAATACAATCTATAGACTTAGTAGACAACCAAAACATCTGGTAACAACTGGAAAAATGAACGGTATACCAAGCAGAACGGAGAGAGAGATAGATAGATAGATAGATAGATAGATAGATAGATAGATAGAGATAGAGAGAGAGAGAGAGAGAGAGAGAGAGAGAGAGAGAGAAGTCTGGATGGATTGGCACGTTGAATGAAGGAGGTGTGGTGGTGGACAGTTGACAGAAGTGGGTATCCATGATAGCCAGTGGCAATAGAACTGATACCTGAAGGTAACTGGTTACGAGATCGTGTTAGCAGAACGAACATCACCTTTGCACTCTGGGAGAAGCCATAGGTGCTCAGTCTTCTGCAAAGATCGTCTTGAGGTGTAGATGATGATGGTGTCACTTACTTGTTGGTTATGTACTTACTCTATTTTCCATTCCTGGAGAAGAACAACAACAACAACAAAATCTTGTCTACATCATACCATGGAAAAATTACCAGAGCGCTGCAGTAAGAGCAGTGTGTACGCGCTGGCTGTTTTCAAGAAAAGCGCAAAGTAATGTCCTTCTTGAAACGAACTTTTCGGAGCAATCTTAACAGATCTAGGCCTAGGCTACTTAGTCTATTTATTTTCGCAATAATCCGTCTAATGCTCAAGCTTTTTAAGCTTAATATTATTCAAATGAAATTTAGCTACCATTCCTAGACCTATTTTCATGTAATAGTTTAAAGAATTCAAGTGCGTCAAAGCAGCTAAAGGATCAGTCTCACTATGATACATCGTTCTTAAGGTGATAGGGAAAAAAACAGTGTTTATTTTACCTGTAAACAACAACAGTGACAGCAACAATAGTAACCTTTTCTTTTAAATCTCATACTATCATTAAAACCACACAAACAAACAAACAAACAAAGCGTCCTTCTTGTTTACTTCAGCGCTTTCAATTTTTTTTTTTTTAAAAAAATTTCAAAACAACGCAGAAATCTGACGCACTGTTTTCGTCACATGTACGAAGGCCAATGCCATGATCTTGGTAATAATACCCCAAGCAGCTACATTCACCAGGCAAATGTGCTACTTTGTGACATGACTTTTCGTGTCAACAACTCCCGTCATGCCATTCAACATTGTTTCAACCCACCTCCTCGCTCTGTTTGAAAAACCGCTATCACCTTTAAGACTTTCGATTTTTTATACTTTTTTTGTTGCTTTTTCATAGTCATTTTGTTGGCACTCTTCCCAAAGTCTGAATTTATTTGAGAGGTTCTTAAACTGTACAATGGGAAGGAACATTTTGGAGTAAGTCGGTACCCTTCGAAAGAATACGTGAACGGGTACCACTGGATGGAGCAATACCTTGAATGCAGGAATGAAAAGCAGGTTACCAAATATTAATAGGGAGATTATGTTTGTGGCGTGGCTTCAAATACCTTGCTCGCCGCAAGATAAGGTGAGGAATAGAAGGAAAAAGATCTTGTGTGCATGCGTCCCTTGTTTAATAAGGTAATGAAATAGACCAAAGTCTCTTTATTAATTATTAGACTAAATATTTTAGGCGAAACTATTACAAATAGAAGAAGACTGCAACTGTGTACCGAATTGACGTCTCGTCAATATAGAAATACATGTACTATAGAATACTATAGGTACTATAGAAAATACTTTACGATAGAAATACTATGGAAAAGCATAGGTTAATAGTACACACACACATGATGTGTAGCTTAAAATGTCCAGTTGTTCTAGTGTCAAGAATTTGAAATAAGGAGATTTAGATAAGGGATTTGTTATGATAAGTGCCTCGTATCGGCGAGGTTCATAACATCAGTAAGAAATGAGTAATGAAGAAGAAGAAGAAGAAGAAGAAGAAGAAGAAGAAGAAGAAGAAGAAGAAGAAGAAGAACTTGCATACTTTAAGTCCTCCATCATTATGGATTCAGAAAACCTTTGAAGAAGTGTGCTTTCTACAAACTAGTACACTCTATGTCCTCCATCATCATATATTTACCAATGGATTGTTCTAGGAGTAGAAAAACAAGAAGGATGCATTTTGCTCTCTATAAAATCGAATACGTTATTGCCTCCATCATTACTGAATCGGGAAACCTCTGGACTGTTCTATATTCGCTTTTTACTTTTCAACAGGGTTGGCTAGTGAGACAGACAGATTACGAGGAACAGTGTCTCAAACGGCCCCCATCATTATGGACCCAGGGAACCCTTGAATTGTTATGTATTCGCTGTTTACTTCCACGGGTTTGGCTGCTGAGACAGACAGATTACGAGGAGCAGTGTCTTAGAAATCGATCTATAGTAGCTAAATAATTACACCTTTGCCGAGGTTAGATCATCTGCGAAAAGCAGATTAATCCAGGCCAAAGTTTTTGTTCACTGCACTAAAAAAACAGATGAGCTGCCATTGATGCCCTTTAATTGTGACACATAAGTTAAAATAAGAAATTCACACACACACACACATACGAAATCTGGAATTGTGTCGGCCCAGATTACTAGGTCGTATGAATTATATCATAAAAATATTTATTTTTAGTCACTAACCCGAGAGTAATTTCACAAAATTAAGCAATTATCCGGATCACTATTATCATAGTGACCTATATTTTAGTTTCTGTATTTAAACTTTCAGGACTGTTAAAGTATGAACGAACGATAGTTCCTAATGTTAAGCAAATTATAAGACAGAGACCAACCAGAAATAGTATTTTAAACTAGATGCTAAGTCAGACATGACATAATTCATATCAAGATCTATACAGATATGGGCATGGCACCTCTAAAAAAAAACAACATCTGGCTGAAGCAGCTGATTTTGCTATAGTACAGATAGGCTCGCCTGATTAGAGACATTTGTAGGGCAGCGTGAGTGAATGAAAATAAACTGGACACGAGATGAAACAAGTGTCAATGGTTCGATAACCATCAAGACCGTGTTATGAGTACGCTAAAAATGCACTTTATTTATTTACATTCTCGTCAGTCCACCCATTTGTTAAATGGGTACCTGGGTACAGGCAGTGAAAGTTATTGACAAAATGCCAGTGTTCAGCACCTGCAAAAGCAAATAAGCACGCACAGCTTAACCAGATGCGTGTTTCCCGATGCAATTACAGCACAAGAACGAATAAAAAATTAAGAGTTTAGAGAAATCCAAATGGTTGCATAAGACAATTTTATCAAAGACTTTGTCAGTTTACGGAGGAAACCTGCACTCACCCAATTTATTGGGGCTCCGGTCTTGTAAATCGTGACAAACAATTCATCACGTGTTTCAAACGTACTCGTTAATAATCAGCTGAGTGCAGGCTCTGGTAGAACTACAGTCATGTCTCTCTTACGGAAAGGTATTAGCCAGTGAGGTAAAATGTCAAGGCCATTAGTGGATTTTTTTCTGACAGAAGCTGAACTGTCCCTGGAAACTGATTTATGATATAACTTTAAAGCTCTGCCATTCGCTCGTTACCGCCCGAAAGCAAGCCCCGCCTACAAAATGGCCGTAGACCTTGTCTCGACTCAGACGGATTTGCTTCCACATTTCAAATACTAAAAGATTTTGTACCAGTTGTCTTTACCTTAATGTTCGGAGACACGGTAAACTAGCGAAATACAACGTTCTTTGCCGTATGGAACTGAAAAAAAGAAAAACAAAGCGCTCTCAGAAATAGACCATGGAAGTCAATTCAACTTAGTGAAGTGTCCATCATGTCTTTTATTTCATTTTATACTCCGGCCGGTCTTTAACCGAGAGTGACAGGGCATGCCTGAAACGCTTTTGTCGCTCCTGTTGTAATGCCTAGTCATAGGTTATTGGTTTAGTGAAAATTTGCAAAACGTGTTTTTTTTTTAATATCAGTACCGGTAGTGTGGCTGTTTAGCCGTCCAAGCCTTGTTTCCACTCCTCATTTTGTCTACGTGGCTCTAACATTGACAAGGGACTCATGTACCGAGACACTCCTTTGTACTTGGCCTGACAATGGATTATTTGGACGTGCACTAGACTTTCAGAACATACAATCTACCATTGACAATCCGCCAAGTGACTTGTCGCTCAAGGCAGGAGTTCGACGTTGTCAACTGACAGCGGTCGATGGATTGTATTTGTTGTTGTCATTCTGCACGTACCTGATCTACTTTTTCTCCTTCACGAGGCCTTGAACTCTGGCTCTTAGACGCGAAGCCAAGGTGTGAAATTTGCATGCATGTCTTCTGCAGTGGGAGGCA
This sequence comes from Ellobium chinense, assembly GCA_033807755.1. NCBI lineage: Eukaryota > Metazoa > Mollusca > Gastropoda > Ellobiida > Ellobiidae > Ellobium > Ellobium chinense. Next base: position 1,023,389 of record JAWQUT010000214.1, read on the forward strand.
TCGTGGCCATGTGTTGCAAGTCATCCTCAGATACCGAAGAGTGTCAAATATCTAGAATCTGTGCGTTCGACTCACATTGTGGTGTCCTTGAGAAAGACACTTCACTTCCATCTCTCCATTAACTCAGGTGTAAATGAGTACCTGGCTTTAGAGTGGCGAGACCAGGGTACTGCACTGCGGGCAATCAGCAAAGACTTTGCTGTGTGTTTCGTTCGTAAAATAATATAGAATGTAAACTGTGCTGCTTGTTCTGTGCGTTTGTGTTATGAGTGAGATGTATAACATTGTATGGCATTGTAAATTAATTTCCCTACTGGGTCATTAAAGTCTTTTTTTTTTTCAGTTTTTATAAATGTTTCTGTATAAGCAGCTAAATTAAATGCTCTTTGTTTGTCGGAGTGAGGCCAGGATGAACTGCGGCACGTGTGTTTGGAGGCGGGAGGTGGGATGGTTAATAGAGGTGAATTATGATGTTTTTGGGCCGTGTACTATGTCATGCAGTAGCTTCTCCAAGCATTTCCATTTATTTTTTGAGAGGATGGGTGGGAGGAAGGAAGGAAGGAAGGAGATTGTGTATTGAAGGATGGAAGGGAAATGAGAAGTACAACCCATTCATAAGTAACATAATATAAACTTATGGTCTGTATGAATTAAAACAAAATAAATCTTCTTTGTTCTTTAAAAAGATTAAATGGAAAGGGCTTGGAGCTGGTTCTTGATGTTCTCTCTGCCCTTAACAATTATACTTGTTTTCCAATTCATTTTCCCCGGGGAAAACGGAGGCTTTAATAGTGATTCAGATCGCAGTTCACCTCATAAAACTGTCGCATACAGTGAAAAAAATGTAGAAATAGTTAAGAGGTGCACATTAACGACTGGATCTTTTACCGTCGCAAGAATTACATTAGTACATCTGTGCTAAATACACCCTTAATGTCGTTCAACATGCAAAGTTAATGCAATTTTTACGATAATAGGGGATCCCATCGTTAATGCGCAGCTTCTCAAACATTCGAAACTTCATGATATGAAAAAACAAAAATATTTTAAAGCCTTATAAACTTTTCAACACTTCCTGTAGGACTATACCATCTGATATGAATTTGCTGCCTGTCCCTGAGCAATGTGAGTAATTGTAAAGGATAAGCGTGAGTAATTGTGAGACCCCTGTGATTAGCTCATCACGTGAACTACCCTCAGGCTTTCCTGGATACATCTGAGTTTTAATTGGGCATAATTTCCATTGATCGTTGCCCCATACTGAGCCAGAGTTTAGTGCGATGAAAAGTTTGTGTACATGTTTCTGTGTAGAAGTATCTGGTCTATAGTCTACTTATTTGTGACCTGATTTATCTTAGCGCGAGTTTATGTATTCTTTGAACGACTTGGTATAACCTTTCTGCTAAGGAGGCTTTCTTTTTACATAATTGAGAGCTTGAGCATTACCGATGGGATCTCTTACCAACGTAAGATATACATTAGTGCATTGATGCTGAATACACCCTTAATACCGTTCAACAAGCAGAGTTAATGTAATTTTTACGATGGCAAGAGATCCTAACAATTATCACTGACTTGGCGTATTTCTTCTTTAACGACTTGATATGTCACAATGCTGACATCATATCTTATACCTTACATGTGTCAGTTTCTGCCCATGTGTTAGTTTCTGCCCATGTGTTAGTTTCTGCTCATATGTTAGTTTCTGCCCATGTGTTAGTTTCTGCCTATGTGTTAGTTTCTGCCCCCGTCGTCATCAACATATTGCAAATGCTGCACAGGGAAGGAAAATACCTCTGGTAACATTGCGTGAGCTTGGTCTTTTTATTTGAGAGTTTGCGCGCTAACGATGGGATCTCTTACCATCGTAAGAATTAAAATTAGTGCATCGGTGCTGAAGGCACCCATAGAAACGTTTAACATGCAGAGTTAAAGTAATTCTTAAGATTGTAAAAGATCCCACCGTTGACGTGCAAGTTCTCTATCATGCTGACAATCTGAATGTCATACGACTTGTCACATTAGAGAAATCCCCAAACTCATTCACATTCAGGCTAAAGATTCTCCACTTCGCTTTACGCCTCATAAAATTAGGATAACAAATCTCGATTTCATTCTCAGTCCTTTAGATCCGTAATGTTTGAACCTCAGAATTTAATGAGTAAGGAAAAAGCTCCGAGCCATTTCCCTCGGAGGCAATGTCCTGGAAAGCTATAAATGTAGCTGTTCTCGTCTTCCTATTCATTAGATTAGAGACTGACAATAATGGTAGGGCAGTATGTGGCTCAAAACAAATGTCTTGCTGCCGGTCAAAATGAGGCTTATGTAGCTAAATTAGGAAGGGGGATACCAAGCTTTCCAGGTGAATTGGGCTATCATCTATAAATTTTGTTTGTTGTAGAAGCCAAGAGTGTAATCAATTCTAAATACAAATACTTTGATTTTATTGGCAGCAGGTCAAGAATTGTGGATAAATCTGATTTTCTGGGAGACATATTAGACGAATTGTATAGAATAAAATTGTTCTTCAATCACAATTTTTAAAGATTTTTTTGCTATTGCCTAGGGTGGCCTTCTGCCACTTCAAACAACTTTATCTTGTGGGCCAAAACAATACTAAATCAAAAATTTGTTACCAAATGATAGTGCACGCATTAATCTTTTATATCGTGCCAATAACTTGATGTATCCAAAAAGCGACTTACGCCTCATTTTGCCTGGTTGCAAAATAAATTGGCGCGAGGATCGTGGAGTTGATACATCCAGAACTAACGGCGATCCAGCCTCACCATGTGATCAATTCAAATGACTTTGGCGAATCTTTTTGACCTGAAGAGCTATTTTGTCTTTAGTTTGTTTTATTAGCTTGTTTATACATTACCCCAACAACAACAACAACAACAACAACAACAACAACAATAATAATAACAACAACAACAACAAACAAACAAACAAACAACAACAACAACAAGACGCACTGTGTTAAAACAGGTAG
>JAWQUT010000214.1:1031383-1034215 GCA_033807755.1 Ellobium chinense
CATTAGTATATTATATATGTATACTACATCCTCATCCGACAGAAGGCCACTGATAAGACGTTCCACTAACAAATCTGAAAGCATAGATAGTTGCCACCATGTTGCCGATCTTTCTCTTCCGATGATGGCAAAAGACGTCTCATTTCTAACAAACTCAGCCTCGTTGTATTGTCCTTTACAGCATGATAATCATATACTGCTTCCGCCATCTTGGTCACGGTTAGTGTTGTTGATTCAAGTAAAATCAATAGGAATGACAGTGATATAGCTATTATAATAATCAACGGGAGTAATACCGTAAACTGTGGAGGCAGTCATTGTAATTAACTGTATTAAACAGTTGTCACGACAGTATTGTTAGTAATTTATCATTCTTTCTGCTAAGAAAAAAAGTCGTTTCCTTATACAAAACAATTAATTTCAGTTCGAAGCCTCTCACCATCTGCCCTTGCCTGGCCACTGTACTGCCGTATGTATCTTTGCTCGATATTTTGTCTACCATTTTGTGGATGTGGATCTTCTAGAACAACAATCTCTCTCTCTCTCTCTCTCTCTCTCTCTCTCTCTCTCTCTCTCTCTCTCTTCTGTTTCTCTTTCTGTTTTGAGAACAGAAGAGACCTGCATAGTTTTAACAAATCAGTGGCGTATTCGCTCTCTCTCTCCATCTGTTCTAGAAGCTTGTATAAAACCGCTGATCATTACCAGAGAGCGTTAAGATAACTACAACACATTAGACACACTTTTTTTTTTCTCTTTTTGTAACAACCAAGATAAACAACAGGATGCAAAGAGAAATGGCTCTCCAATAAATAATACATCATTTCGTGAGCTTTGTTTACGCACACTCCCCATTATAATCATTATGGCTGTGCAATACACGACAAGCGGAGCAACAGAGGGGAAAAAATGCAATCTGCAATGTACTTAGATCTAATGAATTTCCTCTCCTCACCAGTGAGGTTTGGAGTGTTGCAGTAACAACAGCATACCGGAAGCAATATAAATTATGAGCTACATACATCGTCCGTGTGACGCTGAAGGTCGTTATACGCGATTTGTATGTAGATCATCAGATTGCAAATACTGGTACAGTCGAAGATGATCTGGCGACCATCCTGTTTATCGTGACCTAGGCTGCGTTTGTGTAATCCCTGCGGCCTCGCGAAAAGTCAAGCCATACCTCTTCCTTAATAAAGGTAGTATCAGCCTCTCAGTCTCTAGGCAAGCCAAGATGGCTACGACTAATGCGGAAGAGACAGAAGATAATGCATCGACTTGCGTGTGGTATTTGTTATAGCCATGTAATATCTTTGCCTCATTCAGTGGCATGCATACCCCATTTCAATTCTTGCCACATCCTCCTCCAACACAAAGCCATTGACAAGAAGTTCCACTTACAAAATTGAAACCGTAGATGGTTACCGCCATGTTGCCAAGTTTTCTCTTCCAGTGATGGCAAAAGATGTCAAATATCTTACAAACCTCTAGTAAGCCCTTCCTTTGCTAAAGACCGCCCACAAAATACAAAGACGGCCCCTTTCACGACTCGGCAGGGACTAAACAAACGTGCATAGGTCGAAGCGACCGAGTTCAAAGGATGACCGTTCACCGTTCATTTTTCCTATATATTTTTTCTCCATAATGCGATCGCCTGTATATAACTACCGCGACCGTGACTGCTTTTTCTCATGTCCCAAATATATTATAGATTTTAAGGATTTTTTTTAGATGAGCAGTTGACTAATCTAACACCATAGTAGATAGGAAGCTCTCTTACCCGGGAGGCAGAGCAACAAAATATCGTCAGAGGAAGATACCCTAGTCAAATAATGAAAAATGAAAATACGTCGTTTTTATTTGACCCCAACTGAGAAATTGATTTACAGTATCATTAAATGTTATATATCTCATTCATAATACAAACACATGGAACATTACACATCATACATTTAAATACATAATACTACAAATGAAATACATAACAAAGTTACTGCTGGTCGCAGCGGTGCAGCACCCTTGTTCCCCTAGCTCTAAAGCCAGATACTCATTTAAACCTGAGTAAGGTGGGGAAGTGGAATTGAAGTGTCTTCTCAAGGACACTGCGACGTAAACCACCAGGTCCGAGAGTCAAACACACAAACCTTAGACTTGACAGTCTTTAGTTTCTGAGTACAACTTACAAACCACACGGCCACGCTGCCTCCCAAATAAATGTTTGGGCCCTCTGACTTCCTGACACTAAAGAGACTGGGCCGCATTTGGGTCATGATTCCCAAGTGTCCTTCTGCTGATTTCTTCTTTAAAAGTGACGTATAAGGCTAATCCAACTAACTAATCTAACACATGGTAAGGGTTATTCAAGTAGGGAAGAACTAAGATGGTCATTTTCCAGCTTGAACAATACAAGTCTTTTTGATATGCCATACAGGAACTCTGAACCAGTTTCTAGGTCAGATATTTGGAAATCAGAAAGGAATTTGTATTTTAAACATTACAATTAAAAAACTTTACCAGCCTAAGGCAACTACCGGTCTAAGGCAATCACTTGTCTTACACTACCACTTTTTCGATAACGAACGACTGATGGTCGCCGAACACAGATTCGACTGTATCATTGGTAAGAATAGTAAGTCATCTGCGGTAACATTATTAGAATGCATGTATGAACTTAGAAACTTAAGATAGATAATGCTATAAGGATTTTGGGCTCATTTTGTATTCTAACAAACCGTTGCACACATTTGCATTTTTCTCCATGCTTCATTTTTGTTGTTGTTGTTGTTGTTGTTGTTGTTGTTGTTATTTGAAACCAGCTTTACACCAGGTGCCCCC
>JAWQUT010000214.1:1041190-1051552 GCA_033807755.1 Ellobium chinense
TGTCTGTGTGGGAGGGGGGGGTGGGGGAAGGGCGCGAAGGGCGAGCATTTTGAGGCACCGATCCTTAAGACAGTGAATATAGGTGTTTTAAGTTGTTCTGTAATGCCCCAGTGGTATCGTCAGCGAAAGAGAGATGGGCTCTTCCGGTTTTTTTTTTTTTAGCAGTCATGTGGTCCCTGACTTAAGATTTAGGAAAGTGGGAAGCCTCTGCCACTCCGACACTCTTTGGTGTTAGAGGCGTGTAAAAGCACTTTTGATTTGATATCCTAAATATTTCGGTAGATGTGTGTGTTTGTGTGTGTGTGTGTGTGGGGGGGGGNCATTTAACTTTCCTCTTCCCATATTTTCTTTCCCCATACTCTGCACCAATTAGGTAAGGGTCCCAAGAGGAGAGGGGGGGGGGTTTAATGTGACGGAAAACATTGGCCAGCAGCATCATCATCAACAATAATAACACCAGCAGCTGTAGCAGAGGTGGAAAGAGTCGTAGTAGCAACTTTTGTTGTTGTTGTTGTTGTTGTTGTTGTTGTTGTTGTTGAAGCAACAGCAGCAGCAGTAGCTGTTATTAAAAGAGCACAACAACAGTAGTAGTAGTAGTAATAGCAACAGTAGTAGTAGTAGTAGTAGTAGTAGCAGCAGTAGTGGCAGGAACAGTAGCAGCAGTAGTAATAGTAGTAGCAGTAGTGAAAGTAGTAGTAGTAGTAATAGTGGCAGTAACAGCAGCAGCAGTAGTAATAGTAGTAGCAGTAGTGAGAGGAGTAGTAGTAGTGGTAGTAGCAGCAGCAGCAGCAGTAGCAATAGTAGTTGCAGTAGTGAGAGTAGTAGTAGTAGTAGTGGTAGTAGCAGCAGCAGCAACAGTAGTAATAGTAGTAGCAATAGTGAGAGTAATAGTAGTAGTAGTAGTAGCGGTAGTAGCAGCAGCAGCAGTAGTAGTAGTAGTAGTAGCAGTAGTAGTAAATAGTAATAGTGCATTTATTTTTATCAGTAAAAGTAGTAGTAATGGTAGTAGTTGTTGTAACTGTAGTAGTAACAGTGGTGATGTCGTAGAAATGGTAGTTGTAACAGTAGTAGTAGTAATAATCGTAGAAACAGTGGTGGTAAAAGTAGTAGTAGTGGTGGAGGTGGTGTTGTGATGATAGTAGTGTTAATGGTAGATTGTAGTGAAGTAAGTTTTAATTGTGGCTAAATTTGTTTCAACTACTCATGCAGCACAGGCTTTTTTATATCAGGGGAAAACAAGGCCTAGTAAGTATCCACTGTTCAAGGAAAGTCACTCCAATGCAATAACGTCAGTTCTGATCAGAATTCTCGGAGAAGCAGTTTTCAGCGTTACTGTGCTCTCCATTTTCAACTCTATTCCGAAGTTGGCACATAGCATCGGCCTTATTCTAAGGGAGCTCTTTCTTATCTCAGAGTAATGCACACAGAGTCACTTCAAATTTCTCAGGAATGTTCCGGTATCACTGGAGGTGACATATCATTTTTCTTCTCAGAATACATTTGCATAACAGGAGGTATGTTATGGAACTGTGTGTGTCCTGAAATAAAGGGAATTCCCATTTTTATTTCATGCGCAGCTGTTGATGCGCTCTCCGTAATGGCGCCAGATCATCGGCAGGGAAGGTATTTTGTGATGTCCCCTGCTGCGCAAGATACTGTATATCTTATCATATAGTTCAGTATCTCCCCGCATTTTGGAAAGCTATTATAGATGTCATTTTATTGGCCACTGAGAGACATCCTGAACGCTGTGACCTGTCCTCGGAAAACTTCACGTTGGAAACGCACTGGCAGAAGAAGCCATAAAATGAGCCAGGATCATCAGCCTCCTGCGATGAGCCAAAAGCTCGCCGAGACAACTGTTGCTTACCTGGTTGTCACATCACTTACTGGTGCAGCTACAAACAAGGTTGCAAGAGATAAATTTCAACTCTAAATTGGTATTACCTGTGGGATTATATTTCATTAGTTGTAGGAAATTTGCAGTAAATCAAATTTTTTTATCTTAAAGTCTTGACACTTTCATTGAAGTCTAGACGCTTTCGTAATCTGGGAACGCATTACAAGACTTAGGAAAAATCTTATCTCATATTTATAGCGATAACACACGCCGTGGGAAAAGTATCCCATAATATATTATACCGCGTAGCCTTCATAATATTAAATATCTGAACCACGGCCAATTGATATTACCTAACTATATTTAGAAGTTCCAGTGACAGCCTCGACGCCNAGTTCGTCTGAGATTTAAATTATATTATGTTCACCGATAAGATGTCTACAAATCTGCCACTTGCAGGCGCCCCGCTCCTGCGCGGCTCAGATTTAATGAGTCTCAAACAATATAAATTTTAAATTTTTGGGAAAAGTACACAAAAACTTTATTTTCGACCAGTCACATTTTTACCAATCCTCTGCAGGCCACACCACTGATTCAAAGCAATACTGCTCTTTAGTTGCTGACTTCGAGATATTCATGGGGCAGTCCACTCTACTTAATAATAATAATAATAATTATTATTATTATTACTGTATTATTATCATAACAATAATAATAATAGTGATAATAATAATAATAATATTAGTTATAGGAAGAAGAAGAAGATGAAGAAGACGAGGAAGAAGAAGACGGAAACGAAGAAGATGCATAAAACTAATACAGTGAACTTTTATCCTGAGAACGCTGATTAACAACAACAATGATAATGATTTATACTGTAAGAATGGAGCGTAGGCGTGGCACGCTATTTTCGAACACGATAAACTCCGAAACCTCTGTACATAAATTTCGGTCGGAACTGTCAGCATGCAATAAATTTGACAGAGGAGGTTTAGCGTCAATGTCTGCTCACCGAGTGTGCAAGATGCCATTTATCAATGTATGGGCATGTTCATAACGCCTCTCCCTATTCAATTTCGCCCTTTTCATGGATGGGGTTAAAATTTCGAACTCTACTTTCCTTCATTGATGATGTCATGCAGTGTGTAGCCGTCGAGCATACATAGAATGGATGTTCATGCTAGTGTTAATAAATAATGATAAGAATACGAGGAAAAAAAGAAAGCATAGAAATCTGAAAACTTACACATTAACGATGGGATCTCTTACCATCGTAAGAGTTAACTTTCTTGCATCGGTGCTTAGTAGTGTTCAACGTGCAAAGTTAATATTATTCTTACGATGGTAACAGATCCCATCGTTAGTGCGCAAGTTCTCAGCTTCTACAGTCAAAGCCTTACAATCTCCATGTGTTGTGATGCAATGGAAAGATTGACCCAAAAACACTCATACTGCACATCATATACGTCAGTGTGCGATGCAGTGAAGAGGGTGAGAAGCTGTTTGCTTATATTATCGAGTGAGGAACTGACATTTAGATCTAATAATTGTCACTTATTTTTATCGAACTGTCATTCACTTCCACACAAAGGCGTACTGTTTTGCATACCGAGTGTTTGCGTGTGATGCACCGAAGAGGCGGGGGCGTGAGAGATGGGAGGTCGAAAGGTTATAAGGGCGGGGCTGCAGCATCACTGCTTTGGTAAATGAAATCATAATAATTATTATGTAGGCACAATGTCAGTTTCCTTTGGGTGGACAAAGAAATTTATTCCTGGAGAATTCAGCCTTTCTCTTCATCCAAGCAGCAGTAACAGTAGAACAGTGCAGCTGTCCATGTTTCCTTTTTCGCCGTTTGTGAAGCGTGGGTGATTGTAAGGTGTTATAGGTTCGTGGGTTGTTGGGAGTTGGGAGTGTATGAAATGTTAGAAGTTTGTGAAATGTTGGAGTTTATGAGTTGTTAGGAATTGGGAATGTGTGAGATGTTGGAGTTTGTGAGTTGTTAGGAATTGGGGATGTTGGAGTTTGTGAGTTGTTAGGAATTGGGAATGTGTGAGATGTTAGAGTTTGTGAGTTGTTAGGAATTGGGAATGAGTGAGATGTTGGAGTTCGTTAGTCGTTGGGTTTCGTGAGGTTTTGGGAGATTGTGAGACGGTGCGGTTTGTGAGAGCTTGAGAGTTTGTGAGATATTAAAATTTGTAAAGTGTTCATGTTTGTGAAGTGTCAAGTTTGTGAGATGTTGGAGTTTGTGAAGTGTTGGAGTTTGTGAGGTTTTGAAGTTTGTGAAGTGTTCATGTTTGTGAAGTGTTGTTTGCGAGGTGTTGGGGTTTGTGAGGTTTTAAGGCTTGTGAAGCGTTGGGGCTTGTGAGGTGTTCGAGTTTGTCAGCTGTTGGGGTTGTGAAGAGCTGGGATTTGTGAGGAAATATAGCTTGTGAGATATGAATTTTTGAGGTGTTAGTTCGTGAGGTGTTCGAGTCTATAAGATGTTTAAATGTGTGCTGTTTGAATTCATGACTTACATTTCATAATGTAAAGAATCACTCAAAATTCAGTGAAGAATATTACACTGAGTATTCGGAGTATACCACCGTTGGAGGTCGCAAGGTCCTACTGTTTTTATGGCGTACAAGGTGCCATTTTGGTGTTTTGGCGGTAAATTTCAGTTATTTCCCTGAAAGGCACTTGGCAACTAACATTTAACTTGGCACCTCGGCATCTTTTTAGCATTTTTATTGCCATCCTGTTTCAGACATATTTTTAATCATCATTTATCTTAAATAAGGGTTATTTATAGGGGACACTGCACTTTCATGCAAACCCCAGCGATGAAATGAAAGTTATCACTCAGCAGTTAAGCAGCTTTTATAAACATATAAACTTTATACAATTCACAATTTAACTCTGAAACGAAATCCATGGAAAATATAAAAAAGAATGACTTTATGAGGTTTAATATCTATGTTGCACTTTAACATGCTCTTAAAAGTTAGGTTTGGCGATATTTTTGGGGGGCATCTTTTGTTTATTAATTTGGCACCACGCCTGCACTAAATCTGGCAACCGTGTCTGTGAAAGAGAAATAAAGATGATATTGATGAATCATCTTTTCGTACGCTTGTAACACCAAGCCATTGTCGGCCTATGGCTGTTTCAGATGTGTGACCGCAGTCTGGCGTTGATCTACCGAAGAGCACAAGGAAATCGTACCGTCCTTATTAGCCGTGGGGATTTCGGTTAAAGCCTCTTCCTCCCCCATCATCATGACCCCACTTTCGGAGCTACCCATGCACTGATGGTTTCGAACTTCAAGTCATTGCCTCTTTAAGTCGGCAGATTTAATTCTGCTACGGTCTCTTTAAGAAGTCAGAATTTAGGATTTTGAGGGAGGCACTAGCTTGCTAAAGTATTAGTGACAGACTGTATTAGGTGGCTATACCCTGACGGGCGGTTCAAGCTGCTGAAACTGCAAATAGCGAAGGGAGCAATCGGGAAAGATGCAAACGGCAAGCAACAAAAGAACCAGCTTTGAAAGATGCAAATGGCGAAGGACAAACGCATCGGAGAATGGCAAACGGCGAAAGATGCAAACAGTGACCGGCGAAGCAAAGTAAACGGCGAATGGGTTCAAGCGGCGGAAGATGTATATAAGGCCATGGATGAAAACGACGAAGGATGGCGAACGATGACTGAGGAAAACGAAGGATGATAAACGACAAAAGGTGTGTAAGCTACGAAGATGCAAGCGGCGAAGGATGCAAACGACAAAATGATGCAAACGCCGAAGGAGGCTTACTGCGAAGGATGCAATCGGCGAAAGATGCAGGATAGGCGAGGGATGCAAATGGCCAAAAGTGGAAAGTGCGCCGGCTTTAATTACTTGTTTGTAATGTTGACCATGTCGTCCTCTGTCAGGAGAATAATTTCTTGCTGGTCTAACATGGCGCAAAAACCGGACGAGCAGTTTCGAAGATATACCTGAAATAAGAACAAACTAGATCTATATCAAAGCCGGATAAGGAGTCAGTGATATCCACTATTTTGGATGCCACTAACCTTGTTAACTCACCAGTCAAGTGATTGAGGGTGCCCATTGCTAATGATGCAGTCGATGAAGAATGCTAACAATGGGTATATACAAACAGCAGGATGCCAGTGGCAGATGACATAATCGGCGAAGAATGCTAGCGGCGAAGATAGACGCGGCATTTTGACCATCCTTCAAGTGTCATAATTATGAAAGAAACGCAAGTAAGCCCCGCTCTCCAAGTACCTTGGAAGGTTGCAGGAGACAGCTATGATGAATTATAAATCAGGTTAATTGTTTTCCAATACGTTTGCCTACATTGGCGTGTACACATTTGCACCATCACTGTCGATGGATGGATGGATGGATGGATGGATGGATGGATGGATGGATGGATGGATGGGACTGAAAGAGACTAAACTGTTTAGTTGTCCTTTGTCTCTCTGTTTTTCTCCTCCCCCCCCCCCCCCNCCCCCCTTTTCCCTCTCCTTTCAAATTCATACTTCAAGGAAAAAAATGCTCGCACTCTCAGCATACAAAACGGAACTGAACTGGCAAATTCCTATCACGTGTCAACAATAAGCAGAATTAGGCTTTCTACACAAGAGTTCATCAATTCTTTGTTCATATTTTACCTTCGTCATTCTTTTTAGAAATAATTTTGTTCTCACTAGCAAAGTAGAATGAGCATACCAATAATATGTAATCTCTGTTTCCACCATATCAATAGCCTTGAAACGCCTTTCAGTATTCCAACAATTTCAAGTTCTGTTTTGCAGTATATTTTGCAAGTGCTGAAGACTATAATGGGGCGGGGTTCTCCACCATTTTGCCAGTTTACTATCTGTTGCTGCCAGTTCTAAGATGTCTCTATTGGTGATCTTCATCATGGGAAATATTATTATATTTTTTGGTTGCTTGAAAGTCTCGGAATTGGATAGCTCGCTCTAAGGGCTATAAATATCGTTTGTTATCCAACCCGCTTACTCCGTGATTTCCGAACCTCTCTCACTTTGCTGGGACTACAGTGTGACAAAGACAGTTCCGTGAATATCACAAGGACATTATCTCGGGAACAAAGAATACTAAATGATATAAATATGGTCCATTCTGCTTAATGACAGCACATCCGTGGAAGTAGCTGCGATTACAAGAAGTTGCTATTATCCAGATTCTATTGTTGAGAAAATTCAGTCGCTTGTTATGTAAAAAATGTTGTGGACGTGGCAATTCAAACGACCTGCTACTAAGCTTGGTCGACTACGGAGGCCTCTGTCGGTCTAGACTGACCATGGGTTTGCTTCTTAGCTGTTCTGGTCGCCTGTTCGGGTGGGGCAGCGTTGCTTGTGACTGTAGAGACCAATGCGGAAGTGACAGGCTCTGTTGCAGTGGTCACATCTGGGTATGGTCTCTAATATACTGGCATTGCTGTGTTCCTTCCTCCGCGTCGACTGTACACATGCTTTTTCATTTCTATGCTTGAAATGTTTTGACAGTGTTACCTGAAGCCTGAAAGTTGTGTCATCCGATCTTTTATCTTCGGAAGGAAAGCCCCCACCTACAAATTACCCCGGCCACTCCTTCGGTTCAGATGGATATTCTTTCATTCTTCAAATATTAATCGTTTATAACTCAGTTTTCTGTACTATAACGTTCGTGGGGACAGTCATCTGGTGATCTGCAAAGTTTCTATGCATTATGAAATGTTTCATTCGTGGAATTCAGCAAAAATAACACTCCCTGATGTGAACAGTATGACTGAATTCAAATTAGGGATAGGTCCTATCAAGTTTCTCCTTTCCTGTTATACCCCGGCAGGGCATTTAAATATTTATCATCGAAATGAAACTGATGATGGATTCAGAGAAGAGGACTATCCTTGGTCATTTGAAAGTCAGCCATTTCGTACATATAAACCCCAACAGGAGGCAGCGCGGCGTGGTCGTGAGGTTTGTGAATCGTACTCAGAAACTGAAGATCATCAAGTCTATGCGTAATGTTTGTGTGTTTGATTCGCAGGCCGAGCCGTTTTTACGTTGTAGTGTGCTTGGGAGAGACACTTCACTTCCATTTTCCCGACTCGACTCAGGTGTAAATGAGTATCTGGCTTTAGAGCTGGGGAGACCAGGACACTGCACTGCTGGTGACCAGCAATGACGTTGTTACGTACTTCATTTGTAATGCTATGTATTTACATGTATAATGTGTATTGTTCTATGTGTTTGTATTATAAATAAGATGTATAACATAGTAAATCAATTTAATCAAAATAAAAGTCATATTTTCAATTTTCATTTTCATTTTCGAAATTTGTGAAATGTGGAGACACAGAGACAACTATCTTAAATTTTATAGGTTCTGAAAGAAAATTTTTCGTATCTATGACGCGAAATAATCTCTCGCATGCCTAGAAAGCTCTATCAGAGATTGGCGAGCTTGAATGAGCAGATATAGAATCAAACAGGATGAGGAGACGCGACGAAAGTTTGACGGGAGAGGTGGGGAAGGAAGAGGACAGGGGACTGAAAAGAGGGGAGGAGGGGGGCGATACGAGGGGGGAAAAAGACACGGTAGTGATCGCGCGGGAGTTCGTGAGTGAGTACTACTGGCTGAGCACGCGCGTTTACCGCCCGTGCGCAGCCAAGAGGAGCGCGCTCAACAGACGGAATCCAAGGTGAACTGCGTTTTCCCGTATCACCTGTTTTTTTCCATGGAGCTTTGCCTCTATTCTATTGGAGGTGCCTGTTCTTACCTTCGCGATGGGAATAACGCTAGTAGGACAAATTACTCAAGAGGAGTAAACATTTGAAAGCGAATTTCCGAGTACGTGGTGTCAACGAGAATTCTTTATGATAACAATAGTTTCAGGACGTGGATAGTATCTCCTGTGGAAAAGTTAGTTTTACCAAGTGTTTTTAAACAAATTGTTTGTTTATACGCTATCTTACCATAATAAACTTTTAACTGGTGATTTCCAAAAGCCCTAAAAACAAGATGGTTTTTTTTTTTCGAAGGTGATTTTCGGAATAACGTGGAAATAATTTGTGAAAACCTGTTGTAACCGAATTTAATTTACGGAAGTGTATACACTCAAGACATTGATGTTTATTCTGCGCAAGTGTTGCATCGCGTACAATTCACTCGACAACAGCAAAAGAGAAAAAGGGAGAAAGAAAAAAAAACCACCACTCTGGAATGTTTGATGTTGCCAAAATCTGGTACAGAGGGTTTTGGAAACTTCGGTGCCAAAGTCTGAAGTGATTAAGGAGTAAAGTCCTATCAGGAGTCTATCGGTTTTCGCATCTGCGAACAATTTAAAATGACATCACGATCAGAAGCGCCGAACACTGGTTAGCACATGGCAATCTCTTTGGTGAGTATGGGGAAAACTGTCTCTTAACAAGCAAATAGGTCTTAAGCTGTTAATGAGTTGTTATACAGGTGTAATAGAGACTGTAACGGATTGTTTCAATATCGTATAATAAACATTATTCGTGTCCGGGATCAAGTAGTGTATTTCATTCCTTTGTTGATGACCGGATTAGAAGGTAAGGCTGTAAGGATATTTCGGATGTTCTAAAAGTTAATATCATGTGAGAAACTAGATGAGAATCCGATTATGAATATGAATTTGAGAATAGCGCCAGTCCTTACTAAGAATAGGATTTTTATTCCTTTTGAAAACAGTATAGACCAAAAGAAAGACTGTCCAATGCAGAACGTTTAATGTTTAGCTGAAAATGAGGACATAGTCCAGATTCTGTTTTAAATAATAACTCTACAGTTGGATCACACAAGAGGAAAGTCTTTCCTATGCAGAACTTTTAAATATTCATTAAAAGCCGAGGAAATATTCCAGGTTCTTAATTATACAGTAGGACCTCAGGAAATTCAATTCAAGAAATTCTGAAAAGGTAAGGTGTTTGAATAGGTGAGTACAATTTTATGTGGAAATCCTGGACATTGCAAACAAGACCCGGAATTCAAAAAAATTGTGTGTGTGTGTGTGTGTGTGTGTGTGTGTGTGTGTGTGTGTGTGTGTGTGTGTGTGTGTGTGTGTTGGAATGGATGAGTAAAGTTTGATGAGAAGGTTGAAGACATGAGATCAGAGCATTACAATGAATCCGTTGTGTTCTCGAGTCAATAAGATTCATGGTTCTACCATATATCAATATATTTATTATTATAATTTCACATATTTTATCTCAGCGCCAGTCCCATGAGGTCTAGATCTAGTACCTTTATTCTGGAACAGTTCTTGACAACACGCCAATTCTTCATGTTCATGTCAGGTCTTCTAATGTTTGACTTGTTTTACGGTGGTAATCTTCCTCTATTATTGCGTAGTAGTATCGCCTTCCCGCAAAGTGTATCTAAATCCCCTCTCGTAATGACTTCGGCACTCAGACCTGATAAGTGGGTTCGTAGTACGAGTGGTTGATAACGCTTGGTATGATATCATATGGTTACAGTATGAGTGTGTCTGTGTGTGTGTGTT
>JAWQUT010000214.1:1051574-1062518 GCA_033807755.1 Ellobium chinense
AGGGGTGGGGATGGGGGTGTGAGGATGGGAAGGTGTAAGTACTTGGGATCATGGCTATCGAGAACTTGCACATTTAACAATGGAATCTTTAACCAGCATACGAATTACACTGACACTACACGTTGAGAAGTTATCTAAGGGTACATTCAGCACGGATGCAACAATGTAATTCTTGCTATGATGAGAGATCCCATCGTTATTGCGCAAGCTCTCAAATGCTACATGTAAATGTGCTCCCGCGTATTGTGTTAATAGATCTACATGTGTGTTGATTGTGTTGCTGATAGTGAGTGATCAGGCATTAGCATGTTGTGCGTGTGCTTACACAAACTTCGTGTGATTATACCCTCGATCCAAGACAAATAATCATAAATGCTGCCCAATATTTTTTGGGGGGTCTTTTTTTTTTTTATTTACAACTACAGGTAGCTACACCATAACATAGGGTTACAACTGTGACGGTTTCTCTTCGCTGTTCATCATTTTCCTGTTTACATAGTTGACATGGCTGCAACAGCTGCTTGTATAGAAGTATATATATACTATATATATATATATAGCAAAAAAAAAAAAAAAAAAAAGGNAAAAAAAAACACCGCCGTATAGCCTTTTCTTATCATCTGTTGCACTTCATTACTCAACCCACAGCTATTTGTTAGCAAATACATTCAACCAGCCCAAATAAATCTATCCTCTAATGGGACCAAGATAAAAGAAAAAAAAATGCTGAAACGAAAAGCAGGCGCCGCTCCTTATTCTCCCAACTGTATCGCAATGAATTCTACGGAATTTCGGGCTCTGGGGTCTTAGAAGAAATCTTGTTGTGTAGGGTGCATTTCATGTCTAGGTGGATTTTCAGTGTCTGTGCTCATTCGTTCCTTATGTCACAGTCTAATATCCTTTTTTAAACTCCAGCCTTCCCTCCCAAGATTCAAGACTCCGACAAGTGGATCTTTATGCAATGGAATTATTTAAATGGTCCCGGAATGAGGTGACTGAAAGCCATCATACAATGTAATGTAATGTAATGTAATGTAATGTAATGTAATGTAATGTAAAGCAAAGCGCACAATAAAAACTGCTCTAAGACGCGTTATAATTGAAATATACAATGGACTGAAAAAAGTGCAAACTACAACTTCAGTTTGTTTTTTTTGCCTCAAAATCTCAATCTGCGGAGGTGATGACAAATACCTGCCATTAATTTTTTTACAAACAACGAAGTAATTAATGAGAACGTTACGTGGTTTCATGAACTTTTGTTCGCCCGATAGTTTTGACGGGATTGCTTTGGGCATGGATAACGCTTCTACAGCCTTCCAGCAGCTCCACGCCAGGTATTACTCACAGTCCAGTCGCATGGCTGTCCATTCTCTTTATTTCTCGTTCAAAACGCTGTCACACTGAACAGTTCAATGTTCATTTTATAAAGGTGCACTGTTAATGTTCTCACACGTAACAAAGTTTGTTGTGTTGCAGTCGCAGTTTCGAAAGTACAAAGAAAAAGGGATTACAGTGTTTGAGGGATGAATGAAGAGGGAAAAGGAGGGAATGTGCAAGGGTCGCAAGCTCTCTAACCTCGCTCTAACCCAGGGGTTTTACCGCTTCTGAATGGACGCCACCGTCTCTCAGCCTATCTGAGGGCATAAGGCTGATGGTTTGTTTTGCACTCCTTGGGCGGTAGCAGAGTCTTATCTTCCTCAAGAGGCATTTTTTCCCCTGTAAATGACGCACTCCTGTTTCTTGTACTTTGCAGCTGGAAATTTAACACGTCTTCCATGATTTGTACAGAATTAATGCGTTTAAAAACATGCTGGTGATGCCTGGAAAGCCATCATTTTGAAAAGTGTACATGTTTTGATTTTCGCCATCAATGACCTGATGTTAAATTAGATGTTTAGATATTAGAAAGTTTTACATGTCGGATGTACGTAACTGCCGTAAGCATAAAAACATTGTGTGAAATCCAGTATCCATGTTAGACTGGACGGAGTAGGAACTGAAAAACTCGCACAAACATATTATAGTACAATTGGCTGCTATGTTTATTAGGTAAAAGTCTAAAAATCTCGAAAGTTTTAAAGAAATCAGATTGCCAAAGCTGGAAAAAAGAAAGAAATAGAAACTGAAATACATTTTTAAAACATTTTTTGCAAATTTAAGATGCTACGTTTTTGTCACAGCCAAAACTAAAAAAAAAACAAAAAACCAGGCCAAACATAACGTGCTCGGGCCAATAAATTTATTTGACGCACAACAGGCAGGTTACTGTTACAAGTGCACTCTTGATTTTTCAGTTGTGACAAAATCATAACGGTTAGATGTTTGAAATTTGCAGCATTCTAAGTGTGTGCCAAAAATCAACTGCATAAATTGAATTATTAAAATGATTAAACTTTGAAATTAAGTGAACATTTTTTTCTTTTTAAAAGGCCATTCAATATAAATAATTATGCTAGTGAATGCTGTTCGTTGCAGCGTAATTTTGACTGTTCTAAATTTATTATTGTTTCTCTGCTCACGCGCAACCTAAATTTCTATTCACGCGGAGCCTACGTTGCACTCAAGTGAACCTCGATACGGTCTCCGGTCTTCAGAACTAGCCTAACTGCTCTTGTTTGCTCTGATTTTTGTCACATTTATCATAACACCATTAAGACATTCTTTGCAGCGAAATAATGTAGATAACACACATAGCATGCCACTGCTGGTAGATGCCTTTCAGTTTCACTCCCAAAGCTTAAGAGAAAGGGAGGGGGTAGAAGTTGGGTTGTGGGGCGATATGAAGTTAATGCCGTCCCATAGGAGATTTCAGGAGTAAATACCCGGTTGAAAAAAAATGATAGGAAAAGGGACGGATAGAGAAATAACATTCTTCTTCTGCTCAATAACCCATTCATTGTCTACACCTATGACCTCTAATTTCTAATTCTCGAAATCAAGTTATTTATGTGGGTCAATTCTTAAAGAAAAGCTGATACTTAACAGGTTGCGACCTATGCACAAACACGAAAATGAAATCTCTAAAAGTAACCAAGTGAAAAACAATGATATTTTTTATTAGGTTCAGTTCAGGTAATTCTGATATAAAAAGATCTACTTGAAGAGCTCCGTGGTTGTATGTGCGTAAACCGTGCCACCCAAAAAACACCACTTGCCTGCTCTCTTTTATTTTTAAGTTACAGATGATGGCATCTCACGGTGTCACGTTAAAAAAAAAATCGAATTGCCATAGGGCGGCATCAACCGCCTTTGAACAGCTCGGAAAATACGGTATTGTTGCAAAATTCCTTTTGTTGTAAAATGTAAGCTATGTTACTACGTTAAAATATCTACAATATATAGAAACTGAAAGTTTACCCCTGGTTTATGGCAGATTTACTCTCCACAACTTAAGCATCTGTCAAAAATGATATATAGAGAGTCTCTAATGAGTGTTTGTTTAATATCAGATTTATGAATTGAGTTAGACATTTATCGTATTCGCGAGCCTCTGGCGAGCGAAGACGATAATTTATAACGAATTTCATAAATCTGATATCAAACAAACACGAGTTTCAGAACCTTTTTATCATATAAACTCTATTAAAATAAATAACTTTTAATCGTAAAAAGGGCACTGAAGTGGCCCTCACCCTGTTTGAGACACATCAATCACAACAAGAACTGAATGAACGACACAGTTATGCGATGCAAAATAGATCCAACCAGCTGACAATCATCAATGAAACTTTAGACCACAGAAACACTGTGACATTTCAAGTACTTTTAACTGAAATGTTTACTGGACTGAAACTGAAACTTGAAGAGAACGGTGACAAGGGATACGAAAGACAGACTGAAAAGACAGAGGGAAACCCCGCGGCAGTAAAAATAGTTACAAAAGATACGACGTCACATATTCATATGCCTTGAAGTTTAGCAAGGTTTCCAATCAAAGTATTCGTAAGCAGGCCAAGGGTCATATTTATGTTACGTGTGACATATTATATACAAAAAAAAATTATTACACACTTTTATGTCACCGGAAATAGGGACCTGTTTGTATGATACATCAATTTCTCTTGCAACTGGTGTTTGTAGTCAAAATGGTGTCTGTGATTATAAGCGAGGATGAAACCCTTTGCTCGGTGTACCAATAATCATTTTTGTACAGCCAAAATGTTGTATGCAAAAAACAGTTTGTTCTGAAAGCATAATGGTAACTCATTGCATGCATTGAGTAAAATTCCAATTCTATTAATCATGACAAGCGGTCATATAGTCATCTTCATGTACAAGGCTTAACTGCGGAGCAAAAAAGAACGTTTATGCTGTAAAATATTCATGTCTTATCCTTGTCAGAGCCGCAGTGACCATTCAGCTATGCAGCGATCCCCCATTGTTCATTGGCTCTACTTCTTTGTTGCAAGTTATGATTAACAAGCACATTGTTGACGTACAATGTCGTATGAGACTGAAGACAAACATGATGACATACACGCATTTTTTTGGTCAACATGAAGAAACCAACGTGGCATAAAATGCCTCGTATCTTAAGTTTTGAGCACAGTGTACCATTAGTTCGAAAATGGAATCAGAAGAGGCTTAAAATTCTGAACAAAAACCTGAACTGAACTTAAACCCGATATTTGCATTTGAATTAATTTCTGGAGTTTGAGAAACGACGTTATGAATCAACACAGAATATAGGCCTATGTCGCACATACTTTACGCACATTTACTTGCTCTGGCTAAGCGGGGATGGAAATTTACAATGCTGGTCCAGGATGGCGTGGTAAAATGTTGAGTGCAGAGTGTTCCGAACGATTGATTAAAGTTGCCCTACACACCACTCCACAGTCACGCCCTAAGTTCGTGATTTACTCTTATGACAACACGATACTCTCCTTAAGGTTAAGCTACATTTGTATTCGTTTTTTACGAATCGGTCTGAGTGGTTTAAAAAAAAAATTATGAAAGTTTGAAATTAATAATAAAAACTTAAAAAAAAACCACAAAAAAACAACAAAAAACCGAAGACATGACAAAATTAACTAAGTGGGGAATTTTGAACTGAAGCAAAAATCTATCTTAAAAAAATGGTTCGAGGTCGTGATGGTATAAAATTTTGAAAAGACAACTGCGTTGAGGGGAGAACTACGAGGCGCTGTAGGGGGGGGGGAGGCAGTAGCAGGGGCAGAAACGGGGCTTGGGTAGTGGAGAAGGCAACTAAACGTATGTCGCATCTACACGCTACTGCCCTTGTGCTAGCGACAATATTGCGATCAACATGCAGTTTGGCCTTATAACGCCAACTTGGCAGCTGTGGGTTGCAGGGTTTATACGCTGGAAATCCAACTGGCAAGCTCGCGCCATTTTATCAGCCAATGAAAATGGCTTGCTCTTAGGCCTCTTCATACTGCTAAAATCGTTGAATACATTATCTGAACACAACACTATTAAAATCGTTATACACGTACTAAAATTGTCAATACAATACAACTAAAACTGTTGAATACAATGCACCAAAAACTGTTGAATACAATAATTATTATCAAAATCGTTGAAAACAATACTATTAAATCCTTGAATACAATACTGCTAAAATCGTAGAATACGCTATTACAAAAATCATTGCATACAATACTACTAAAATCAGTGAATACAATGCTACTAATATCATTGCATACAAAACTACTAAACTCGTGCAATATATAATACCACTTACAACTGTTTGAATACAATATTACTTAAATCATTAAATAACAATATATATACTAGTAAAATCGTTGAATACAACTGTACTAAAATCGTTGAATATAATGCCACTGAAAACACTGAATACAACACAACAAAACTTGCTGAATACGACAACACTAAGATTGTTGAATACAATACAACAAAAATCGTTGAATACAATCCGGTTTTTCGCAGTGCTTCGCTGATGTGATGAACGACATTTTACGTCAACACAGAAGATATGAATACAGCGTTAGGGTTAAAGGTCAGTAAAAACAATTCTTGCTAATTTCCCTTGTCATGTCAAAACAGCGGCACAAGCTATCATATATCACTCATTAAATGTCTACACTCAACGGGATACAGAAAGTTTAAGCTGCAGGCACATATTATAAAATGCAGTAAATAAAAATCGTGATGTAGTTAACTCCATTTAAAGCAACACTTCTGGAAATGTAGCAGTTAAAGAGTTTGTGATTGGTCGGTGACTGTCGTAGAACAAAATATTATTACAATCAACTTCACTGAAAAGCAGCGTCTTTATACTGGGAACATTTTCCAGATATATTACAAGTATATATATAATTATATACAAACATATTTATACATACACATACAAGATATATGCCCATACAAGTGACTGGATAATCATTACTCCTGTTAATCACAATTTTTTTCATGCTTCCTAGAAGGTTGATGTTCAGTGGGAGCCGAATTACAAGACAAAAATGTTGCCATTAGACGTAGTAAAGTCGGAAGTGGGAAGTAGTGTATAACACAGGAAAACTAACCACGTAGTCCGCACGGCTTTCCAGTCATCAGCTTTCCCAACCCCAAGATCCTTTATTGTATGAAGGTTGACGGCATGTTTAGCTCTTAGTGGAAACACAAGGCGATATCTGCGTTATGACTTCTTAAATGGCACCACACTGGGGTTCTTATTAATATAATGCAAAGATGTAATCTAAGATTTTGAAGCAAAACAAAAGGAAGGGAGAGAAGAATCTGTAAATAGGCCAATAATAAACCAATAATCTATTTCGTCCAATTAATGTTTTTTTAATTACATGCAATAATAATAATAATCAAAATCTTAATTGGTTAAGTTAACTAGCAGGTTACCTGTTCTAAGAACGGAAAGGAAAGGGGGATGAAAATAAGAGTATTTGAGATATATTTATGAGGAACACAAAGTACAGATTGATGATAAGAGAACATTATATATTGACATTTGAAAGCTAAAACAATGCTTAGGTCTGATCCGCGCAAACGAAGAAAGCGTCACTACACCACATGACGCGCGATCTGAGAATGCAAGTCACGGTCACCAAATGTCGTGCGATCAAGGAATGGAAGTTCCGGTGTGAGAAGGAAATGACGGACTTGCCGGAAGTACATTATCACGTCGTATTCGCAATCAATAATTGATAGATGATAATTATGACTCAATTTCTGAAAAAATATATACGTTTTCAGAAAAAAATGTTTAGATTGCGAACAGGTTTGGTACATTTTACTAACGTGTGCCAGGTTTCATTCCTCTACGTTGCGTATTAAAAAGCCTTTGCGGGAACAACGTTGGGTCCAAGATCCATTATTATATGAAGGTTGATGGCATGTTTAGCGCTTAGTGGAAACACAAGGCGATATCTGCGGTTTACTTCTTAAATGGCACTACACTGGAGTTTTTATTATTATAATGCAACGATGTAATCTAAGATTTTGAAGCAAAACAATGGGAAGGGAGAGAAGAATCTGTAAACAGGCTCCTGCAGAAATGAAAATGGACATTTATCAGTGACAATGTGTAGTCTAGGAAGAATTGAGGAATATACCACCCCATCCATATGTCTACACCTATGTGATAAGCTGAATTATATTTAACTTCCGCAGTCAAGTAGCTCTTCAGCCTCTGGAATACAATTTAGGACCAAACAGGTTTTATGATGACATTCAAAAGCTGCGTATCTTTCACTTTCAGTAAAGTTCTTGTGGAGCAGATAAACGACTGCCAAGAAGTTAGGCAGGAAGCTGTTAGTGCCTCTACTCACGTCCAATTCATGTGGACATAGATCATTATGGATTTGACTGAAAATGGTCAAAAACACTACATACAGCAGAAATGCAAACTCAGCTGTTGAAACATAGCCTCGCACAGGGTGGGAAGTTTCTCTTAAACTAAAGACCTCCCTATCACACTACTTGTCATGTAAAGAAAAAGAAACAACACTTGGCCCACCTCGAAAACCCTTTCCCACATAACCCAAAGTTGACTCTCAGTTCTGATAACGCAAAGCTTGACGTTAAGTGGACGAAGTCTTTGACTCTCCTGTAAACTGTTTTCCTCTGTGTAATCCTTACAAGTGGAAAATTGTGATAAAGTGTGAAGATTTCTACTCGCAAGTTTAACAATTTCATTAATTTTGAATCCAGACCATCACAGCTGTAGAATATAGACTGTGTGATGAAAGTTTAATGGGGAATATAAATCTACTCCGTGAATTTCAAATACATTCGTGGCACACACGTAAATAGAATATAAATGTATGCTTTATTTTATCCAGTACTTCATCCGACGGGTAAATATGGAAATATACTTTTGTTCATGAGGGAAGGGGATCTTGGGAAAAGATGGGAGAAGGTGTATGTTTGGATGTGTGTAGTTGGGTATAGAAACACACAAAAAGTTATGCATGGGCTGTGACAGAGATGTGATGGGCTGTGACAGAGATGTGAGTGAGGAGCAGGGGTCAAAGTTTATTCTAATAAGGTTAACCTCTTGATTAGGGGAAGCTTTGAAGCCCAAAGTGATTATTTTCGCTGACCGACCCAAGAAGTATTATAATGTACAACTCTGTCTTAAAGTAGATTTAAAGAGCACAAGGAAAAGGAGTCTAAGTGAAGGTTGTTTTAGCCATGAGAACGAAACTATGGTAATCGGTCCCAAACATGGCATTATCGAATACATATATTCTGTTCCACTTCCTGGATAGATAAGGTGTAAAATAAGATACCAAAAACTCTACACAACTTTTGTTACAGTTAGTGATCTCATAGCAGTATATTTATGTAAAGTCTTTGACCAGTGCCTGAGCACCGAAGATCCTCATTTTATTACTCTCAGAGTCCAGAAAACGCTTATCAGTTACGAAAACATATCGCGCGGCGTTGTAATTAGATATTATTCAGACCTTCTGTGATAATTGTCTCCATCATGGTGGCCGTATTTATTCAATCACACTCCCTTCCGTTGCCCAAGGGTTAATGAGTGGATCTATGAACCTTACCTATAGTGTATAATTAATCCGTCAATAGTTTCAACCAGAGTCTTGGAAGGATAGAGACAAACATCTATATTATATCATAACATCTTGTTTTCCCACCACATCATATCTACATTTATTGGAGTCTAGGAGCTTTCCATAGTTCTAATTCCTTCCTTCTCTCCAAGAATCATGACTTAGGGATAAGGATCGTCACTACATGGCACTACATTGCCACTTATTTAGGTCATTGTCATTAAACTGTTTACCTTTTGTGTTCTTGGATCCCAATATTATGGTCACATACACCTGAGCTGCTCGCTTATAATGAAAGCCCTTTGTAGAAACTGGCGCTTATCCGAAACGCTTTGCTACATACATGTAAGTCTTAAATGAATACTAGCGTTGGGTGAGTATTGAGAACTATGCTTAGGCCTGATATGGAACGGCTTACGGAGTGTGCTTTGAATTTTTATGTTGGCATATTAGTGTGTAGATATATAATAACCACCTGCAAACAGTCACTGGCCCATACCATTTTCTTACGGACAAAAACAAACAAACAAACAAACAAACAAAAACTCTTGGATCGGTTGTGCTGTAGAGCTTTATCAATGGACGTCTAGATGGTGAAGATCGGCGTGAAAAGTGTCGTGATTATAGTTGTGGTGGTGAATTATTTGCTGATAAAGCAGTCATAGCGGACAGTTGTAATATTTGATGATGAAAGCATTCATAACGGACAGTTGTCATAAATCTTTGTCTTGTCCGCATGTTCGCCATTAAAACCGCAAAGCTGTCTATTTCACTTCCTGCGTGTTCATGTTCCCCTCTTTCAAGCAAAGCAAAAACAGGAGCGTCAGAAGAAGGAGAGGGGAGCTGGGGTCATTTCCGTCACATGATCAGGGTTTCGACGGGGGTGTAGGGGTGAGGGGGAGGGGTGGCCAGTCACAAGGCCCTCTTCTCTTTCTTATCTTAGATGATCCTGCTTAGCTAGCGAGACAGTGCAAAAAGTAATATCAACATACAGATGACCCGCCCGCTTCCACGGACTACCAGACCCCGGGCCCGGTGACGAGAGTTTATCTCTGGTGATAACAACTCACGACTTAAAAAAAAACAACACCAAAACAAAACAAAAATGCCGCTGTTTACGTTCGTCCTTCAAGGAGTCGTTTCAGGAAAACATCTTTATGCATGTGTTTTTTTTCCCTCTTTCTCATTTCAGATGACGTATACTCATTGAAAACAACGTTCACAACGACTCTTCAGCCACGAAAATGAAACGTGCAAACTCTGAGAGAGTATTAACATAATTACCCACCAAGTGTCGATCTAGGCTTGGAGTGCCCACTGGATTACTTCTCGATCAACGGCATTCTCATGGTTTTCTGCGTCTCTATCGCTGAGAAAGCTGCTTTGCTACCAGGAACAACCTAGTCATGGCTCCAATCCAGCGTTCTTCAATGGCAGCTGTCTTTCGCCTGGTCCTGATTTACCTTACGTCATTGTTTTTCCTGGAATTACTCATACTGGCAACAACAGAAGCCGCTCCGGAAGATGCCTACGTCACACTGGCTCGCTGTCGAGTTCAGTGTTTAAAGAAGGTAAGAACATTTTTTTACAAATATTTTTGTTGGTGAGGGTTTACGAATGGGCCTCGTACTTAAACTAAAATATTACTAAATAGATGTAACCCTAAACCCAGTCCTAAATGCCCATCGAGACAGAAAAGTATCACTCGAGACATACGAGGCGCGTTCGGAAATCTCTCTTTTTCTTTTTTGCAGTTGGATAGGAATTAGAGTGGAAAGTGGTGAAGTGGGAGAAGTGTGTNGGGGGGGGGGGGGGGGGGGATTTCCGCAGGCAACAACCCCCGAAATAAGAACATACTAAAGAGGGATTATTTTGATGGGATAGGATGAATTTCATTTGGATTATTTACCCTTAACCCCACCCC
>JAWQUT010000214.1:1067351-1079006 GCA_033807755.1 Ellobium chinense
TCCCCACCCTCTCTCTCTCCCACTCTCTCTCTCTCTCTCCCTTAACCCAAGCAAACCCAAAAAGAGTCTTCGGATTTTGTCCTTACTTATTTACACTACAGTATTGTTACCCCAAAAGTCTTCGCTTAAATTGAAGTTGAGATTAAACACCTTGCAATTAAGCGGAGCCGAACTGTGTGTTCCCACACGTGCACGACCTGATGAAGACAAGCAGCAAGTTTTGGGGTAAGCTCTTGTACATCTTAAGGAAACATTCAAAGCTTTGTCTTGTCTCCCAGACTTGCCGTTTTCACTGCCTCTTGGGATGATCTGTTTTGAAACTAGTGGCATGGTTATGCACGCACATAATGGGATATTTGTGTTGAACCGAAGGCTAAAGCTGTAAACATATAATTTAAAGGTATCTTTTTTAAAAGAACCTGTCTCTAAGTTCATGGGCGTTTATCAATTCTTCTTCTTCTCCTTTTCAGCGTTTTAAGCATGTACTTGGAAGAATATGAATCTCTCTTTTTATTTTTGTGCCTGCCCATGTTTCGAATCTCTGTCTTCAGACTCGTGTTTCCATCATAACCTTCAGCTTCATGTTAAGAGTTTCATATTAATTCTGGCACCCCTCAGCCCCCGCCCCTCCTCCCCCTTTCCCACTCCTCCCGAGCTTCCTTACTGCAGCATTGTACAGTATTCTCCGCATGATAGCAGTCCGGATAATAGCAACTTCCGCGTAATCAGTACATCTTCCATATATATATACAAAATGCTATAGTATTTCTGTACAAACGTCACTGGATAGTAGCAACTCCCTTTAATCGCAGCTTTTTTGTGTGTTTTTGTGTGCTCCTTAGCGAGTTACTCTTAAGCGAAGTTAACTATACATTTTTGTATCGAATATAGCCGTGAGGTTTAAATTCCGTTTAGCTCAGCATTTGTTTAATCCTATCTTTCTTCCTCCTCCCCCCCCCCCCCCCCCCCCNCGAGTTACTCTTAAGCGAAGTTAACTATACATTTTTTGTATCGAATATAGCCATGAGGTTTAAATTCCGTTTAGCTCAGCATTTGTTTAATCCTATCTTTCTTCCTCCTCCCCCCCCCCCCCCCCCCCCNCCCTCCCCTCTCTCCCCAACAATTCCTCTTCCGTTGTCCACCGCTGCCGTATCCCAACTAACACACATACAATCCCTGAGTCTCACTGCCGGGCTCTGCTTGAGGTAGATCTAGTCACTTACGACTTTGTCTATACGTCTTCCTCTCTTCTCTGTTTTGCCTCTTCTTTTCCCTCTAGAAATGAAACATAAAGATTGAGGGAGGGGGCAAGGGGATTGACAGATAAGAATGGTTTTTGCACCGTATGTGTTCAAGGCACCCAACAATCTTTATAGTGAGTCTTCAGGCAGAGATTAGCCTGGGATGGTGGCACTTATATCCAGTCAGTTATGGCCCCTGTCTATACGATGCTTCCGCCTTGCAATCTTATCGTTCAAAACATTCTCGGGAAACGGACATAAAATTCAATACGTAGGACTTCACCCGACCTTTAACCCTGATCTAAGATGCTTGTTCACACAGTTTCTGACTTAAGACTCTGTGGCCGTAAGCATAATCCTTATGTCAGTTGACGCACCGCCTTAACCACAGGAAACTCCTAAAACATTAATGGTGTTCACTGTCGTTAACGTAATACGTTAATTGACGAATGGATCATGCAAACGGCCACTGGTATCGAGCCCTTATTCACCTTTCCGAATCAGTCAAAGAGGACAAACAATCCCATATTTGCCATGGCTTCAGAGTGAGTCTCGAAAGCATGAGTGATTTAATAATGCCTATAGCTGCTGATAAACAAACGTAGAATGATTGGAAAACAGAGCTGCAAAGTTAACCCTCTAGTGCCCAGCCCTATTTACAATTTTTGGATCATTTCTGGATCCACTATGCTGGAACAAGCATCAAAATGATAATAATAATAATAATATTAATAATAATAATGCGGTATATAAGTCTCATATCCAGGCTAATGCCCGCTCATGCGACTTCACACTATTATGGTGGGGTGATGATCTTGGTTTGCTTTTTCTTTGTTCCACGAAATGTATCAGATCTGATACGCTGGGCACTAGAGGGTTAAAA
Organism: Ellobium chinense; assembly: GCA_033807755.1. Lineage (NCBI taxonomy): Eukaryota > Metazoa > Mollusca > Gastropoda > Ellobiida > Ellobiidae > Ellobium > Ellobium chinense. The sequence goes on from JAWQUT010000214.1 coordinate 1,069,476, forward strand.
ACAAAAAGTGGGAGGTGTTGGTCCATTTCAGGCACGTGGAGGCTTCGCTTGGCTTAGTTAGCCACGCGGAATGTTTTTGTTTAAATTTTTTCCGGAGAGGTCAATATCCACGAACTCGAGGACCCCATCAACCTGCAGTTAACGGACTGTTGCATTCTCTCCCTCCTTGCCTCTCCGCTCTCCCCACAGTGCCTCATTAGCCAGGGACTGCCGATATGATAGTGATTCGTCACCTCAGTTGATTTGGTATAATCCTGAGACCCCCTTAAAGGGAAAGGGGTAGTTACTTGTTTCATAGTGTAACAAGCCCTCATTACTTTGTCATTAAATTTAAACCGCGTATATTTTCCTTTTCGTCTGACAGTTTCTGGCGCATACATCTGCGCCAACCACCTGCTAGCATCTCTCGCTTTGTGACGTCACACAAAACGTGTAATGGCGGCGTACAAAGGGTGAAATATACGACATTTCAGCAGTGTTTTCTCAGAAATGGTCAGGCGCAAAGAAAAACAACTGCGGCTGTTTTTGAGAAAACATTGTGGCTTTTTTTTTAGACTGAAACAAATATCTACCCTTGTCCCTTTGAAATAAGGTATACTCTGAAATTTTGATAAGCTGGAACGAATTATGAGGCCCCTAAGCTTTGGCATATTTAGGTTACAAGTAAATTCGGTATGGATATTTAATTGCATTCATGTTCATCTTTGGGAGTTTGCAACGGTAACTGACATTGCACGCGTAGTGCATCCGAAGAATCACGTTTGAGAACATAAACGTTATCAGGGACTGAAACTTTAAGTTCCCACGGGACCAATGTATATATACTTATATTGCCGTGTAGTAAGAAAACAAATACTAATGCATGTACGGTTATTTCGAAATAACGTGTTCTTCATAGACTGTCGAAATAACGTGTTTTTCATAAGACTGCCTGTTTATATAACACAATAAGAATTATTATTTGTTTGTGAGTCTGCCTATATCTGTGAGATATATTTGCTTTTTGTCTCAATTTTATAATGAGAAGATTTAAGTTCCAGGCTTATAAAATTTCTGTCTGCCCCGGAAGTTGAGGATTAGTGATTTTTATTTCCGCGTGAAAAAGTGTTACAAACAACACGTAACGAAGTGAAAATGAAGCAAAAAAAAGCAACACAGACAACTTAAAGTAAACGGCACAGACATAGAATTGTGAGTAAGAGTTGACAGGTTGTAAACACAGTAATAAATATTTATAATAGTAATATACTTTCCCAATTGCCTTCTTTCTGATCCTGCCAAAAAAAAAAAAGTAAGGCAATAACGTTCTCTTCAAGATATTTGCCTCAAAAAAGATTTAAGACTAAATCTCACAGTATGAAGTCTGCAGCTACATGCTATCTCACTGTGAATTTTAATAAAGTACAAATTAATAGGCTACAGTTGGAAAACCTGCCTGTTAATGTTCTCTTTAATTGTGCTATGGAAACACACACAACGGATGCCAGCCGGGAAAGTTTTGCTTTGAGATTTATAAACAGTGAAGGTACACATCTAAGCAAGCCGAAAGAAAAGGTTTACTGAAGTCTTAATTCTGCCTTACTTCGCATGTGGCCACCACTTATCTGGCAACTGGGTGCAAGGGCGTGTTCGGAATATAATCAGAACTACAACCTGTATGCGAATAATTATGTGTATTATGATGAGTTGGGGATTAGATGGAGAAGCATGAGGAAGAGGGGGTGACACTTATGGGAAGTGGGTCTGAATCAGTGCCGAAGCATGAAGAGCATTGTTTTATTGTTGTTGAGTGTGCAGTTTGGTAGTACTATCCACTCTTATTATGAGAATCGTAAGTGTTGTAAGCATGACAGTACTATGATTAACGTTACGAGAGACAAGTTTTCTGTTGCCAGTTGTTTATAGTAAACCTTATGCTTGCAGTCCACTGTCACACCGGGTGTTTCCATAGTGCTCGTAGAGTTCATCATACTGAAGCTCAAATCCCAATGAAAAATCAGAGATCGAACCATACAACATACTTCTAATAATAATAAACGCCTTGCTGTTGGCCCATGGTAGATGATAGCAATTTAAAATTCCAGCTAAGACCTGAACTTTCAGCCTTGCTATGTGTTGACTGTTGCGACTGAACATGAGGACCGACTTGCAGCCACAGAAGGGTAGGTGATAGGGAAGAGAGAAGAAGACACTGAACGATGTACTGATCTCTGATTCTTTTCCTTCTTTCTTCCACATTCCTCAGTCCCCAGACCTCGTCCTTCCCCTCCCCTTCCCCTTCAAATGATCCGCTCCTGCTATCTGGCAACAAGGCTAAGAACACCCGCGCGTGCACGAGACTTTCTTATCTGGCAGCTGGGGAGATTAGCGCCTCACGTGACCAGTGACCCGGAAGTGACGTCGTTTAGTACCGCCCGATTACCCACTAACCGAAACTTTTCCTGGAGCTTCACGGCGAGGACTTCCTCATCTTTATGGTGTGTCCGCCAACAGAGGGCGAGCTCGTCCATGCGGTGTGTGTTAATGAAGGGAAAGTTTGTTGCTTACAATCAACAATTATGCCTGTGTACAAATATCTAACTGCTGGTTTGGCTTATCGTCGCTTCGTCACCGGCACCAGCCGTCATTATTTTCACGGTTAACTTGGCCCACGCCTTTGTTATCAGTGATGTCCGTAGGCTGGCGTGTTTGTGTTTGTGTATGTGTATATGTGTGGGTTGGGGGAGGGGTGTGTGAGGGATACGGGTTATCACACCCGCCTGCACAAATCTGTATCGACGCATCTATACATTACCATGTATGCCTGCTCATATAATTGCATTATACTTGAGCTGAATAAATAACTAAATTATTGTTATTGTTGGCCATAAGAATAGAAAAAGATTAAACAGAGAAAGACTAAACGGATGCTATTCCTTGCCTAGACTTAGAGATCAAAAATCGTTCGATCTTATTTAAAAGTGTTAATCCATCTTGTCCTTCGAAACAGATGTCTGGCGCCCTGTTTAAAGCTTATTACAAGCACATGTTCTTATCTCACTGAACAGGCAGGACGGCGCAAGACCTTGACTGTTAATATAATTATATAATTATTGTACAAATCAGTGCAACCGCACTTCAGAATATAAACCGATGTATAAGAAATACTCAAATCCTTTTTTTTTGTTGCTTTGTTTGTTTTGCAAAATGTTGACTGATTAACTCATTTCACAGCGTGGGTTTGTCTTCCTGGAATTTCAAAATGAGTCGACAGCAAGAGCTTCCGGTTAACTAAAAATAGCGATGGAACTTTTTTTTTTTCAATTTAATGGATGGCAATAATAGATTAAGGGTGTACGCTTGCTTAGCAAATGAAAAAAATTAAGTCATTCTGAACTTGAAAAAAAAACAACAGTATCTTATTATTCGCAAAATTTTATCAAGATAATATGTGGAGCAGTCTGTGAGCTAATTGAGTTTAAATCTTATATTCATGGTTCGTAGGAAGTCACTAATTTATGCGTTCATTTAAGATTTAGATCTGCGAACTGAAATTTCATAACACGGTTAATTGGTCATTGTTTTTAACCGGTTCTTTGACAGAAAGCATTATGGCTTTCATGGACGCCTAGTTAGATATTACATCATAAGCTCTGTTCTCTAGAACATTCTGTGTGTGTGTGTGTGTGTGTGTGTGTGTGTGTGTATGTATGTGTGTGTGTGTGTGTGTTTGTTTGTTTGGATTTTTTTGAAAGAGAGAGAGAGTGAGTGAATGTGTAGTCTATATTCCCGGAAAAAAAAATTTGCGAGGATATCGTTTTAGCGAATTTCACGAGTTTCACGCGAGAAAACTACTTCCCGCAAAAAAACCCAAAAAATTCTTCAAAAAGACTCCATGGTCACTCCCTTCTTTCTCTCATCAGCTTCCTCACACCCAATACCTCTGTGTTATTCGTGAAATAGATCGTATGAGCAGCGCACAGTACGCAAGTGACCCTGGTGTGTGCAACCTTAGAGCATGCAAAGGTCGACAGCTTTTCACTTGTTATCGGCAGTCTTGTGATGTCACTCCAGAATACTATAAACTGCTGAGCTAAAACTTTTCGCGAAAGTTTGACCCTCGCGAAAATAACCACTTCTGCAGGGATAGCCTAGCCTTATAAAAGTTGAAAAAGCAACAACAACAAAAAAACAAACATACAACAGGCGCATACTGTCACTCCTGTTTTAGTCATCTAAGCGATACAGTGATAATTACTCCACACCCCGCATGCAAACTGTTGAAGAGACGATCCTGCAGTTCAAAAATTAATATTTACTTTGAAGATCTCAAGAAATAAATTTGAGAGGAAAATTGAGTACCAAGCACTCGAAGCAAGAATACAGGAGGAAAAAAAAACAGTAAGAAACTGCACATGAGACTCTAGCGTGCCAAAGAAGATACCTGAGTCGTCCCATCTGGTGTAGAAGTGTTTCTATCACGTTCCAATACATGCAAGGCGGCAGAAAAATTGCTTAATCGATGCTCAAAAAACATTTTCGCCTGGCGATAATTGGTACGCCGTTGTGCAAGGGATGGTCGGGTGTATTATTTATTCATGAGACGCGGCGTGTCAAAAGGGAACTTTGTCCCTGGTTTCAAGACATGTCTTAAGAGCGCGGTGAGAATTTTGGTAAGAAATGGATTTTTGCTCCTTACGGAAATGAAAGTTATAATTAATTGTGATCTTGCTCACGACATCTTATGGTAATTCTGAGATTTAAGAGCATCCGGAATGGGTAAAAGATAACAAAAACAAAAACAAATCCAGACTATGGCAGAATCTTATATGTTGCAGGCCAGGGAAGTTCCTTCCAGTCTGATAGTAACTCACATGAGTTAGCGGTTACTTGAATGGAGTTTTCTTTTCTGACTCGGAGACTTGGTGTGTGCCATGCTAATAGACAGGCCTCGAAAACGCATTCTGTCAGTTAAGGTATGAAGATGCCAATTTTTTTTGTTTTTGTATTGTTGGCTATAATACGATTTTACACCTCTCATTAACTTATCCAGGGGTCCCAGGCCAAAATACTTTCCAGACATGTCGTTTAGCTCTTCCTCCAAATTTTGAGACAAAAACAAAAAGTGCTCCTAAACCAATTAGATTTTGAGAAGTTAGGCAATGAATCAGACTACAAAATATTTAAGGTCTTTTCATTCAGCAAACAATGTAACCTTACCCCCCTAGCAACAACCACAAAATTTTACATTTGAGTGGGTAAACCTCACCTAATCTGAGTCTACAAAAGTATTTGCATCTATCTAAGCCTTTGAAATTCAAATTCAACCCCTTTCACCCCTTCCCCATGGCCAGTTTCTGATTTTATAGGGACTGTTTAAAATTGCATCTTTTTATGCCAGTGTTATTGGCATCTTCATACTTTTAGGTTCATGCTTGCGAGGAAGTCGTCAGTATCTGTAACAGTTCTGATCACTGGAAGACCATGGTGGAACTCCAAGCTTATCAGGATATATGCAAGGCATAACTACAATCTGAGCACATAATTGAGAGTTTGCCCATTAACGATGAGATCTCATACCATCGTAAGAATTCCATGAACTCTGCATGTTGAACACTTTAAAGGTGCATTTAGTACCGATGCACTAACATAATTCTTACGATGGTAAGAGGTCTCTTTCATTAATGCGCATGCTCTCAATGATCATATCCTTGGTGAATAATAAAAAATAATTACGCTCTTATCATCCAGTGAAAAGTGGCCGTTTGAAGCTATTCTTAGTCCTCTACTGAGGGCCTGCCTCGTTAGCAGGCTTTCAAACAAACCCAAAAATATATTTACCACATGAGAAAATAACAAGGATATCACAGAGACAAGGTCTTATTTCTTAAAACAGTCGATAAACTCCACACGACGTTACCCTCCAAGGCTAAACGACTTTAGATGCTGATTTCGGATGGAAAACGCACAAAAATTACGGCGATGACGTCACATGGCGAGGGCATTTTAGGTGAGAACGAGTGAACTCTGCTTCACTTCTGCGGTAATATACGTCTCGTTTTCTGCCCTGACGTACGCCAAACTCGTAATTTTGTCGTTTCTCTCCCTTTGATGAAGAGGGGAGATAACTATAGACAGGATTGTAACGATGCTCGTTGCGATTTACACAAGTAAAAAGAGCAAATAACATGGTTAAAGTAAATACCTAATTATATGAGTTTTTTCCTTCTTTGGTGGAGGCACCATTTACACGCACGTAGACAGAGACTACCTTGAGGTGCAGGATCATACACAATAAAGAGTTTTACCGCATCAGCGCAAACTGTAATCCGTTGTCTCTCTGGTTGTCCTTTGTGCTGGGGCGGGGATGAGGGGTTGAGTGGGGTGTAGGGTAAGTATTTATGTAGCTTGCGCATGACACCATGACTGTCTTAAGCAGTAGAGATCTAGTCGAATATATGTCCTACGTTTGCTTCCTCGCTCTTTCAGGTCCAGCTTCGAAATAAGGTGGACTATCCCGAGCAAATCCACAAACTTCAAGGCAATCCGTCGCTGGTTTCACTTATACTTATTAGATATTGAGCATTAATCTTCACTGTGAAATTTACTGGTATTCAATTTAATGGTATTCTTCATAGTATAATACATGGTTTTTATTGGTCACGTAACCAGGCTTTGTCAGACATGCTAGTTATAAAGTGCCAAGGAGCTATTTGAAAGAAGATAGGACATTTGAAAGTTTGCGCACTAACGATGGGAGCTCTTAATAATTACTTAAGTGCATATATGACATGCACCTTTAGTAGCGTCCAACATGCAGAGTTAATGTAATTCTTACAGTGAAAAGAGATCCTGTCGCTAATGCGCATGTTCTCAAATGTTGCGACATCGCCTCGTGGAGTCGACTGCTGCCACGACATACATCGACGGGGTCAAAAGTTTATTAAAGAACAACAAGGTGATTTTCCTAAGGGAACAAGAAGAATCAGCTTCCTCAAGTTTCCAAATTTCCCAGGTTGTGTGTGAGTGTGAAAATGCGGTTAATAGACAGTTTTAAGCCGTCAAATGACGAGTTTCACTTACTGTCTACACTCACTGGAAGGTGATGTTTCCGTATTTATCATGCAGACGCTCTCTCTCTCTCTCTCTCTCAGAGCTCTCTCTCTCTCTCTCTCTCAGAGCTCTCTCTCTCTCTCTCTCTCTCTCTCTCAGAGCTCTCTCTGTGCCTCTTTTGTCTTCACAAAACCCAAACAATGTATCTACATGGATCACTCCCCCCTCCCCCCTCCCCCCTCCTCTCNTCTTCTCCAGCCTTGTATTTCCAAAATCCCCATGTGAGTGAAAGAAGCTCAACAAAATTTAGGGCAATGAGTAAGGGCATTGATATCTGCAACTGAGTTTTGTATCACATATTTTTGTTCGCCGACACTTGTCTCAGACGTTCTCTCTTTCTATCTCCATCCCTCTCCTGTGTCTTTCACATTTTGTGCGTGTATCTCAGATTGCTTCAAATCACCGATTTATTTTAACCTTTTTATTTGTTTGTTTGTTTGTTTGTTTGTTTCTTTCTTTCTTTCGTTCTCTCTTTCTTTAGGTGCCACTGTTCACTTAAAATAGGGACTGTTTAAAACTGCATATTTTTTATGCCAGGTGCTATTGGCATCTTCATACCTGAAGAAGCATAACGATCTACAGTTATCTCCGTCCCTACCTCACAATGCTCTCCCTTGGACCCCTCTCCTTATCCCCCCCCCCCCCCNCCTGAGTTCCCTCCACGGCAGCCGGCCGAGTCTACCACACAAATAAACGGGCCGGATCATTCCGTATGTTCCCCGGCTTCCCTAATTCTCTCTCAAATACCGCGTAATTCGGCTCACACCCCGTTCCAGCCTGCCTGCCTGCCCGCCTGGCTGCCTGCCTGCTTATTTTAGCCCTCTGCCTTGATAACCACGACCCTTCCGTTAACACCTCTCACGATAAATAACGAACATTACACAATGAGAGAAGTACTCACGCCGGGCCTGCCGAAACAATGCGCGAGAGAAACTTGTTCCACCTGAACTAGATGTCACAACATGTTCCGCGAATAACTGCGTACAATCGCTTCTGGGTGCGAGTTAATCATAAAGTGTTATGTAGGTGAGCAAGGTACAGATGCTTCGGAAAGGCCAATCAGTCTTTAGCAAAAAATCAGAAGAAAAAAAAAAGAACCAGGTCGCTTTTGGCATAGCTGTCCATAATGAAGAAAACCTAATGCTCACTTGAATAGTGGGATTTGGACTAGTCGATTTAGCTTCATGTAGGTTAGGCGCTACAAATATTTCTATAGAGCAATAGACTTGCGTATGTAGGTGTAGGTTAGGAACTACAAAAATGCTTTGCATAGAGAAATAGAATTGAAAAAAGAAAAGAAAAAAAGAATCACTTTTGGCATAACTATCCGTAACGCAGAAATAGTGGGATTTTGGATCAGACTAGTATGCCTCTTGAAGATTAGCAAACTACTGATACTTTCGATGTAGTAATAGACTTACTTTAAAAGAAAAGAAAACAGTCATTTTTTTCCCTGAGGAAAATAAAAATGAATGCCTGCTTATGGTAACGCTCAAATTCAAGATTGCATTTCATCACCATTGCGGTGTTTTTTTTTTCTCTATGTCGGACGATTATTTCTACACAATCTGTCTAAATAATAGATTTTATACACTGCAACTAGACTATTGACTCTGATAGTCCAATTTTTTTTAACCAATTAGGCTCCTGCAACCTGTAAAGTGGTTAATGGACAGTTTGCTGTGTCTTCTCCTAGCACATTATTATACAGTTGGTGAATATCAGGTGGTCAGATATTAGGGAAAGAATGTCTTCATTACTTCAAACTTTCAAAATGCTATCTATTCCACTTCTAATTCCTGACGATCATTGAAGAAGTAGCGCTGTGAAGAACTGCCATAATAATGCCTTCTATGTTACAGGTAATACATTGTTCTGTTACCCCTCAAAAACACAAAAATACCGTTGTGATGTTGCGAATAAGTAGACTCGACTGTATTTTCACAACATATCCGCTTACATTGGCCACACGCACGATGGTAAAAATATGGCTACCCGAGTACTCTCGGAACAAGCCGAATACAGGTTCTGGTAATTCGGTTATGTGAAACGTGTAATACTGGGTTAGCCATTACTGAGATTGTATGAACGCAGTTCGTGAACGGAAATTCAGTTCACGCAAACTTGATAATGAGCTTAATAACTATTTTGGATGAACTAATCTGGATCTGAACTCTGACCATCTTGGATGTTTTTATATGAACTTTGATTTTCGACCTAAATTTTATTTCAGTTCACATTTACCTCGAAAATCAGAACCGAATGCCAGTTTCAAAAATTCAAAGGGAACTGATCTAATCTGAAAACTACATGTACTCAGTTTTCATAGAACTGAGCTAAACATATTCTTAGGTTTTTTTTTTTTAATTAAGTGAAGTGAATTTGAGCTGAACTGATAATTTTGGTGAACTTGCCCAGCTCTGCTGTAAAATTATGGGG